>OY757938.1:42126928-42314428 GCA_963585895.1 Sepioteuthis lessoniana
GAGGAAGAAAAGAGGAAGTGAAAGGAGGAGGAAGAGTATGTCTAGAAAGAGAAAGAAGGGAGTAGCAGAAAAAGAGAGGAGTGAGGGAATGGTAGAGAAAGAGAGGAGAAAGAAACAGAGGAGGAAGAAAATTGGAAGTAAAAGGAAGAGGAAAGTTATAGCTAGAAAGAGCAGAAGGAGAGTCACAGAAAAAAGAGGAGGTAGTGTGTGATCGAGAAAGAGAGAAAGAAGAGGGGGAGGAGGAGGAGGAGAGAGATTGAATAAGGGTTGCTTAACTGGTTTTTCTACAATCCTTTGATTGTCTTCAAGTTTTGACAATTGATATCTCTACATTTAATCGATTTTGCCAATCAGTTCTTATATTTATATTTCGAAATCAACAGGAAATCAATAATCGATTCGAATTAAAGGTGATCAATTTCTCCTTCAATCCGAATTAGAGACAATCAATAATCTACCCAAACAGATTTTAAGAGATCAATTGCTGCAATCGTACTTAAAACTGTATTTTCTTTTTTAGCTGTGATATTTTTCGTATTTTTAGTATTTTGTTTTTTAGATTTTTTGCGTGACACTCATTAAAATTGGTGCTTTCTATTTCAAAATGAGTCACTGCTCAAATTTATATGTATATGCATATGAGTGTATATATATATATATATATATATATATATATATATATATATATATATATATATGTGGGGGGTCTCTTTGTATGGAAATGTATGCGTGTTCATATGTATGCATATGTGTCTATGTGTATGTGTGCATATGTATGTATGTAAGTGTATGTGTGTATATCTGTGATACTCCATGTGCGTATGCATATGAGTGTGTATTTGTATGCGTGTACATGTATATCTGTGAATGTGTATATATGTTATATGTGTATATATGTGTGTAAGTATGAATGTACGTGAATATGTGTATTTATATGAAAATGTATGTGTGTATATATATGTGTGAATGTTTCTATGTGTATGTGCGCGTATGTATGTGTGTGAGTGATTGTGTGTATGTTTGTGAGTACCCCATGTTCGTATGCATATGAGTATGTGTATTTGTATGAGAGTGTATGTGTGTCTGTGTATGTGTATATATGTATACGTGTATATATATGTGCGTGTAAGTATGATTGTGTGTGAGTTTACGTATTTGTATGAAAATGTATGTGTGTGTGTGTGTGTGTGTGTGTGTGTGTGTGTGTGTGTGTGTGTGTGCATATATATGCATCTGAGTGTATATGTGTATGTCTGTAAGTACTCCATGTGCGTACGCATATGAGTGTGTGTATTAGTATGAGAGTATATGTCTTTATATATTTATATATATATATATATGTGTGTGTGTGTGTGTGTGTGTGTAAGTAGGAATGTGTGAGAGTGTGTGCATTTGTAGGAAAATATATGTGTGTATGTATGTGTGCTTATGTGTCTATGTGTATGTGTGCCTATGTATGTATGTGAGTGTGTGTGTATAAATGCGATACTTCATGTGTATATGCATATGAGTGTGTATGTATGTGTGTAAATGTGTATTGGCGTATATATACATACACACACACACACTCACACACACATGTATATATATATATATGTATGTGTATGTGCGTGCGCGTGTGTATATGTGTGAGTGTGTTTAAGCATTAATATGCGTGTGAGTGTGTCTATTAGCATGAAAATATATGTGTTTATGTGTGTATGCATATGTGTCTATGTGTATATATCCTATTTACCCAACCCCTCCGCTCGGGCAGGATATGACACAAGGTCAATTTTTAAGCGAAGTTTAATAGGTTTGAATTCAGAGTTTTCCTTCTCCTAGACTAGTTGCCTCACCAAGGCTGAAGAACCTAGTCTGTCCTACTATTTACCCATAGCTGGAGGGAGAATCATTGGATTCATACCTTTCCCAAGGGTATTAGTGCTATATGAAATGCAATCAGTCTCGTCCAGGATTTGAACTCGTGTCGCCGTGTTCATTTCCTACGACGATAACAATTACACCACGGGCACCTGTCTATGTGTATATATGCATATGTATCTATGTGAGTGTGTGTGTATATATATCTGTGATACTCCATGTACGTATGCATATGAGTGTGTATGTATGTGTGTAGATGTGTATCTGTGTATGTGTATAAATGTTATGTGTGCAAATATTTGTGTAAGTAAGAATGTGTGTCAGTGTGTGTATTTGTATGAAAATGTATGTGTTTTTATGTATGTGTGTATATATTTCTACGTTTATGTATGCATATGTATGTGTGTAAATGTATGGGTGCATCTCTGTGAGTACCTCATGTGCGTATGCATATGAGTGTGTGTATTTGTATGAGAGTGTGTGTGTCTAAGTATGTCTATATATGTACATGTGTATATATATGTGTGTAAGTATGAATGTTTGAGGGAGTGTATATTTGTATGGAAATGTATGTGTGTATGTGTGCATATGTGTCTATGTGTATGTGTGCATATGTATGTATGTGAGTGTATGTGTATATCTGTGATACTCCACGCGCGTATGCATATAAGTGTGTATGTATGTATGTGTGTAAATGTGTATATGTATATGTATATATATATATATATGTATGTGTATGTGTGTGTGTGTGTGTTTAAGTAAGAACGTGTGTGAGTGTGTCTATTTGTATGGAAATGTATGTGTGTATGTGTGCATATGTATGTATGTGAGTATATGCGTATATCTGTGATACTCCACGTGCGTATGCATATAAGTATGTATGTATGTATGTGTATAAATGTGTATATGTATATGTGTATATATATATATATATATATATATATATGTGTGTGTGTGTGTGTGTGTGTGTATGTGTGTGTGTGTTTAAGTAAGAACGTGTGTGAGTGTGTCTATTTGTATGGAAATGTATGTGTTTATGTGTTCATAGGTGTCTATGTATATGTGTGCATATGTATGTGAGTGTATGTGTATGTGTATATCTGTGATACTCCACGTGCGTATGCATATAAGTGTGTATGTATGTATGTGTGTAAATGTGTATATGTATATGTGTATATATATATGTGTGTGTGTATGTGTATGTGAGTGTGTGTTTAAGTAAGAACGTGTGTGAGTGTGTGTCTATTTGTATGGAAATGTATGTGTGTATGTGTGCATATGTGTCTATGTGTATGTGTGCATATGTATGTATGTGAGTGTATGTGTATGTGTATATCTGTGATACTCCATGTGTGTATACATATAAGTGTGTATGTATGTGTGTAAATGTGTATCTGTGTATGTGTATATATGTTATGTGTGTATATATCTATCTAAGTATGAATGTGTGTGAGTATGTGTATTTGTATGAAAATGTATGCGAGTATATTTGAGTGCATATTTGTCCATGTGTATGTGCGCATATGTATGTGTGTGAGTGTATGTGCGTATGTCTGTGAGTACCCTGTGTGTGTATGCATATGAGTGCGTATACTTGTATGTGAGTGGATGTATATATGAGTGTCTGTGTGTGTATGTGAGTATATATGAGTATACAAGTATACATGTGCAGGCGTGTGCCCATGTATATGCGTGCATGTATATGTGAATGTGTCTGCGTCTATGTATGCGTGTGTGTGTGTATGAGACGAGATTTCATCATTATCATCATCATATCGCGCCATCAGACGGATATCCCTGGCCCTGTCTTGCCACCACTCCCTATCGTCCATTGCTTCCGGTAGGTCTTCAGGAATACATCCCGTATCGGCAGAGACCTGCTGTATGTTGGTTCGAGCTCGTCTTCCTGCTTTTGCTCATCCATTATCAGGGGTCCACAGAAGTACATCATTTAAGAGCTCGTCCCTACTTCTCCAGCAATGTTCCGCATGTTTGATTCGTCTAATTTTGATAGTTTTCATGATGGGTGGTAGATGGCCGTATAGCTGTTGCTTTGTAGGGTGCTGCCTCCAGGACTTGTTCAATATTGCTCGCAGCATTTTTGTGTAGTTGCCGTCAAGCTTTTTCTCCATACGTTTAGTTAGTGTACATGTAGTGCTTCCATATAGCAGTATCGACACGGCCGCTGCTTGGAAGAAACTGCGCTTCATTTTTTTAGTCTGGTCTGACTTACATATGACCGATAGTCTATCGTTAGCTGTCCATGCCTTTGCTAGTCGCGTGTCGATGTCTGTCTCAGTTGATGAGACACTGCTTCCTAGGTATGTGAACTTGTTAACTAGATTCAGAGAGCTAACGTTTAGTATGGAGATGTCGCCTGTTTGATTAAAACACATATATTCCGTCTTGTGTGCATTGACATGTAGGCCGATGCCTGCAGAGGCTCGTTCAAGACTATGTAGCAGGGTTTCAGCTTGGGCGGGTGCATTTACCAGAAACACTATATCATCGGCGTAGTCGGCGTCGGTAATTGTTTTGCGGGGTACCTTCTCCTTCTTTGTTTAGTTAGCTTGAAACCGTTTTCTTTGATTTTATCGATAGATGTTCTAAGCACGTAATCCAGATAGATGATAAATAGGTACGGGGCTAATATGTCTCCTTGCAGTACACCAGCTACAATGTCAAAGTAGTCTGTGTCTTCATCCGGAGAATGGACTTTTACTTTGGTGTTTCTATAGAGCGGCATTATAGCTGCGATGGTTTCTTTTGGTCGGCTGTGGGCGAGTAGAATTTTCTCCATCTTTCCTCTGTGAATGGAGTCAAAGGCCTTAGTAAAGTCGACAAATGATATTGTTGCCTGTAGGTTTTTTGCGGGAACACCGACAAGAATTCGATGGATAGTCAAAATTTGTGACGTCATGGATCTTTTTCTTCGGAAGCCATTTTGGTTCTTCCTAAGTATGTTCTCAATTTTGGCTTCTATGCAGTTGCGTAGTAGGGCATTGTATATCTTGGCCGCTAGGGACGTAAGTGTTATGCCTCGGTAGTTCTTGGCTAATCTGAGGTCGCCCTTTTTAGGGAAGGGGAGGATGCATCCCTTCATCCATCTGTCTATAGGATTCTGATTATATGCGGTAGTACAGTGTCGGAGCAAAATGTCGTCGAATTCTGGGGGTATTTCATCGAGCTCTGGTGCTTTTCTATTTTTAATTTTCCTCAGTACTGAGTCGAGTTCTTCTTGAGTAAACGGTCCAAGTTTGATGTCTAATTGCTTACTTATAATTCTCGTGATTGTGTTATATTCTCATATGCAGTATCAATACGACACAATGATAAAGACGCACACAGGAAGACTTCTTTAACCAAATATGTACCTCTCACTTTATTTGTAACGTTTGAAAGGGTTACTCAAGGTTTGCGTGTGAGAGAGAGTTGGAGATCGAACAGAAACTGTAATATTTTGACCCCCACTCTTATGGCCGTCAACGTTGTGTCTTTCTCGTTCTCCGGATGCTCAGCCGGAGGCCCTGAGGCCCACTCTGCAGGGTGATGGCTTTCTTTACTGCATCTTAGCAATTTCTCTGGTCCCCAACTCCATCGGAGTTCCTGAGGGCCCCCTCGGCCGGGTGTGGTTTTACCTCCCACAGCTCGTCTAACTCCTTCTCCAACTCTACTGCAACTGGCTTGACTTCTGTCTTGACTGAGTTATATAATAGTTCAACGTCCACTCGATCGCCCACTCGATCTTTGAAATCGCATGTTTGATCGTCATCAAGAGGAAATAACTGTCATGCAGTTCACAGGTCACTCTCTTCCGGTGCGTCAGTCTATGAGTGTACAATGGGAATTTTTTACCTCGCCCCATTTCATCTGCCAATTTCTGCCCACGCGATTTCCTCTCATAACTGCCATTAGAATGTGTCACTTCCTTCCGGTGCATCACCTTGGAATAGCATTTTTGGCCGGGTCAAAGGCCAAAATACAACAATTGGTCCGTGAGTAATTTTCGGAGAGTTTCCGAGTAAATTCTCGAAATGCTGTTTCCACTTGTGTAATCAATCTTGTTGGCTGGTAGCTTTCAGTTTTAGCTTTGGCAGTGCTCTTCCTTCTGCTCCCTTCGTTAATCGTTTGCCATGCTATCCTAGATTGTCTGTCTTCAACCGAGTTTCTAATCTTATCGATCTGATTTTGTATGTATTCTGTCTTTTCTTTTAGGAATATGTTAGCTAATTCATTTTGTGCCTTTTTAAGTCTCAAGGCACTGGTATTGGTTGGGTTCTTCCTATTCCATTTGGAGGCAGTTTTCTCGTCTGCATGCTTTTCCCTAACCGCTAATGTCTCCCATGGGACTCTAGATTTAGTTCTTTATTTAGTTGGTCTGAATTCCGCTGTTGACGAAGTTTACTCGATGTAAATCAAACCAGCTCGACACGTTATTCATGATGGAAGATGTTACACATTAAACGGTATGCATGTATGTGTGTGTGTGTGTGTGTTTATGTATTTACCCAAACCCTCCGCACGAGCTGGATGTGACACAAGATCAATTTCTAAGCGTTTTAGGAGATTTGAATTCGGATTTTTCCTTCTCCTAGACTGGTTGCCATAACAAGGTTAAAGAGTTCAGTTTACCCTACTACCTCTGTACTTGGCTGAAAAGAGATGAATAAAATTCCTACTTTCCCAAAGGTAATAGTGCATTTTGAGATGCAAACAGACTCGTCCAGGATTTGAACGCGGTCCGCCGTGTCCATTTCCAACAACAATAACCATTACACCACGGGCTTCTCAGGGTGTATGTACGTGTGTATGCATGAGAATAAACAAGTGGAAAGGGTTTAATTCCAGTCAACTCACAAAGGATTGGTATCGAGTCCCGAGTCAATAAAAAAAAATTCGATCCAGTTAAGTATTAAGTCCAGAAAGGTAAAATTTCCTAATCGGCAAATCCAAGATCGCCAAGATGTCTTTTTTTTTTCTTGCAGTTGAAGCTCAATTAAAAGTTTACGCAGCATCTTTTTTATGAAATTAGAAGATTCAATTTTCACAAAATGCAACGTCGATGGCAATTTATTTCAGACAGTTAGTTATTTTTGGCTTATTCCAAAATGATCTAGCAATTTATGTGCCAAGTTTCCTTTGGATTGGTGTTTGAAAGTAGTCCCCAGACACATTCATAAGATTCGATGTCCATGACTGTTCATCGATTTCGTCGCTTACTTCGAGACCGCAGTTCCAGCCTTCTGACTACTACACCCCGGTGTCTCACTCTGGATATTCAATTTATGTAAAATACGATGCTAATCTGTATAAATGTAATAGTTGATATAAATTGGCCAGAAAATAATATGAAAGATGTAAGATCTAAGTGCAGTATGATAAAATATGAATTGTGGATTACTGGTAAAATCTAGCCGATGCAAACCAAACAAAAAAATTATGGTAAGTCAAACCTTACTAAGTCAAGACAATTGTGAGACTAAAGGTCTTAAAAGAAGCAAAACTGGTGAAAAATCTAAAACTACAAAGAAATGTTCATAGAGTTGGGCTTAGTTAAACCATTGTTTTAAATGGATTGAATATAGAAAATATAGGTTTGGTTTGGTTACTTTGTTTAATGGTATATAAACGTTTGCGGGTTGTTTAATACAAGATCCATCCTTGTAGGATAGTAGTAGTACTATTTAACAAGCTGGATAAGGGGGTTCACACCTTTCCCAAATGTATTAGTCCGAAAGTGAAAGTGGTTTTCGAACTTAATTATTCTAATGTCGCAGACCATAACTTTAGCCACTTCGCTAAGCAAGATGGGACACAAGGTCGATTTGTTCAGTAGGGCACAATTGGTTTGAATTTAAAGTTGTTCTTCTTCTAGAATGTGGCCCTGTCAGCTGGGGCTGCAGAATACACTGACTACATCTCTGCACAGGTGTAAGACTCCCCCAACGAGTGGCCCAGTTGGCTGGGGCTGCAAAATACAGTGATCGCATCTCTGTAGAGTGATAAAACAATCCAAAGTAGGGTCCTGTGGCCCTGTCAACTGGGGCTGCAGAATACACTGACTACATCTCTGCACAGGAGTAAGACTTCCCCAACGAGTGGCCCAGTAGGCTAGGGCAACAGAATACATTAATTGCATCTCTAAAGAGTGGTAAGACCCCCAAGTAGTATCTTTTGGCATTAAATAACCAACTATGGTTGATGTGCCATAAAACCAGACCAAACTAAACCAATCTCATAGAATGGTTGTCTTATCAAGACCAAAGAACCCAGCCTCTTCAACTATTTATACACAGCAAGGAGAAAAGATGGATGCATGCCTTTCCCATAGTGAAACGCAAACAGGTTAGTTCAGGATTCGAACTCGGGTCACCGATACCAGTTCTTCCGCCAATGACCGTAAGGCTAAAAAGCATTCTTGTCGAAAATTCTATCATTCCATGTTTATATATATATATGCAGAAATATACATCAAATTTGTTTTAGAAAAACATTTGATCTGAAATCTTTTCTCCCGAGCGTCGACGTGTCCTCCTGCTAGCATTTATTAGAACTAATAACAATTACTTGGATTTTTAAAAGAAGAAAAACGATTAATGTTAAGCCTGACGGTATAATAATAACAATTAGGGGCAAAATGCGGGCAAAAATTTGTAAGACACGAAATAAGAAAAGAAAAGGCAAGAATCTTGCAAATCTTTGAATACAAAGCATTAATCAAAGCGGGTTAATGAGGCCTCATCAAAGTGCCGACTATAAATTGGACAAATCAATTAATATAAAAGCGAATAATCGTTGTGATGGGACTCACGGCAGAATTCTCTTTTGATTCTGTTTTAACAAGACAAAACAAAAGAAAGAAAAAGAACAACAAAAAAAAAAGAATAAATTTTGGCTAAAGTTTTACAAAAAAGAATAAACAGAAAATGAAATAATTAAATAAGTTTGTGCGTGATATCTGTCAAATGTTTGTAACCTCTGTAACTCGTAGTTTTAAATTTTTCCGTTTTTCTTTTTCGTTTTTTTTTTCTTTTCTTTTCTTTTTTTTCAGATTAATATTCAGTGTTACTTTATACAGATTCAATGTTATTCGGTCGGATTAGATGTTATTATTCTCAGATTAATATTCAATATCATTCTGTCCACATAAATATCCAATATTATTCTATTCAGATTAATCTTGTTTGTTATTTTGACCAGATTCAATTTTATTCGTGTCAGAAATATTCAATGTTATTGTTGTCAGATTTAAATACAATTTCTTGTCAAATAGATATTCAATGTCATTCTTGTCACATTGACATTCAGTTCATTCTTTTCCGATTATTATTGAATGTTATACTTTTCATATTAACATTCAATTCAATTCACGTCCGATTATTATTGAATATTATTCTTGTCCGATTATTATTGAATGTTATTCTTGTCCGATTATTATTGAATGTTATTCTTGTTCGATTATTATTGAATGTTATTCTTGACATATTAACATTCAATTCAATTCTTGTTCGATTATTATTGAATGTTTTCCTTGTCAGATTAACATTCAATGTTATTATTTTCATTTTATTATTAAATGTTATTCTTATCAGAATATTATTGAATTGTTTCTTTTCATATTAACATTCAGTGTTATTCTTGTCAGATTATTATTGAATGTAATTCTTGTCAGATTATAATTGAATGTTATTCGTCACAATATTCAATGTTCTTGACATTATTCAATATTTTTCTTGTTAGATTATTATTGAATGTTTTTCTTGTCAGATTATTATTGAATGTAAATCTTGTCAGAATATTATTGATTTTTTTCTTATTATATTAATATTCAATATTATTCTTGTCAGATTATTATTGAATGTTATTGTTAACAGGTTATTTTTTAATGTTTTTTCTGATCAGATTATTACTAAGTTTTATTTTTGTTATATTAACATTCAATTATGTTCTTGTTATATAAATATTCAATGTTATTCTCGTCAGATTCAATGATATTCTGTTTAGCTTAATAATCAAGCCATCTCCTGGGCTAATGGTAATAAACGCTTAGTTTAAACTCCCCAGTGCTCCATTTGTTAACATATTTTTGACTAAAATATGCTTCTCCATACACATCACTCACTCTTCTGTAAATTTCGTATTTTTTGCATTTCTCAGCCACTAAAAGATTTGATGAGAGACCTCTGTTCCAACCAGGATCATTCTTTTTGATTTACTACCATTTTGAATTGCCTCAGAAGAAATGTTTTTTGCAAAATTAAAATAATTTTTGCTCTAAACACATTTCAAACAATGTTGAGTTTACATTTATGGAAAAACATTCTGAAAACGCAATTTATTTTACTTTTTCTTTTAAAAAGCAATTATTTATTGGCTGACCCTTTAGGTCACTTGATTTTATGGATGGCTGCCCTGTTTCGTAGTAAAAAGAAAATATCAGTTGATTCTGCGATATTATCCAAAGAATGAGCTTATAAAAATGTAATACTTACATTCACCATCCAGTTTTTCTCATTGCTTCTACAGGGTTTTTTTTTTGTGGGGGGTAATAATTTCGTTTAAAAACCACGCCTTCAAACTCAATGTAATTTATCCACTCGCAATCCTTCTTTAGAATTTCCATCTAACAATCTCGAAGAAGATGTTTTTTTACAGCCGATTATCAATATATCACTTTAAAAACTTAACTGTAATTGCTCAATAAAAAAGATCCCAGAGAATAACGTATTTCCAGTCAAATGCGCAAATAAATGATGACTTTGTGTAAGTTTTCATTCGCACTAAACGCAATTTTAATATTCATTGACTAATCATAAAAAACCGAGATGACAATGAGATGTTGATTAATTCACTCCCTCCTAAAAAGAACCATCAGAATAATCAAGATCAACTATTACAATTAAAACACAAATACTTCACTATTCATCTAGTTTAACAATTTAGAAATAATTCACAGAACAGAAATATCTACGAAATGTTAATTAGACCCCCTCACTCCTCCCTAAATTGAAGCAACAATATCATCATGGATCACTGTTACAAGGGGAACACTACTGGTTCACTGATCATCTAATTTAACATAATTTATTTAAAATTGATATAACAGAGATAAATATGAAATGCTTATTAGAATCCTTCACTCCTCCCTAAACAGAAGCATCAATATCATCATGGGCCACTATTAACAGCAAAACGCAAATTAGAATCCTTCACTCCTTGCGATGGCTATGAAAGGGTACTTCGCATTCCTCCAAGCTCCAGCATTACTGGAGCCTCACCAACAGAATTTTAGTGTCCTATCCAGGAAACTCGTTGGGGGATCTCACCCCTCTACAGAGATGCAGTCGGTATATTCTACAGCCTTGGCCGATTGGGGAATAATATTTTAGTTACAGTTAAGTCCTAAAATGTTTATATCCGTCATCCAACATAGATTGAAATCTTTTTAGTAAAAGTGAAAAACTAAATAAATTGGTGAATTGCAGGGAATTAAAGATGTGGTTTAAAAAGGTCGGTTGGTTGGTTGGTTGGTTGGTCGGTAGGTTTTTATGGCATATCAACCTTTGTAGGTTATTTAACGCCAAATCCATTTTTATTCAAATAATCAATTCTGTTTCAAACAATTCAGTTTAGCATGAGTACACCGTTTATAAGTCAAAAACATTTCTATCTCAAACTATACGGTTTATTCAAACAGTTCTAATTCAGATAATTCAGTTTAGCGTAAGTACAGATTTTGTTTACACAGAAGAATGTCAAAACAGTTCTATATATAACAATTCAGTTTAGTGGAAGTAAAGTTTCAATGTCAAAAACAGTTCAATTTCAAAAAATTCAGTTTAGCGTAAGCACGCAGTTTAAATGTAAGTACATAGTTTAATCGCGAAAAACATTTCTATTTCAAGTTATTCAGTTTAGCCAAGCAGTTCTAATTCAGCTAATTCAGTTTAGTATAAGTACAGATTTTGTTTACGCACTGTTGAATGTCAAAACAGTTCTATGTTAAACAATTCAGTTTAGTGTAAATACAGTTTCAATGTCAAAAACAGTTCCATTTCAAATAATTCAGTTTAGCATAAGCATGCAGTTTAAATGTAAGTACAGTTTAATTGTCAAAAACATTTCTATTTCAAGGTATTCAGTTTAGTCAAACAATTCAGTTTAGCATAAGTATGCCGTTAGTTCTATTTAACACATATACAGTGCCCTATCAGATGCTACCATTCTGGGCCAGTGTGGACCTGGGAGCGATGGCATCAAAGGGTTACTCAACATTCCCCAAAGCTCCAGCATTGCTGGAACCTCACCATGAGATTGTTTAGAGTCATATCTAGGACACATCTTTGTTGGGAGGGGGTCTTATCCCTCTGCAGAGAAGCAGTCGGTGAATTCTACAATTGGTGATCAGGACAAGTTTTGGGCTCCACACATCTGTTGTAAACCCTGCTACAATGGACTAACTGCATGGTTTAATGACAAGAAAGCGGCTTTCAACTTTGCAGTCCCGATGGTTTGGAGAGAGCTGCGAAACCACGCAGATTATTGTTATTTTTGTTTAATATAACTGGTTTCAAAGCATCTTCTAGGAAAAAGATCTAATATCCCAACCTTCGATCTGCTATGAGACCTGTTCCCCATTCAGATGATCTTCCTGTACCCACACCTCCAGTAAATAAGGATCAGATGAAGAAATGCCTTCAAGGGAGGATTCTGCCGAATCAATAACTTTGGAAGATATTGAGTCTACATATTCAGGAACAAGTGGCAATGAGCCACACTAGATCACGCAAGAAGACCAGAATGATCTTGCTCGTTATTTGTATCTGTCAAAACAGCAGTCTTGGCTTCTCGGCTTAAACAGTGGAACCTAGTCCAGGAAGATGTAAGGATCACCAGTTTCAGGAATCGGAACAAAGACCTTGTTTCCTTTTTTGACATGGAAATCAATTTGTGCTACTGCACAAACATACCTCACTGGTTTACGTCCCTTGGTTTGCCACATAATCCTTCAGACTGGCGTCTTTTCATAGACTCTTCCAAGCGAAGTCTCAAGGGTGTTCTTCTGCACAACGGGAATAAATATCTCAGCATTCCCATTGCCCACTCTGTCCATCTAAAGGAGTCCTATGACAATATGGAGCTTCTTTTAGAAGCTATTAACTACAGCAATTACCAATGGACTCTGTGTGGGGACCTCAAGGTCATTGGTCTTCTTATGGGTATGCAAGCGGGCTTCACAAAGTACTGTTGTTTTCTCTGTCTCTAGGATAGTCGAACTGTATCCCAGCATTACAAGCACAAAGATTGGGGGTCTAAAAGCACTTTTGTTCCTGGCGAACACAGCCTCAAGGAGAATCCTCTGGTGGACATGAATAAGGTGCTTCTTCCTCCTCTTCACATCAATCTTGGTTTGATGAAGAATTTCGTGAAGGCGTTGCACAAAAATGGTGCTGCCATCCAACACTTGTCTGCTGTGTTCCCAGGTTTTAGTGCTGCTAAGCTCAAAGAGGGCATCTTTGTCGGACCTCAGATCCGAGAAGTGCTGAAGGATACTGATTTTGAAGAGCTTCTTAACTTAAAGGAACTGAGAGCATGGGAAGCATTCAAGTCAGTATGTAGTGGCTTCCTTGGTAACACATGCGTACCAGATTACCAAGCCTGTATTGAGAAGTTGCTAAAGTCTTACGAGGATATGGGGTGCCGAATGTCACTCAAGATTGATTTTCTCCATTCCCACCCCAACTTCTTCCCGCCAAACCTTGGAGCAGTGAGTGATGAGCATGGAAAAAGATTCCACCAAGACATTAGGAAGATGGAGAGCAACTATCAAGGCAAATGGAATCCCGGAATGATGGGAGACTTCTGCTAGATGCTCTTGCGTGACATCCCGGAGGCAAAATACACCAGATCTTCTAAGAAAACACACTTTTGACTGTCTGTGTTACTATGAATTGTGTAATTGTGTCATCCAAGTATATTGATTCAATCAGTGTTCTTTATCTATCCTGTTTTATCTGTTATAAGCTGCTGCAACTCTTGAAATATGCACATATATTCTCTGTTTATACTAAAATGAGACTATTTAAAAGCTAGAAAACTAGAGGCGATAGAGCAAAACTATTTATAAATATGAATTCAGCACACCCAAATTAACAAAAAACGCCTGTCCCCATTTATGCCTCAGACCAAAAATTCATTTTTGTAAACGAGTGTAATTTACGAGTTTGCCCAGTCGGCTGGGGCAGTAGAATACAATGACTGCACCTCTGCTCCTCAAAATCAGTATCCTTCCGCACTTCTCGGATCTGAGGTCCGACAAAGATGCCCGTGGTGTAGTCGTTATCGTCGTAGGAAATGGACACGGCGACACGAGTTCAAATCCTGGACGAGACTGATTGCATTTCACATAGCACTAATACCCTTGGGAAAGGTATGAATCCAATTATTCTTCCTCAATCTATGGGTAAATAGTAGGACAGACTAGCTTCTTCAGCCTTGGTTAGGCGACTAGTCTAGGAGAAGGAAAACTCTGAATTCAAACCTGTTAAACTTCGCTTAAAAAAATTGACCTTGTATCATATCCTGCCTGAGCGGAGGGGTTGGTAAATAGTACCTCTGCAGAGGGGTAAGACCACCCCCCTTACGAATGTCCTGGATATGACACTAAACAATCTCAAGGTGAGGTTCCAGCAGTGCTAGAGCTTTGGGAAATGCGGAGTACCCCTTCATTGCCATTGCTCCCAGGTCCACTCTGGCCCGGAGTGGTAGCACCTGATATGGCCCTATCTATGGGTTAAATAGAACTAACAGCATACTCATGCTATAATGAATTGCTTGAGTAAACTGAATAGCTTGAAATATAAATGTTTTTGACAATTAGACCGTACTTACATTTAAACTACGTGCTTATCCTTATCTGAATTATTTGAAATAGAACTGTTTTTCGACATTAAAATTGTATTTACACTTAACTGAATTGTTACATATAAATGCTTGAATAGTTTGAAATAGAAATGTTTTTGACAAACTGTGTACTTATTCTAAACTGAATTGTTTTAAATTGAACAGATTATTCACATAAAAATGGATTTGGCGTTAAATAATCTACAAAGGTTGATATGCCATAAAACCCACCAAACCAAGCCAAACCAATTTACAAGTAATTCAATGTTTTCAGGTAACTAATTATTATAGCTTCAAGTGACTGTTCTTAGTACAATCAATTTACGCAGCTATATGGCATAAAGTATTCACATACAATACGAATCCTTTTCAAACCCATTTATTTGACCCATAGATGGGATCCTAACAGATACTACTCCACCAGGTCAGAGTGGAGTTGGGAGTAATGAGAGTTTAGTATCATACCTAGGACATCTGCTATGGGAGAGGGGAATTTTACCCCCTGCAAAGAATTGGGTCAGCGTATTCTAAGCTGGACAGGAAAGGCGGTTTTATAGCTGAAAACTTGCTCGATGTCTTTGTGCTTCCTATGTCTGTTGTGGTTTGCCTGGAAACAAAATGATGGTATTACTTTCGAAGCCCCAACCCGAATTTTAACAACAATTTTGCTATGAATACTTATAGCTGAAAACTTGCTATCTAATGGTGTTCCTATGTTCCATATGTCTTTTATGGTTTCGCATAAAAAACTTGACCCAGTCGGCTCGAGTTGTAGAATTCACTGACTGTAAAGGGGTAAAGCTTCCCTAACGAGTGTCCTGGATAAGACACTAAACCATCTGATAGTGAGGCTCCAATAAGTTTGGAGCTTTAGAGAATGCGGAGTATCCCTTCATTGCCATCGATCCCTGAGAGGGTCCTATCCATGTGTCAAATAAAACTGTTTGACATTTAAACTTTACACTTTTAAATTTAGTGGAAACAAAATACTAATGTTTAATTGCTGTTAGAGATAATTAGCATCACTTGGAAGCATTTAACTTTGTTAACTTATGCAAAACTGAATTGTTTGGAATAGAACTATTTGATCATTTAACTGTGTGTAAACAAATGATTGATGTTTAATTGAATTGTTTGAGTTAGATAGCATTACCTGAAAACATTTATCTGTCTGCAAAAAAAAATGAACTTAGTTTCGTTGAAAATATTATCTACGAAATGTGTTTAAAAATAATATATATATATATGTATGAAGAGTAAATAAAGGATTGTAATCCGACAATATGTAGAAAAACTGATAACAACGATCTAAGTGGAAGGAATGATTTATTGAGAGGTCAATTGAAACACCAAACAGCACTATCTAAGCAATTCTGGAGTTTGAGATTCAATGGTCTATACTGAAAAAGTTAAATACTCCAAAATGTTTTGACGGTAGATGTAACCTGTGCTTAGAAGAAAAGATGCAAATAATGACTTATTCAGAGCCTGAAAAGTTATTAAATAAGAGATGTGAATTAATATCAAGATGTAGACATAAGACTAAATTTAAACTATAGACTAATTATTATCAATAAAAGTTGTCCCTAAAAAAACATAGAAATAAATTGAGAAATAAGGTAAATGAACTAAAATAAAATAAAATAAAAATAAAGAAAAGGAAAAAACGTATCTGATAGACGTACACGACAAAAAATAGGTAACTGAGGAAATAGACTCGAAATTGATATAAGTATTAATATATCCCTTACAAAAAATTTATTATATAAAAAAAAAACATTAAAAAAGTTAATTATCGAACTTAACTAAAAAAGAAAATAAATAAAATAAATAGCTGAAAAATAAAAAAGTTAAATTACTATAATTCCAACCGACAGTAAAATTAAATAAATAAAAATAAATAAACAAATAAAAAAAGCGGAAGTGAAAAAAACGAGCAGATAACTCTTCACCCCACTTCCACCCCACCCCGTGTCTATTCTGATTTATTTCATCCATAAGATCTGAAGAAGTTCTGTTATATTTTTCTTCGTGTTTTTGGTTTACATCAGAAACACAAAACAGGATGGAAATAAATTTATAATCCTAAAGTAACCGGTCTTTGTTTTTTTCTTAAAGAAAGTATATATATATATATATATATATAACAGATTTGGTATTAAACATCCAACAATGGTTGATATGCAATAAAAGATAAAACAATTAAAAAAAGACTAATGGTATTACTTTTTAAGCTTTCTCGCATTTTTACAAAAATTATGCTGTGAATGTTTTGTTGCAGAAAGCTTTATCCAATGATCTAATTCCTTCCTGTATCTATTGTAGTATTTAAGGAATTCGTTAAGAGGCAATACTTTTAGAACAACTAAATCTTTTCTTTTCTTTTTTTTTTATTCGAACCAAAACCCGTCTAGAAGTGTCGACCTCAAACACAAAATTATTTTAACTCTGATACTATTGCTAGGAATAGACAAAGAGATTTTACAAGTACGATCCAAATTCAGCATCCCCTTCTTTGTAATTTTGCAAATGACGATAAAGTGTGATGATGTTGTTTTTGACGGTTTTTCAGGCATTTTATCTGAATTACATTGATTTTCATTATTTTCCCTTCTTTTTGTAACAATGCAAATGTCACACTTGAATTCACTGCATTATTTGCACTTTACGCTTCGAGAAAAGTTTTTTTTTCTACATGTCTTCTGCAACTACAGATATATATATATATATATATATATATATATATATATATATATATATATATTCGTTTATTCGTTCTCACCGAAAGCTGATTTTTCTTTGCTGAAATCAGTCGTCTGAAATTAAGATGATAAGATGAGGAAACAAGCGTCTTTGATCCGAACAAAATGAAAAAAAAATGAATGCTTTCTGCTCATCGATAGCAGACACTTGCATTCATTTTATTTATTTATTTATTCCTTTTTTTCAGTTGTTTTTGGTTACTTGGTTATTTTCTATTTTCTATTTTCTTTCTTCTTTTTTTTTTTATCCGATTGTCGTCTGCGTCATGATCTCAAATCATTGATGAAATCCATTACTGGTGAATTGTCACTTCCTTTTTTGAGGACTTCTCAATCGAAACGCCATATCCCATTTAACACTTTCCTCATTCAGTTATTTTCCTTGTCATTGAACATCTACAATGATTCCTAACTAGTTTTTATTATTATTATTATTATTATTATTATTATTATTATTATTATTCATAGATCTCCAGTTATCTCTCTCCTTCGTACAACCGGTGGGTGGGGCATAGAAGATGCCCGTCAGAGAAGTAAGACCCCTTCCTGCCAGAAAAGTTAATAATTGCTGTTTTTCTATTTAACTCTGGAACAAAACAGCAATCAAAACAGAGAAAAAAACTCTCCTGCACTAATTCTAAGTCTAGCAGAAGATTAAGATCTCGTGCCAAATAAACATTGCCCAGTCGGCTGAGGCTGTAGAATACACCGACTGCTTCTCTGCAGAGGGGTAAGCCCCCCCACCAAACGGGTGTCCTGGATATGACACTAAACAATCTGATGGTGAGGTTCCAGCAATGCAGGAGCTTTGGGGAATGCGGAGTACCCCTTTATTGCCATCGCTCCCAGGTCCACTCTGGTCCGGAGTGGTAGCACCTGATAAGGGTCCTATAATGGGTCAAATAGAACTAAACCATGCTTCCTTCGCAATACTGATTTTTGCATTCAAACGGCGTATTCATGCTAAACTGAATTGTTTAAAACAGAACTGTCTTTGACATCAAAACTGTACTTTCACTAAACTGAATTGTTATAAATAACTGCTTGAATAGTTTGAAATAGAAATGTTTTTGACAATTAAACTGTGTACCCATGCTGAGCTGAATTGTTTGAGATGGAACTGATTATTTGCATAAAAGTGGATTTGGCGTTAAATAACCTGCAAGTGTTGATATGCCATAAAATCCACCAAACCAAAGCAAACCAAACAAACAATATGACAAGTTACATCTCCTAGGAAGAGTCCATTTCTGGAGATCTGGGTAATGTTTACAACTCCTTCATTGCTATTACTCCCTGGCCCATTTTTGTACCATAGTCCGATATGGATATGGTAAATGGACATATAATGTTCATATATATATAATATAGAACATAGGAATCTCGAAACACGAAAAACACTTACGACTTCTCAGTTCAGGTACGAAACTTTTTATTACCTTTGAGTTTAAAGGTTCTTAGACATAAGGAGAGAGAGGCACAATCTTTCTATTCTGGCTTTTTCATCTGCCCCCACCCACCCCATTTCGTGCGACACCAGCCCAATGCCTCCGCGAGCAATCGAAAGCCAACCGTCTTCCCCCCAGGCAGGTCTCAATTCTACTCACTGACTTTTTCAAAATCTCCCAAAATCCCCCACGTCATTCGCACTTGCTTGCCCCATTTCCCATCTCGGGCTATTGTGACATCTCTGAGTGACACATCTGCTCCGCGCACGCGCCTGAACACCTGTGTTAATGTTGCACCTAAGTAACCCATGCACAGAGCCGAAGGGTTATCAGCCTAACTAAAGCCAAAGGCATAAAACGAAATCACACGGCCATTATATTATATTTTGTCCTGGGGTAAAACTATCTTTGAGGGCCTTTTATATGGGTCTAATAGATTTGTTTAAAATTATTTGTATCGGATAGGAATGATTGAAACTATATAATTATGTGCAAACAAATGATTATGATATCACAACTGGCTGGAGCTATATAGATTACGCCGACAGCATCACTGCAAAGGGGTAAATCTTCAATAACGACTGTTCTGGATACGACACTAGACTGCATCTTATGATGAAACTTTTAAGAATGTGGAGGGTCCTCTTATTGTCATTACTCCCAAGTCCACTCTGACACATAGTGGAAGCACCTGTTATGGTCCTATCTTTGTACCAAATAGGACTGTTTAACCATTTAACTATTTACAAACAAATGACTAATGTTAAATTGAATTGTTAGTGTTGCAAAACAATGCTTGAAACCATTTTACAATGATTAAATGAAACTGTTTGTGTAAGATAACTATACTTGAAACCATTTAACAGTGTCAAAAATGAGCTCTTGCTAGTTTAAAATGATTTCGAAAAACTATTCGTTTACAAATTATACATACATACATACATATATATATGTGTGTGTGTGTGTTGTACTAATGGGTAGAGTGTTCGCCAATGATTCGAGAGGCTGGGGTTCAATCCCAGGTTGGGTCATACCAAAGACTTTAAAAAGGGTATTGGATACCGCCTTGTTTAACACTCAGAATTATAAAGTACGTATCAAGGGTAAAGTGGAGCAATCGAAGGGAAGGAGTAGCGTTCTCCCCGACACCTCGGTGTAGTACTATTTACCAACCCCTTCGCTCGGGCAGGATATGACACAAGGTCAATTTTTAAGCGGAGTTTAACAGGTTTGAATTCAGAGTTTTCCTTCTCCTAGACTAGTTGCCTCACCAAGGCTGAAAAACCTAGTCCGTCCTACTATTTACCCATAG
The DNA here is from genome assembly GCA_963585895.1 of Sepioteuthis lessoniana. Classification (NCBI taxonomy): domain Eukaryota; kingdom Metazoa; phylum Mollusca; class Cephalopoda; order Myopsida; family Loliginidae; genus Sepioteuthis; species Sepioteuthis lessoniana. The sequence continues at coordinate 42,147,217 of OY757938.1, forward strand.
CTGGAGGGAGAATAAGGAGGTTCATACTTTTCCCAAGGTTATTTGCCTGAAAGTGAACGTAATAGCGCGACTGGAGTACGAACTCGCGTACTACGATTCCGCAGTTCATCGCTTTAACCATTACACCACGAGGACACCTCGGTGTAGTACCTATTGAAAAGGAAGCCTTCGGGTCATCCGCGATGAAGTTCGCCAACTTTACTTATATGTCTGTATGTTTAAATAGGATTTGGCATTGAATAACCTACATGGGTTGATATGCCTTAAAGCCCAACCAACAACTAACAAATGATTATGATAATTAAATAGGAATACTTTATACCATATAACAGTAAAATTTTGGACGAACAATAGTTAAAGTTGTATTTGTTTATTAAGAAATGTTATTCGTTACTTAAAACCATATGATTTGTGCAAGCAAATTAAAGAATTACTTCAAACCATATAATTGTGTATTAGTATGGTACTTGATGCCGCCTTGCTTAACACTCAGCATTATAAGGTAAGGATCAAGGGTAAAGTGGAGCAATCCAGGAAATAGATTCGCACCATCTCCTTCACTTTGGTGTGGTAGCTATTGAAATGGGGGCCTTCGGGTCACCCTTAACTAAGGTCACCAACAACAACTTTATAAGATAGTTTTGTTCGGTTTGCTTTGGTTATTTAATGCCAAATCCATCTTTAAAGATAAAACAATTCTATTTCAAACAATTCAGTTTAGCATAAATACAGTTTCAATGACAAAAACAGATCTATTTCAAGCTATTCAGTTTCACATGAATACTCAGTTTAAATGTCAAAACTGTCCTATTTCAAACAATTCAATTTTGGATAAGTACACAATTAAGGTGTAATTGACCCATTCAAAGGATCCAATCAGGTGCTACCACTATGGGCCAGAGTAATGGCAACGAGGTGTTACACTGCATTCCCCAAAGCTCCAGCATTATTGAAACCTCACCATCAGATTGTTTAATGTTATATATCCAGGACACTCTTTGGGAAGGGCGGTCTTACCCCTCTGCAGAGAATCAGTCAGTGTATTCTGCAGCCCCAGCTGACTGGGCCAATATTATTAGAAAGTAACACTTGAAATCATGCTACTGTGTGCAAATTAATTTATTAGATAAGAATACTTGAAACTTTACGCAAGTTATTTATGTTGGATAGGAATGCCGCATAATTAAAAATTATTTGTCTTAAGAATAGTTACTTGAAGCTATAATTCTCCGGAGGAGTAATATCAGTTATTTGAAACCTGTTGTTGTTATATATACACAGACAAAAATTATTAGGAAAAATAGGTTACCAGTAAATTTTAAACCACGCATGCACACATGCACACACACACACACACACACACAGAGGATAATAATCCCAAACCACCCCAACACACACATACACACAACAACAAAGACATATCAAATATCAATGAGGCGTAATGCAGAACTAAGGTAAATATACACTAAGAAAAAGAGAGGATGACCTCTATATAAACCCATAACCAACTGAAAATCATTAAAACTGCAAACACGTATGAGTTCAAGTCTCATTGAGTACCCAATTAACTAGGCCTTGTGCCAAATATGTTCTCTGGCGAAAGCAACAAGCTAGAAACATACACGTATGTAAGAACAAAATAAATAGATGAATTGTAAAAATACAAATATCTTCCTGAACCTACCTATTTTAAGATATGTTTATTCTCTCTTTAGACCTACAACAAAAATGTATATATATATATATATGAATCGTGTCATTAATAACACCTGCGTCAAGTGTCTAATACGAGCACCTCTTAAAATTCTACGATAAATCAATGAGATGAAAACAAACTTCGTTTTCCAGGGGAAAAGCAATCAATCTCAAACTACCGACGATTTTTTCATCATCGATCTTATTTTCTTTTTGCCTATCATATTTGATAGCATATGAGATGCACTTTTTTCTCTCCAAAAAAGTGGTTAAAAATATCATATGGTTGTATGGGAAGTTAAGCTGCTTTTGTTTCTTCTTGTAAAGGACATATTATAATGATCCGATTTTTGTGCAGCCCAGTCGGCTGGGGCTGTAGAATACACTGACTGCATTTCTGCGGAGGAACAAGACACCCAAAACGAGTGTTCTATTTATGACATTAAATAATCTGATGGTGGGGCTTCAGTCATGCTGGAGCTTTGATGAGTGTTGAGTACCCCTTCATTTGCAACGCTTCCAGGTTCACTCTGACTCGGAGTGGTGGCACCTAATAGGGTCCTATCTATGGATCAAATAGAACCTTTTAACATTTGAATTGAGTGCAAACAAATGACCAATGCTAAATTCAATTGTTTGAAATAGAACTGTTATATCGTTTCTATGTGTATAAAGAATAACTGATGTTTAATTGAATTGTTTAAGATTCATAGCAATACTTGGAATCATTTAACTTTGTTGACTTACCATCACAAATAATATATATCTAATATGTATATGTATAAACCGGATTTGGCATTGAATAAACTTCAATGTGTACCATAGCCATGATATGGCTATTTGGGAAATGTACATCGATTGTCCATAACTCACTTAGATAACATGTATACATAAAGAACATAGGAATCTCGAAATTCGAAAGCACGTAACGACTTCTTTGTTCAGGTACGAAACCTTTTTATTACTTTTGAGTAAAAGGTTTCGACATTAGGAGAGAGACACAAAAATTTTATGCTGACTTCATCATCTGGTCCCTATCTCGTGCGGCATCAATGGCGCGCAAATTCGTCTCGCCTCAGCGAGCCCCAAAAGTCGAACCTCCTCGTTCGACGTCTAGTTTCAACCCCCTTAACTTTCTTCAAATTCCCAAAATCCTCCGCGCGCTTCCGGTGCGTAAACTCATTCGCACTCCGTTACCCATTTCTCTTCTCGGGCTATTGTGACATCTCTGAGTGACACGTCCGTTCTGCGTGCGCCCGCGTTAACACCTGCATCAATGTTGCACCTAAGTAACGCATGTGCTGAGCCGAAAGGTTCTCAGCCTAACTAAACCCAAAGGCATGAACTGAAATTTCTCGGCCATTATATTACAAATGGTTGATCTGCCATAAAACCAAAACAAAGCAAACCGATTTTTGTATACATGGAACCAAAGTAGAGTAAAAATAACACATCGTTCCGCAGTAAAGTTAAAGGGTTTTATGTCATAGAATAAAGCTATCTGCAGTCGAATCTGCAACTTCGTTATTATCAAATTTCCAATTAGACGGAAAATTGTTGTATTCTATAAATAAGATGCATTCTGGCTTACCGTGATCCTTAACATCTATCAATAAAACACAATATATATCAAACCAGTGGATTTTGATAAAAAGCAATATTAATTAGATGAAGCCAAACTAGTAGTGAAATAATGGGAATAATAAAAGGTATATATCGAGAATACTGAAATATAAAGCGACAATAAAATGGAAGAAAACACATATTTGAATTGAGAGTATGCAATTACCCAAGTCCTCTGCCACGAGCGGGAAGTGGTTCAAAGACAACTTACCCGGAGTACAGGCTGGTTTGAATTCCCAGCTTGTTTTTGTTTTAAGGTTTTTTTAGGAAGGTTTCTTCTTTTATTTTATTTATTTTTATTTATTTATTTATTTTTTTTTTTTTTTTTGGCAGAATACACCGACTGCAACTCTGCAAAGGCGTAGCACTCACCCCCATAGAGAATCCTGATTATGACACTAAATGATCGGATGGTGAGATTCCAATAATACTGGAGCTTTGGGAAGCGCGGACTACCCACTCTTTGCCATTGCTCCCAGGTCTACTCTAGCACGGAGTGGTAATACAAGATAGAGTTCTATATATGGTTCAAATAAAACAAAACAGTGTACTTATCCTAAGCTGAATCCTTAGAAATAGAAGTGTTTTTGACATTAAAACTGTGCAGTTATGCTAAACCGAATTGTTTGAAATAGTACTGTTTTTGAAATTTAACTGTTTGTAAACAAAAAACTGTAGTTATGCTAAATAAAACTGTTTATATGTATAAAAATGGATTTGGCATTAATTAATCTACAATAAAACCAAACCAAACCAAACCAACTTATATATATATATATATATATATATATATATATATATATATATATATATATATCGAAATTGGCATTAAATAATCTACAATGGCTGAAATGCCATAAAACCAAATCAAAACAAACCAATTCACTCGGGCTATTACGTTCACTTTGAGACTAATACCCTTGGGAAAGATATAAACCTCCTTATCCTCCTAGCTAGGCGATAAAAAATACCGCTTCTGTCCAATAATGTTAGCCGAGGTATTAAATAACCCACGACAGTTTATATGGCATTAAAGATAGATACTAAAACTGAAAAGTTTATATTTGCGTAGAAGTAACGTATAAGCGTTCAAATATATTAAACGCTAATTTTCGTAAAGAAATATATATATATATATATATGTGTGTGAGTGTGTGTGTGTGTGTGTGTGTGATGTATGTTAAGAAACTTATATATATATATATATATATGTATATATATGTGTGTGTGTGTGTGTGTGTGTGTGTGTGTGTGTGTGTTGATTGATAGATTGTTAAATATGAAGCGAATCAGAAGGGGAAAAAACTTGTATGGACGAAAATAATGTTGATAACACCCTCCGGGTAAAAAATAAACCCAAGAAAATCTATCTATCGTTTGTTTTTATTCAATATTTCGTCAAATACACACACACATATGTGTGTGTGCGTATATATATATATATATATATATATATATATATATATATATACAAACACATAGATATATGTACACGTGTATGTTTATGCAAAGAATATACCTGTATGCAAACAAATATGTATATATACAGGTATTTGTAGTACATACCTGCATTTATGTTATCAAATAAAATTGCACAAAATCTAAAACGTTCCTTACGCAGTTGAAAGCACGTGTGCACGTGACTTTGCTTATGTATATGCATATATTTGTGCATGCATGTGCGTCTATGTATAGGAACGTGTCGGTGTATGAGTCTGTATGTATCTGTATATGTTTCTTAGTGCATATCTGTGTCCGTATATATTCTGAGTAGCTTTCTGTGTGTATATCTGTATGTGTATTTGTGTATGTTTCTAAGTGTATGTACGTATGTATGTGTATTTGTACGTACCTGCATATTACTGAGTGTGCATATGTATATGTGTCTATATAAGAGTGTATGATTATTTGAGTATGTGTGTCTATCTATGTGTGTGTCTGTGTATATGAGTTTGCTTTTATATGTGTCTGTGTATGTGTGCGTATTTGTGTAATTGTGTATTTCTGTCTGTTTATGTGTGTGTCTGAGTATATGACTGTGTTTTTGTATTTGTCTGTGTGTGTACGTATTTGACAATGTGTGTCTGTTTATGTGTGTGTCTGTGTATATCATATTTACCAACCCCTCCGCTCGGCCAGGATATGACACAGGGTCAATTTTTAAGCGGAGTTTAACAGGTTTGAATTCAGAGTTTTCCTTCTCTTAGACTAGTTGCCTCAACAAGGCTGAAGAACCTAGTCTGCCCTACTATTTACCCATAGCTGGAGGGAGAATAATTGGATTCATACCTTTCCCAAGGGTATTAGTGCTATGTGAAATGCAATCAGTTTCTTCCAGGATTTGAACTCGTGTCACCGTGTCCATTTCCTACAACGATAACCATTACACCACGTGTATCTGTGTATATGAGTTTGTTTTTGTATGTGTTTGTGTATGTGTGCGTATTTGTTTATGTGTGTCTGTTTATGTGTGTGTCTGTGTATATGACTTTGTTTTTCTATGTGTCTGTGTATGTGTGCGTGTTTGTATATGTGAGTATGTTTTAGTGTGTTTCTGTGTGTGTATGAGTCTGTGTATCAGTGTGAGTGTCTGTGTATGTATTTATGTATGTATGTATGTGTATGTTTGTATGTCTTTGTGTATGCATATGTTTCTGTGTTTGTGTGTACATGTCTTTGGGGAGGGAGTGTTATGAGTAGTACAAAGCAAGTACCTCTCATCGATACACCCTTCCTCGCATCAAAGATCCCTGAGATGCGTGTGGAAACGAGCCAAAAGAGGAAATACAGATCTACTTGCCTGTAAGGAAAGACAACATTAACGACTAGGGTCACGCAACACCTGGACACTTATAAGGATCATAAATGGAACGCCGAGCTCTCTAACCACTACACTACCTCTTCACCTTCGCGCCAACTCCGTTCTACTGCCATTGATGCTAATAGCTTTTTGCCTCGAGTTTGATTCTGTATTTTGGGTTACTCCTCATTAACAGCAATTACCTCCATCTCCACCTACGCCCACGCCTTCGCCATTTTCATGAAATCTTGGCGGTCGAATTATGTAAATTTAGCCGGAAGTCAGACATTTTAGAGAGAAAACGTACTTTCTCCTTATATTATCCTGGTTTGTTCATGCCAAATCAAGGCTAAAAGCATTAGCTATAATGGTGCGTCAAGGAAAGAATAATTGGGAAATACACAAGAAGAGAACGGCATAGATAGATAGATAGATAGATAGATAGATAGATAGATAGATAGGAAAAGACTGAGATAACATAGGAACAAATTAATAGCGATATATACATACACATATATACATATATATATATATATATATATAGAGAGAGAGAGAGAGGTTGAACGTTTAGTTGGGTTTCATGGCATCCCAACCCTTGTAGATCATTTAAATGATCTATATTTTTGCCAGATCCTGTTTATACATACATGTATTGAATATATATAATTTGTGAGCGAATACTTTGTAGGTAATATTCTAAACGACCCAGAGCTCATTTGTCTTCATATAGTAATACGCTTTCAAGTATTACGATCTAACACTATCAATTCTGTTAAACACCAATCAATGGTTCGCACAGATTTAGATGTTTAAATAGTTCTAAATGACCCATATAATGGGAATCTAACAGATACAGTCAAAGAATGTGAACCCGGACTAATGGCAATGGACAGGTACTTCATACTCTGCAAAGCTCCAGAATTGTAGTCTCACTACCAGATGGTTTAGTATCATACCTAGGACACTCGGTGAGGAAAATCCTATTCCTCCGTAGGGATGCCGTTTGGCGTTTTTTACAGCCCCAGCTAACTGTGCTGGAGATAGATAGATAGATGTATTGGAACCGTGTGATATAATCATCATCATCATGTCGTGCTTCTAGCGCGGATTTCCATGACTCACCCTAGCCACTCGTCTCAATCGTCAGCAGGTTATTCAGACTACATTCTATGTCCTCACGGAGCTGTTGTAGATAAGTTCTTGCTAGTCATCTAACACTTACTCGTCCGTGTGAAGGAGCAGCGGTCGTGTCTATAATACTATATGGATGCACCACATGGAAGCTGACAAAGGGTGTAGAGAAAAGGCGTCAAGGCAATTGTACAAGAATGCTGCAAGCTGTAATGAAAAAAGCTTGGAAGCTACATCCCACAAAGCAGCAGCTATACGGCCGCCTCTCCCCCATATCTAAAACCAACCAAGACATGCGGGACTGCTGGTGAGGTAAAAACGAACTCATAAGAAAAGGATATTAGACATGAACAAATTAATAGCTATATATATATATATAGAGAGAGAGAGAGATAGAAACAGGTTGAGATATGATATGAACAAACTGATATAGATAGATAATTACATAGATTCACTGATTATAAGATACTGAGATAATATAGGGACTAATTAACAGCGATATATATATATATATATATATATATATATATATATATATATATATATATATAGGTTATGGTTTGCTTTGATTTCTTTATTTATCAACTTTCGTGGGTTACTTTATTCTAATCTTGTAGGACAGCATTGATACTATTTGTAGATAGACTTGCCTTGAAAATTCTGGATCTATCTAAACACAAACATTGAACTTTGAAGTTCCAGAGATATATAAATAGATTGAACTACTTACGCAGAAACTCTCTCGATATTAAATGAGTAAAGAGTTTTTCCAATGTCGACTTACCCTATGTATTTGTTAGCAAGTAAGACAAGCAGTCAATAACAAGTGATTTCGATTCTCACTGAGTTATTCATACAGCTAGTCTTACGATTACAACGAAGCTGAACCTGCTGAATAATTATTTATTTGGATTCCAAGACATCTCGCATTGTGAAATGGTAAGCGAGTTAGGCAACAACTTTTAATGAATTCGATTCTCATTGGGTGTCTCATTTTGTCTTGAGCTGCATTTATGCTCAGATCGGTTTATTAAATGACTATCTAGCAAAATATATGATCATTTGGGAGTCGGAAGTTTAGTTTTATAATTACTCTGGAGAAATATTGAATGCACTTTATAATTGGATAGTAAAACCTGCAATTACCGCTATAAATGGACTGATAATTCCCTCAATAAGAGTCAAAAATGTTAGATTGTCTTAGATAGACTGAGAGAGAAGAGGAGTGAAGGAGAGAGAGAGAGTGAGAGAGAGTCAAAGAGAGCTAGATATTAATAGTCTGGTTTAAAAGGAAATAGTAACATAAGATAGATAGATAGATAGATATGAAAAGGATAAAATAGCTATTTTATTTTTTACAATGGATAAAAGAATACATGTATATATATATATATATATATATATATATATATATATATATATATATATATATATATTTAATTAAACTAGAGGTACTCGAAAATTTATATATATATATATATATATATATATATATTCAATTTATATGAGTAATTTATATAAGTAATTTATATATTTGATTTATATAAGTAATATATATATATCTATATATATATATATATATATATATATATATATACATATATATATATATATATATAATTAAACTAGTGGTACTCGAAAATTGATGAAATGGTTACATATATATATATATATGTGTGTGTGTGTGTGTGTGTGTGTTTGTGTGTGTGTGTGTGTGTGTGTGTGTGATAATTTGATCAATGCAGAAACATTATTTGCACTCACTGTATTGTACTTGATTGATTGATTAATTGATTGATTGATTGATTTTAATGGCAGGTCAACCTGCATAGGGTTATTTTATGTTTAGAGCTTAGGGAATCGTGTTTATTGTACGTTGATGTTTAGGGGTCTTTTGCGTAAAATTATACACATTACAATTAAACAAAATTATTACCCATTTTAGGATGGAAATAATGAAGTTTAATATCTATTCTTTTATAGTCACACGTTTCATATAATTGTAATATAATGGCCGAGGGATTTCGTTTTATATATCTTGCCTTTCGGTTTAGTTAGACTGAGAACCTTTCGTTTAGCGCATGGGTTAGTTAGGTGAAAATATGAGCGCAGGTGTTCACGCGCGTGCAGAGCGGACGTGTCATTCAGAGATGTTACAATAGAAACCCCAGATAGAAAATGTAACCGCTGGATGTGGGTGACGTCATGCACCGGAAGCGGGAGCGGAGGATGTGGGGGATTTGAAAAAAGTCAGTTAGTTGGGTTTTAGCGTCGGAAGAAGACGGTTGATTTTCGGAGCTCGCCGAGGCCTTGCGGCGGGTGCCGCACGTGGTTTGGGGCAGATGGAAAAGTCGTCATAGAAAGATTGTGCCTCTCTCTTCCTCATGTCGAAAAACCATTTAACTCAAAGGTAAGAAAAAGTTTCGTACCTGAACTAAGAAGTTGTAAGTGTCTTTTGTGTTTCGGGATTCCTATGTGCGTTATGAACATTCTATGTACATTTCACATATTCATGTATGGCTATGTACATAATGATTGAATTTCTTTGTGTTTTTTTTTTTAATATGTGAAACTTAAAGTCATGAGACTAACAGGAGTAGGTTAGAAACATATTTGAGGTTTTATTATTCTCTACTTTTATTATTCTCTACACACACACACACATATATATATATATATATATATATATATTTGACGTGAAATACATAAATCGTTTTAATAACATTATTTTAACTGGCTCAATGGCCTAGTGGGTAGAGTGTTCCCCCATGGTCGGGGAGACCTGGATTCAATCCTGGGTCGGGTCATACCAAAGACTTTAAAAATGGTACTTGATACCTCATTGCTTAACACTCAGCAATATGAGGTACGTGTCAAGGGTAAAGTGGAGCAATCCAGGGAAAGGAGTAGCGTTCTCCCCTATACCTATTGTACTATAGCTATTGAAAAGGGAGCCTTCTTATCGCCAACTTTACTACTTTATGCCTAGATGTTAAAGAAATACTTACACTGTACTTACATATTTAAATTTCTTTTCCGATTTCCTGCAAAAATCGGACAATTTTTGAATGATTGACTTTTTGTTCTACAACCACCCTCCTCTACAAGGAGCTTGTCTGCATTACGAAATTTTTTGAAACAAAAAAATATTTTGTGTATTATATTTCGGACTGTTGTCCTCATCTTTTCTTTTTTTTTTTTTTTTTTTTGTTAGTTATAAAGATGAGGACAGCAGTCCGAAATATAACAACGCAAAATATTGCACATCAAGCCTCAAAAATGATGACCAGAAATGTCTCTTTGTATCAATAGAATTCTTAGTTGATAAAAAAAATCTTGACATCAAAAGGACGTTTTAAATTTATCTGCGAAATTAAGGTGCGGGAAGCGGAGTGCTGTTACGTCTCCACTCCACTATAGAACCTGCCCGATACATTTTAGCTAAAATTGATCAGTAAGATCTAATTTGTCCAGAATGTAAAAAAAAAAAATGGTATCTGCTGGAATACCCCAAGTTGCGGTGTTACTATAAGCTTTCTGTAAAGAAAATGGATTTTTTCTTTGTTTGTTTGTTTAGGTGGGTTTTTTTTTGTTTTATTTTTTTTTGTTTATTTTAATTTTTTTTTTTTGTTTCATTTTTTTTTTCTTATTGCGGGGGAGGTTTAAAAATGCTTTGATACACTATTTTTATGGTGGGCAATCCTGAGTTCTTCTTTTAGTTAATTATGAAGAAAAAAAGACTAATTAAGATACTGCATAATTCAGAATTTGTAGAACATGTCGTTATTAAATACAGTGACTAATGACTAATGTTATAATTCAATTTTAATGAAAAAAATATATTTTAATTATTTTTCCCCTTTTATCATTACACGCAATTATGTTCTGGGTTTTTCTTGATCAAAGCAGTTGAAGTCAGCTTTCTTTCTCCGCTTGTTTTCTCAGATTTTTATCATTTATTTTTATCTTTAACCCTGGGACAGACTCTTAAAAGGTTCCTTTGAGTGCAGACTTGCTTTCAGGGAAGAGAAGAAAAAAACGTCGCTGTAGTACTAGATTAGGTGAACAGTGATGTTAGCCAAGAAACAAAATGAGTTTCTTGGTCAACTTCCTTAAAAAAGTGTGCAGGTGCCTCATCCTGCTGATGAAGGGTGAAAATATTTTAATTCGCACCTGCGGTATCTTTCATCTGGAAAAACCCACTCCCAGTGATTATTTTTTAATGATCTAGAAAACAAATATGTCGGGTGAGTTAACTTGCTTTTCTTCGAGGTTTCTTAATTATAATCGATGTATCTTTTTCCAGTTGATTGATAGATTGATTTTAATGACATGTGAAATCTTGTCTTATTTTATGCCTTGATGTTAGAGAATTTTCTTCATTTTATATATATATATATATATATTTGACGTGAAATACATAAATCGTTTTAATAACGTTATTTTAACCGGCTCAATGGCCTAGAATGTAAAAGAAAAACAATTGGTATCTGCTCGAATACTCCAAGCTGCAGTGTTACTATAAACTTTCTGTACAGAAATCAAAGAAAATTAATGTTTTTGTTTGCTTGTTTGTTTGAGCGTTTTTGTTTTTATTTTTGTTTTTTGTTTTGTTTCGCTTTATATTATTTACATATTATATTTACATGTTTCTATAATTGTTTTTGAGAGATTTTTCAGCCCAGTCGGCTGGGCTTGTAGAAAACACCGACTGCATCTTTACAGAAGAGTAAAAAAAAAACCGCAACGAGTGTATTTGATTATTAAATAATCTAATGTCGAGGCTCCAGCCTTGGAGATTTGGGAAGAACCCTTTCATTGCCATCGCTCCCAGGTCCTCTCAAGGTCCTCAAAGTGTTAGTTCCTGATAGGGCCCTGTCAATGGATCAAATGGAATAAACTGTGTGCAAACAAATGACTGATGTTGAATTGTGACTGTTATCTGTCAATACTTGAAGGTGGTGCCCGTAGTGTAATGGTTATCGTCGCAGGAAATGGACACGGCGACACGTGTTCAAATCCTAGACGAGACTGATTGCATTTCACATAGCACTAATACCCTTGGGAAAGGTATGAATCCAATTATTCTCCCTCCAGTTATGGGTAAATAGTAGAGCAGACTGGGTTCTTCAACTTTGGTGAGGCGACTAGTCTAGGAGAAGGATAACTCTGAATTCAAACCTGTTAAACTCCGCAAAAAAATTGACCTTGTGTCATATCCTGCCCGAGCGGAGGGGTTGGTAAATATGATATAGCAATACTTGAAACCATTTAGCAGTGCGCAAAAAAAGAGTTCAGGCTCTTCTAAGAATGTTATCTGCAAAATATGTTTACAAATCATATATATATTTGATATACATGTATAAAAAAGATTTGGCATTAAATAACCTACAATGGATGATATGCCATAAAACCTAACTAAACCATATCATATATATTTAATATATATATATATATATATATATATATATATATATATATATATTATGAGGATTTGGCATTAAACAACCATAATGGTTTGGTTTGGTTTGGTTTGTTTGGTTTTATGGCAAATCAACCATTGTTGGTTATTCAATGCCAGATCAGTTTTATACATATAAACAGTTCTATTTCAAACGATTCAATTTAGTAATTTATATATCCAAACAGTTCTATTTCAAACAATTCAGTTCAGCATAAGTACACAGTTTAACCCATAGATAGGACCCAATCAGGTGCTACCACTCTGGGTCAGTGTGGACCTGGGAGCGATAGCAATGAAGGGGTACTCGCATTCCCCAAAGTTCCAGCACCACTGGAACCTCACCGTCAGATTTTTTAGTACTATATCCAGGACACGCGTTGTGGGATGGGGGTTCTCCCTCTGCAGAAATCCAGTCGGTGTATTCTACAGTCTCAGCCGACTAGGTTATGTAGAGGTAACCAAAAGAGTGAAACTCATTACACAATGTAACATAGATTTTGTTCCTGGATAGTATGTATTATCATTTCCTTCAGAAATTTTCTTTGTAAAAATCGGCAAATTTATACATTTTGACTTGCATAGTATCTGATAAGATGCAAAGCATTTTTCTTTAATAGCTGAATATTCTGTCTTCATAAAACATATTTTAAAAAGTTGTCTAAATTTCTGAGACGAAGCTTGTCCAGCAGGACACATGGCGTAACGTTTATAGGCGTTGGTTCCCTGAGCTTCTAAGAAGACAATCATCTGAAGGTTGCAGGTTCAATCCTCACTACAGTCGAGTAATATACAGGAATACTTAACACTTGTACCCGAATATGGCAAACGGAACCAGAACAGGCGACCCCCGTGGTTTCAATAAAGGACGTAGTTCGAAGTTCCGTGAAGGTTCCCGAGTTCGACAAACACCTGAAGAAGACCGGAGGACATATCGGCCGAAATGTTGTGGAAATAACAATAAAGATGAAGACAATAGTCTGAAAAACCTTAATGATAAAAATATTTTAAGAACTCGTTTATTTTTTTTTAATTATTGGTATAATTTTTAAAATTATTGGTATAATTCTTTTAAATTATTGGTATAATTTTTCCAAGACATGCTTGGGAAAATATTATGGTATTGCTCAATGTTGAGGTAAGAATTATTGAATTCAGAGACAAAAAATCGAATTAGTACTTTTATAACAGCCTTAATTCTTTCAGACATGAATTTCATTAATTTAAAGCCATATTCTTCATCAAAGTGGTTCCACCTTTCTTCTTTGGTTGATAGAGCTTCATTGTGGATTTTTTTTAAAGAAAGCTTCTTTAATATCTGAACATTGACGGATAAAATAAAACGTAGTTTCTTCCATGCAGCGGTTGTGTCGATAGTTAGCGTCCTTGTAGTGCATTCATATAACATATGAATGCACTACATGGACGCTAACTAAACGTATGGAGAAAAAGCTTGACGGCAACTACACAAGAATGCTGAGAGCAATACTGAACAAGTCATGGAGGCAGTACCCCACAAAGCAGCAGCTGTACGGCCACCTAGCACCTATCACGAAAACTACCAAAAGTAGATGAACCAGACATGCGGGACACTACTAGAGAAGTAGGAACGATCTCAAAAGTGATGTACTCCTGTGTACCCCTTCACATGGACGAGCAAAGGCAGTACGACCAGCTCGAACCCACATACAGTTCTGTGTAGATACGGGAAGACCTACCGAAAGCAATGGACAATAGGGAGGGGTGGCGAGTGAGGACCAGGGATATCCGTGCAGATGGTGGGGCATGATGATGATGGATCAATGAAATATTTCTAAAACAAATTATTTGAGTTAATGCTGTTCTTTCGACAGGATAAAACTAATCCATATATATATATATATATATATATATATAAGAAAAAACACAATCCGGTCACATTAGGATTATAAATTTTTTATACTTTTTTTATCCATAAGATCTAAAGAAGTCCTGTTAATTTTTTTTCGTGTTTTTTGATTTTATCAAAAACACATAACAGGATGGAAATAAATTTATAATCCTAATGTGACCGGTTTGTGTTTTTTCTTAATGAAATTATTGCCCTGTAATGTCGATTACATTGAGCTCTTTTCCAGGAAAATTTAAATGTTCCCTTGTGAATAGTTTTCTTGTTCTGATGGAATTACTCCCAACTCCGGTTTAACTGGACCAAATAATACCTATATATATATATATATATATATATATAATTCAGTTAGAATAAAACTCAAACCTGGTTAAATTGTCATTATCAATTTATTTTGGTGAAGAATATCATTATAATCCCCGTCTCATCAGATGACCCCACACGTTTTATATGTGATTGAAAAGCAGCAAATATGGATTACAATCTCTATATGTGCACGGGAAGAAAAGAAAGACCTATAAAAAAATTAATTCTCTGGCGAAAGTAAAGAGGAATAAAACAATAAAGTATAAGAAAAATTAAGAAACCAGAAAAAGGGTGTACCTATGAATTAACCCATCCTAATTTGAACATATGCCAGATTTTTCGTAGCAGGTGGAATATTATGAATAATGTAAGCTTGTAAACTAAACGATTATCTTCATATAGTTTTCATTTAATTCTTTTACATATGCTATAAATTTATAATGACAATTTAACCAGGTTTGAGTTTCCTTCTAATTGCATTGTATACGCTCTGTATGTGAGTTTTGTGACATAAACCTGGATAGAGAATATATAACAACAGTCATACATCGAACACCTTCCACATATATTCTATATGCGAATAATCCACACCCACTGTCTTCGGACGCTGATGAGATTATTTGTAAAAAGAACAGGATATTCAGAGAATCTATGTGTTTATATATGAATGATATGCCACGTTTAACATTTCAATTATTTAAAAACCTTCTTCAAGATGCTGTTATTGTATGATTCTGTCTCACACGAAAATTATATATATATATATATATATATATATATTTATTGCGTTCCAGAAAAATTGATATAATTTTGCAATCTAATAACTTGACCGATTCTTGTTCATATGATCTCAAATTTTAACGTGTTCAACGTTTTATGTCTTCTTTTCAAGTATAGAATTGGCGTTCACTTGAAAAGAAAAGGTGTTTAATAATTACACATTAAATTTTAAGATGTTTCTACGCATAGAATGAAAATGTGAGAACATTTGAAGTAATCTGATTTATTATATTTCGAAATGATATGAATTTTCCTGAAAAAGCCTCTTCATCTGAAATTATATCAATTTCTTTAAAGCAGTATATATATATACATATATATATATATATATATTGGCTTAATGAGTAGAGTGTTCGGCAGTGGTCCAAGGGACCGGTGTTCGAACCCAGATTGAAGCATACCAAAGACTCAGAAAAATGCTACTTGATGCAGCCTTACTTAACACTCAGCATTATAAGGTAAGGATCAAGGGTAAAGGGGAGTAATCCAGGGATTGGGTAGCGCCCTGCCCTAAACCTTGGTGTTGTAGCTATTGAAAAAAGAGCCTTCGGGTCACCCCCGACAAAAATCGCCAACTTTATATATATATATATATATATATATATATATACTGGAAGTGTTCGGGATTTAATGGTTACCGTCGTTGGAAAGGGCACATTCAAATCCTGTACGAGACAGTTTGCATTTCACATAGCGCTAATACTCTTGGGAAATATATGAATCCAATTATTCCCGCTCCAGCTAAACGTAAATAATGGATCTCTTCACCTTTGAGAAGCAAAACTCCAAAGTTACACCTGTTAAACTCAGCCTAAAAACTGACCTCGTGTCGCATCCGGTTTGTGCGGGAGGGGTAAGCATATATATATATATATATATATATATATACGAGATGCCTCCAATAAGTCTCCAGACCTTTTGTACAGTCATTTAAAATTGTCGTAGACTCATGAAAATTAAGTAGGTTCTTGCTATATATCTTATGAGATGACTGACCAATTTTTAGGATTTCAGGTTCAAAGGAACAGCTACAGCAGGAATCGGAATGCACCCTACTAAAGCCTGATTGTCACAGCTGGTGAATTTCAAAAACGCAATCTGGACGTGAGGACACTTTAGAAGAACGATATGCAATAAAATTCTGTTTTAAACTAGAAAAAATGCCGCAGAAACATATGGAATGCTTCTGACTGCTTTTGGAACATCTTGCATGAATCGAGCATCAGTTTCTGACTGGCATAAGAGATTCAAGGAAGGCAGGGAGTCTGTGAGGGATGGTGAGAGGTATGGGAAGATTAAGGAAGTCTGTATAGAGTTGATTGGTCAAAGGGTTATGGTTAGGATTACTATGTTGAGGTTTTAAGGGAGTTCAGGAAGAGATTCCGTCGGAAGAGGCCAGCACTCTTGAAATCGGGTCAGTGGCATTTCCACCAGGAAAATGCACCAGTCCACAAAAGGACTTTCATGGGGCCTTCCAGAAGTTGTTGAAACGGTACAACAAGTGCATTACTTCGAAGGGAACTAGAGTTTCATGTGTGTACTATCAATAAAAGTGATGATACGAAAAAAAGTCTGGAAACTGATTTAATGATCCTCGTATATATATATATATATATATGTGTGTGTGTGTATGTGTGTGTGTGTGTGTGTGTGTGTGAGGGAGTCTATCCAGTCGGGCAGTCAATGTGAATGAAGTTTATATCAGATGCTCCTGATCCACCAAACATCAAGCTAAAAGAAAAACCCATTCCATCAAAACCCAATGCCGATCTCGCTAGCCGTCTTTTTAATTATGTGTTGCAGTTCGGTTATGGGTGGTTTTGCAAGAGAATGAAAACTCTAAAACCTTGTTTCTTTCGTACCGACACACCACCTAAATATACCTTACTATTTGCTGATGAAACAGTGCAAAGGTAGGTCAAGCCTGTCACTTTTAATTTGACCAGCGGTCACTTTATCACCTGATATATGGCACCCCATTCATCTGTACGGCCAATGCTAACTTGATGGAGAGAGTGCGGTGTTCACGTTACAACCAACTGACCATTTTAAACAAATCATTCGCGCCGGTCATTAGTAAATCAGATAACTCTATGGCATCTTGAGTTCTTGCACACTGAAAAGCCAATGGGAATAAAGGGTTAGCGACGGGTTTGGTGAGGGATGTCATTGGATGACCTGAGCTAAAACAGGACGCAGAATCCAGTTATAGTTTCAACTAAGCTTTTACTCCAAGTGTTTTGTTAATATTCGATTGGTACAATCATACATGAGTACAGACAGATTTACATATCGACCTTAACGTATCAGCAGTAGTTCAGGCTTTACCGATACATAAGGTTGGTTGGCTGGTTGTTTTGGATCTTACGGCATATCAACCTTTGTATATTATTTAACGCCACATCCATTTTTATGAAAATAGCTCTATTTTAAACAACTTAGTTTGAGATAAGAACGCAGTTTAAATGTAAGTAAAATTTAATTGTGAAAAACATTTCTATTTCAAGCTATTCAGTTTAGTCAAACAGTTCTAATTCACCTTATTCAATTTAGTATAAATACGGATTTTGTTTACACAGTTAAATGTCAAAACAGTTCTATATTAAACAATTCAGTTTAGTGTAAGTACAGTTTCAATGTCAAAAAAAGGTTCCATTTTAAATAATTCAGTTTAGCATAAGCACGCAGTTTGAATGTAAAAAAGTAAAGTTGGCGACCATAGTCGAGGGTGACCCGAAGGCTCCCTTTTCGATAGCTTACTACACCAAGGTGTAGGGGAGGGCGCTACTCCTTTCCCTGGATTGCTCCACTTTACCCTTGATCCGTACCTTATAATGCTGTGTGTTAGGGCACCTCTGGTGGTGTAACGGTTAGCAAGCTAGACTAGCAGAACTACACGAGTGAGTTCGAGTCTCATTGGGCGCCCCATTCATTCGGCCTTGTGCCACATCAAAGCAAAGCGCTTTGTAAATTACATAATGCTGTGTGTTAAGCAAGGAGGCATCAAGTACCATTTTTTGAGTCTTTGGTATGACTCGACCTGGGACTGAACCCAGGTCTCCCGGGCCATTGGCGAACACTCTAACCTCTAGGCCAATGTCCGGTTTGAATGTAAGTACGGTTTAATTTTCAAAAACATTTCTATTTCAAGCTATTCACTTTAGTCAAACAATTCAGTTTAGCATGAGTATGCCGTTAGTTCTATTTAACCCATAGATAGGGCCCTATCAGGTGCTACCATTCCGGGACAAACCCCCAACATCACTGGAGCTTCACCAGATTGTTTAATGTCATATCCAGGGCAGAGGTGCAGTCAGTGTATTCTACAGTCCCAGCCGACTTGGCAACTATACATATGGCGATATATATATATATATATATATATATATAAAACATATATGCGGGGTGCAGAAGAAAAATATGGAATCATTTTTAAAGCGTTTTGTTTTTCGTCTGATTTGTCTAATTTTAAAAAAAACGAGATAAATCTAACTTTTCATGATTATCTCTAAGATGCAAGCACTTTTTTAAAATTAAAATTCAGCCTTGCATGAATAAGCAAGAAAAGAAATGACAATGACTTGTTTAATGCCGAAACCAAATCATAGTTTCTTTGTCTACTGTATACAAAGCAAAGAAAAAATTTTTACCGAACTAGAGCTTTTTAAAGAAAAGGGGAGTGGAGGATTGAACAAAGACTTTTTAACATGATCTCGCTTCAGTGATTAAGAAGGACCTCCACAACGTCAATAAGAAATCACGATAATGTATTAAAAGTCCAAGAAAAAGCTGAGGACAGCAATTAAACAAGATTTAAGCCCAGACCTTAACATCCTTGATTTCGCTTTATGAGGGGTTTTAGAAAACAAAACAAATGCAACTTCCCATCCAAATATTGGTTCGCTTATAACTGCTTTTGAGGTGGAATGGAAAAGAATGTCAGACGAGTTTATTTTGCAGGCATGCCAATTGTTTCAAAAGTGTGTTGATGCAAGAATTGAAAAATATGGTGGCCATATTGATAAATTGACGGTTTTGTGTCTATCTTTTCGTTGTTTATCTCTTAAAATCAAAAGTAATCTTGTTTTATAATAGTCGTTTATTATTATGCTAGAATATTCCTAATTTTGCTTCCGCACCCTGTATATATATATATATATATATATGTGTGTGTGTGTGTGTGTGTGTGTGTGTGTGTGTACGAGTAATGAATCACTTCGATCTCTCATTCTTAGTCCCCAAAAGGTGTTTTTATCATATTGGTTTAATGAATGACCTCTAACTTGTAGCTATGCCAACCAACAAAATTATTTCTTTAACATGCATTGATATAAAGGGAAAATATTCAAACACTTATTTATACTTTCAACACGAGAGTTATACAAGGGAAATCAATGCAATACTGTAAATAAACAATTTAGTCTTGATCTTGATGTAGCCTAATGTGTTTACTTGGATATTTCAAACATACTAAAACCCCAACTCTGATACACAATAGCATTGATAATATAATAATTCCGTATTTAATAAATTGAATATGATTGGGAAGTATAACTTAAATATATTGGATAAACTAAATCACACGAC
Organism: Sepioteuthis lessoniana; assembly: GCA_963585895.1. NCBI lineage: Eukaryota > Metazoa > Mollusca > Cephalopoda > Myopsida > Loliginidae > Sepioteuthis > Sepioteuthis lessoniana. Next base: position 42,167,488 of record OY757938.1, read on the forward strand.
ATAGAACGTTCAAAACAGTTAATTATCTAAATAGATTATAATGAAGTTTTTACGGATATTATTAATATCTGAACGTATTATATGCACAGATTTTATTAGTAAAATATTCATTATCCTTACTAATACATGTTGGGAGACAATAAATGATTGTCTTTCCTTAGATTTGAGGGCGTGTCTTTGGACATCACGTTTCAATCCCATAATTCAAATTACCCTTTTTTGTTGTTGCAGTTGAAACTTCTTTCATTCCGGTTGAAACTTCTTTCATTCTGGATCTTCGAAAAAAGTTTGGCTTGATTTTGTTGGTTATTTCATGCCAAATACTGTTCCAACGTAGATAAGATCTGTAAGCGAATAGTTTTTAGGGTATCATTATTTTTAAACGAGTTAAAACTCATTTGTTTGCACACAGTTAAATGATTTCAAGTATTGCTTTTCAATATCAAGTTATTTGGTTGCTTGGTTATTTTTTTTATTTTTTTGTTGTATTGTTTGTTTGTTTGGTTGGTTGGTTGGTTGATTTGTGTACAGCAGATCAACCCTAGTGAAGCATTTCCTGCCAAATCCTGTTCATAAATATATTTTTTTCAACGATTTGTAAACGAATAGTTTGTAAACAATATTTTAAACGAGTCAGAGCTCACTTGGAACCATTTTACTGTGTGCAAGCAAATATTACAATCTGACATTCATAGTTCTATTTGCTCACAGCTAAATGGTTTCAAGTAGGGCTATCGATTACTGATAATTCGATATAATATCAATTATTTGTTTGCACACAGTTAAATAGTTTCAATTATATTAAATGATTAAGCAATTCTTTTTACCTCTAAATGGAACCCTAACAGGAACTACTATTCCAAATCTGAGTTGACTTGAAATTAATCGCACGGAACTTCGAGCCACGTAATTTATTTAATCCACGAGGGCCACTTGCTCTGATTCCGTTAACCATAATCGGGCACAAGCGTTAAGTATTCCTGTATTGTTACTCGCCTGCAACCTTCTAATGACTCTCTTTTAGAAACTCAGGGAACCAACGTCTGTAACCGTTACGCTATATGTCCTGCTGGTTTACAGAATCAGAGTAAGTGACCCTCGTGGATTCAATAAAGGACGTGGTTCGAAGTTCCGTGTAAGCTCCCGAATTAAACAAGAAACACCTGAAGAAGACCGGAGGACATATCGGCCGAAACGTTGACAATATAACAATAAAGATGAAGAGAATAATCCGAAAAGCCAGAATTATAAAATCATGAAGCTTCATCTCAGAAATTCGGACAACTAAATATCATCTCAATCAAGAACTTACCAATAATTGAGGCAGGTGTTATCATGGTGTAATGGTTAAAGTGCTGGACTGCAGAATCATAGTAAGCGATTTCGAATTCCAGTTGCACTATTACGTTAACTTTCAGACAAACACACTTGGGAAAGATATGGGCCCCGTTATCCAGTCAGCTAGGGGTTAAATAACATCACTGCTGTTCTTCTAAAAGGATGGCTTTGGCATTAAATAACTGACGAAGGTTCATATGCCAAGAAACCAAATCTTACCAATAACTGGACCTTTGTTTATGTATAGGCTATACATAGAGATGTCCGTGGTGTAATTGGAGGTGTCCGTGGGGTAATGGTTATCGTCGTAGGAAATAGACGCGGTGATACGAGTTCAAATCCTGGACGCGACTAATTACATCGGGAAAGGTATGAATCCACTTATTCTCCCTCCTGCTATGGGTAAATAGTAAGGCAGACTGGGTTCTTCAGCCTTGGTGAAGCAACTAGTCTAGGAGAAGGAAAACTCTGAATTCAAACCTGTTAAACTCCGCTTAAAAATTGACCTTGTGTCATATCCTGCCCGAGCGGAGGGGTTGGGTAAATATGTGTATAGGCTATACGTGGACACCTTGGATTGAAGTTATGTCATGGTTATAAGAAATAAGGTAAGTATCAATTGTAATGAACGATCTCTTGTTTTTGAGGTGAAAAATTGGTCTTAAAATGTCGTTCATTACACGATTATAAAAGGTATAAGTATATAGTGGGTGCAGGGATTGGGGGTCCTTTCTTTTTTTTTTTTTTTTTTTTTTTTCAATGACATGCAGTCTGCTTAAGCTGCCAACTCCTTTAAGTACAAACTATGCGATTTCGCAGCTAGCGGATGCAAGCTGCTTGTTCAAAACAAAGAATTCCAGACACCAAAATCTTCGTAAACAGTCAACACTTACACCTAAGTCCTTCACAGTAATGTATTTTTATGGTGTTTGTTTTTCTGACAAGGGAAATTCCTTATTTTACCCTCACTTTTGTTTTTTGTTTTTTTGTTTTCTTTTGTTTTTTGTTGTTGTTTTTTTAATGTTTTGGGTTTTTTTTGTTAACATCATCGTTTTTCTCTCTTCAATATTCACTTTCAACAAAACAACAACGTCAACAATAACAGCCTAATAAAAACACCAAGCCACCCACCTCTAGCAATGAATTCTTCTCTTCGAACTCGATGTCGTTTAGTACAATTATTTCCTCTATTAACGAAGGTTATTTTCTCAACTTCTCCCCATCATTCATATCCGTGTCTCTTATAACTCAGGTCACCATCTGTTCGTCAAACAACGAAATATTGTTATTGTGACACAAAGAAAAAAACTTCCTATTCTATCAACTTTATCTCCTTTCAGTCTCATCATCGTAACATTCACTCAACACTCAAACGTCTCGACTAATGTAGATTTTAAAAACAGTGTGTGGAAAGATGAAATTAGCACTCATTGGCACAAGGTACGTTCACACCCTTTTATGTTGGATGCAAGTCTCTCTTGAAACCGTAGCTGCGGAATAGGAAATAAACAAATTGCATGTCGCCTATCAACGGGAAGGAATGAGGGGGGTAGAAATGAACATTAAGGGCATTGAATTCACGGTAGGATGATGCAAATTTGGAAGGCAAAAATGCGTGGGCAAAAAAACAAAACAAAAACAAAGCTCATAAAATGTCACACAGAAGACTTAAAAAACAGTGTTGACGACGGAGATAAAACTGTTTTCTGCTAACCTAATATGACACTCTTTAGTGTTCCCTCTCTCTCTCTCTCTCTCTCTCTCTCTCTCTTTCTCTCTCTTTATATTTCTCTCTATCAAGTTAAGGGATGATGCGAAAGTTATATATATATATATATATATGTGTGCGTGTGTGTGTGTGTTGCAAATACGTCGAAATCTCGACTGACCCCCGTGTCAACTGACGGAAATTTTCGTTTGCTCTGATATTGTTTTATTTTGTTTGCACCGGTATGTTTATGTGATATATATATATATATATATACCCACTGACCAATGAGTAGGGTATTCGGCAATGGTCTGCAAGATCAGGGTTCGATCCCAGGTCGAGTCATACCAAAGACTCAAAAAATAGTACTTGATGCCATCTTGTTAAACTCTCAGCATTATAAAGTAAGAATCAATGGTAAAGTGGAGCAATCCAGGGAATAGAGCAGCGCCCTCTCTTACATCTCGGTGTAGTAGCTATTAAAAAGAGAGCCTTCGTGTCGCGCTCGACTATGGTCACCAACTTTACTTATATATATATATATATATATATTATCAAATTATATATATATATATATATATAGAGAGAGAGAGAGAGAGATTGATTGATTCGGTTTTGCTTGGTTTCTTTTTTAATCGCATATCAAACTTTGTGGGTTATTTTGTGTTCATGTGTTTGCGTGAGTGTTCGTGTCCATGAAAGTGCATATACTTTCGGGGTTTTTGTTTTGTTCTTTTTATTTTCTTTCCTTTATTACGCTACTCCCACTAAGTAATCTATGACTGTCGATATACCATAAAGGTCAACTGACGACTAATCTTCCTCCCTGCGTGATTGTGTATTTGAGTCTGTGTAGGTATCGTTAAGTTCTGTTTAATGTCGGTTTCAATTTTCTGCGAAGTTTTTTCTTTTATCTGGAGAAATATGTAGTCGTCAGTTTGGTATTTTGGCATTATTATATATATCAAACGAGGGTCGTTCAAAAAGCTTGTAGCCGCACTCAAAAAGAAGAGCACAGATGATATTTTATTGCAAAACACTACCACTAAGAAACCTAATTCAGATTTTCCTACTTTTATAAGAAATGGTAATATGTTGGCTCAACAAAAATGCTCATTGGCCGGTCGGCTGGGGCTGTACAATACACCGACAACTTCTCTGCACTGGGGCAATAATCTCCCAACGTGTGTCCTAGATAGGACACTAAACAATCTGATGGTAAGGTTCCAGTAGTGCTGGAGTTTTGGGTAATGTGGAATACGCCTTTATTGCCATTGCTCCAGGGTCCACTCTGGCTGGGAGTGGTAGCACCTAATAGCATCCTATCTATGGGTCAAATAGAACTAAACTGCGTACTTATGCTAGCTGAATTGCACGAAATAGAACTATTTTGACATTTAAATTGCGTACTTATACTAAACTGTATTGCTTGAAATAAAACTGTTTTGACATTTAACTGTGTGTAATCAAAAAATATACTTATACTAAACTGTATTCTTTAAATTGGAAACGTTTGACTAAACTGAATGGTTTGAAATAGAAATGTTTTTGACGAACAGAGTAATTATGCTAAACGGAATTGTTTGAAATAGAACTGTTTATTTGTATCAAAATGTATTTGGTATTAAATAACATACTAAGGTTGATATGCCATAAAACCCAAACAAAGAAACAAACAAAAATGTTCACCTAAGCTCTTATTTCTGAGCAAGACTAAGAACTTTTTGAATTGCTATCGTATATATATATATATATATATGCAGAGTGAATGCATATATATCATCATCATCATCATCATGTTGTACTGAAAAATTGAATTTCCCTATCCATTTCTCGCCATCTGTCCCGATCACCCATCGTTCAGGACAGGTCCTCTAGACTGCATCCAGTGTCCGCACAAAGTTGATGCATGTAAGTTTTTACTAGTCGGCCGGCCAACACTAGAGCACCCATGTGCAAGACTTCATTAGAGAACGTCGTTTATAATTTCGTTCTTACCAGCAGTGTCCATCATTCTTGCTAGACTTACGTGGATTGTTTATAAGATAAGAAGTAAGTCGTCATATAACTGCAGTTTTGTGGGTTGTTGCTTCCAGGATTTGTTCAAAAAAGTTCCCATCTATTTTTCTCCAGGCGTTTCATTACAGTGCGGATGGTGCATCCATACAGTAGTATTGCTATCATAACCATAGCTTCGTTTTATTTTACCAGGGAGATCAGATATCCATGTGATCGCTAACCTGTCAATAGCGGTCCATGCCTTCGCCAGGTGCGTGATTACATCACTCTCAGTAAATGAGACGTAGCTACCGAGGTATAGGAACTTGTCAACTTCAGAGGCCTTCTACTTAAAGTGGAGATGGCTCCATGTTGTTTAAAATACTCTATTTTAATTGCATTCAAGCAGAGACCATTGCCCACAGCTTCCTCCGGGTTATACAATAGGGATTCGGCTTGAGCAGGTATATTTGCGAGAAGTGTTGTATCATCCATGTAGTCTGCTTCTGTCGTAGTTTCTCTTGGATATTGTCTGCTCGTTGCCTTTTTTTTTTTTAGTGTGAGACCATTTTCTTTTGTTAGATCTATTGACATTCGAAGTACATAGTCTAGACAGAGTATAAACATATCTGGTGCCAAAATACCGTGCAAGGCTTCAGTGGTAATGTCAGAGAATTCAGTGTCGTCATCAGGTAAGCGAACCATTGCCTTCGCGCTTTTGAAAAGCATCCACAAAAAAAAGAGCTAAAGCAAATATCTATATACAATACACGCACACATATTCTCTCTCTCTCTCTCTCTCTCTCTCTCTCTCTCTCTCTCTCCCTCTCTCTTTCTCTCTCTCGCTCACTTTCTCAGCATCTGTTTCGCTTCGTTACAGAAACATTTCGGTCATTTCAGGGTTAAAGCATCAAAGATTCTTGTGTCCACCAACAAATTGTTAAATCCATCAGAAAGAAAAAAGAAAGAAAGAAAAAGAAAGAAAAGGGCACAAAAGAAAAGAAAGAAAGAAAAAAAGCGAGGAGAAAAAAACCATTACAATAAAAGACGTTATATATTGAAAAGCCCAGAATATAATCAACTTTTTAGGATGTCTATATAAAAATTGAACAACCACTGAGTTTTCAGTCTCTGCTATGGAAGGTCAGAATGGACATTATTCTTGTTGAATTCTTTCTCTCTGCTGTGATCCGGTTCCCTGAGAGTAATACTAGGCTGAGTCAAAAGTTTTGCCTAATTTTTGTAAGTGCTTGTTTGCAGCGTATATATCGGGAGATCGAAGCCATATGAGCCGTGGTTGGTAGTACACACTGAGGTTGACTGTTTAATAATTTAACTGTTTAATAATTTAACTCTGTGTGAACTAATGACTGATGTTTCTTTGAATTGTTGGTGATACATAGCAATATTTGGAAACATTAACAGTCTGCAAATGAAGGAGTAATGTAAAACAGAATTTTTCGTGTTAAATGGCAATACTTGAAACTACGAGGTGCATACGATAGGTTTCCAGACTTTTTTCGTATGGGCACTTTTATTGATAGTACACATATGAAACTCTAGTCCTCTTCGAAGTCATCTACTCCGGCTGCAATGCACTTGTTGTATCGTTCCAACAACTTCTGGAAGGCCCCATGAAAGTCCTCTTGTGTGAGTGTGTTAATGACCTTCGTCACAGCTTCTTTTATCTCCTCAATTGTCTCATAACGACAGCCTCTGAGCTTAGGGAATAACCAAAAGCCCCAGGGATCAAGGTCTGGACAAGAGGGAGGCTGAGGAATTGTCTTGATGCCCATCTTGGTCAAATAGTCTGTGACAAGGATGAAGTTTGGGACTGGTGTATTGTCCTGGTGGAAATGTCACTGACTCGATTTGAAGAGTGCTGGCCTCTTCCGACGGAATCTCTTCCTGAACTCCCTTAAAACATCAACATAACCCTAACCCTAATCGTTTGGCCTATCAACTTTGGTGTATTGACTTCCTTACTCCTCCCACACCTCTCATCATCCCTCACAGACTCCCTGCCTTCCTTGAATCCCTTATGCCGTTCAAAAACTGATGCTCGATTCATGCAAGATGTTCCAAAAGCAGTCTAAAGCATTACATATGTTTCTGTGGAATTTTTTCCAAGTTTAAAACAGAATTTTATTGCATATCGTTCTTCTAAAGTGTCAGATTGCATTTTTGAAATTCACCAGCTGTGACAATCAGGCTTTAGTATGGTGTATTCCAATTGCTTCTGTAGCTGTTCATTTAAACCTGAAATCCTAAAAATTGGTCAGTCATCTCATAAGATGTATAGCAATAACATACTGAATTTTTAAGAGTTTACAACAATTTTAAATGCCCATACGAAAAAAATCTGAAAACTTATCGCATGCACCTCGTATGTGTGCTTAAACTGAACAATTGGTTTAACATAACAATACTTGAAACCATTTGACCACGTACAAATGAATGAATAGTTTTAAACAGATTAATTAATGTTAAATAATTATTATTATCTCTTCTCTGTGATTAATATTAAAAAAATCATTAGTGTAATCTAACACTAATAATACTGTTCATAATCAATCATTTTAAATGAGTTCAGCTATTGCTATCAACAAATAACCAAAACCATTTAACTGTGTAGAAACAATAAAACACTAGTGTGCAAACAAATTAGTTCTCACTCATTTAAAAATGAAATTACCTATAAACTGATCGAGCAAACAAATGACTGATGTTCAATTGTAACTGTTATATAGCAACATTTAATTGTGTGCAAAAAATATCTTAAGTTCGTTAAAAATGGTATCTACAAAAAGGTGTCTGCAAATTATATATATATATATATATATATATATATCGTCCTCTTGTCGCTCCATCAACACGGATATCCATGACCCTCTCTCGCCACCCCTCCCAATGGTTCATCGCTTCCGGTTGGCCCCCAGGGCTACACCCCGTATTCTCACGGAGCTGCTGTATGTAGGTTCGAGCTGGCCGCCCTTATTTTGCCCAGCCATGTGAAGGAGTCCATATGTGTTCATCAATTATGAGCTCTTCCCTACTTCTCCAGCAGTTTCCTGCATGTCTGGTTCGTCTAATTTGGATAGTTTTCGTGATGGGTGGATGGTGGCCGTATAGCTGCTGCTTTGTGGGGTGTTGCCACCAGGACTTGTTCAATATTGCTCGCAGCATTGTGTGTGTGTGTGTATGTGTTGGTGTTTAAACAGGATTTGGCATGAAATAACCAACAATGGTTGATGTGCCATTAAAGAAAAGCAAACAAAAGCAAACCCTTTTCATTGTCGTCTCGAATCGCTTGGCAATTTCATCTTCCTCTTATTGCGGTATTTTTCCAAGTGATCATTTCCGTTCTCCAAGATACTAGGTGACTACCACAAAGAGCTACCTGTTGTCAGCGAATCTTGCAACATCTTTTCGGTAATTCACGATCACGTCCTTCGCGCCACTCTGCTCTCGAATTACCTTGCTTCAGATGTACTTACGTAACAATATTCCCAGTATGTTTGTTGATATTTCGAACAGACAGTTAAATCTAATTAGACATTCACAAACATAAATCCGAGAATTACAAATCATTAATGAGTAGACTGTTCGCTAATGGTCCGGGTGACCGGGGTTCAATCCCAGGTCAAGTCATAACAAAGACTCAAAAAGTGGTACTTGATGCCGCCTTACTTAACACTCAGGATTATATGGTAAGGATCTAGGGTAAAGTAGTGGAATCCAGTGAACAGAGTAGCGCTCTCCCCTAGAGCGCAGTGGAGGAGCTATTAAAAAGGGAGCCTTTGGGTCACCCTCGACTATGGTCACTGACTTTACTTTTTACACTCCTATCAAACCAGCTCAGTCGACTCGGGCAGTAAAATATTTTTAACATATATATGTATAAAGGGGATTTGGCATTAAATGACCTACAATAGTTGATATGCCATGAAACCAAACCAAACCAAATCATATATTTTAAAATATATGTATAAAAAGGATTCGGCATTAAATAACTTACAATGGTTGATATGCTATAAAACCCAACCCAACCAAACCATATATATTTGATATATAAGTATAAAGAGGATTTGGTATTAAATAACCTACACTTGTTGATATGCCATTAAATCAAACCAAACTGAATCATATATATTTAATTTTTATATATAAAGAGGATTATGTATTAAATAACCCTTACTGGTTGATATGCCAGAAAACCAAACCAAACCAAATCATATATTTTTGATATATATGTATAAAGAGGATTTTGCATTAAATAATCTACAGTGGTTGATATGCCATAAAACCAAACCAAAGCCAAATCCTAACCCCAGTCAAAACACACGTCAATATGAAAGCTGCAATAAAAAATGTTCAGCTATAGGTTTTTCTGAGTGCAGCTATATATATGCTTGTGTGTGTGTGTGTGTGTGTGTGTGTAAGTATACTCGTCTTCCTCAAACATTAAAGTGATTCTGCTTTCAATCAGCTGACCGCTCCGCTTGGCTTGTTATGACATCCGATGGCACGATCAATCCGCTTATCTGCCCACGTTGTGTTTTTGATCCAGGCACCAGATCAATCTCTAATCAGAGTCGCCAGTCGATGAGTGGACGGATGAGACCGCACAATTAAGAAAATAAAAAGTCAACACCAACAGAAAACAGGACACGTTTTTGAAACCATAAAAATATTTAGTAAAAAAAAAAGTGTCTTTAAACATGGTACATATATTCACCCATCTCAGAGGTTGGGAGTTTATAATCAGAGACCCAGTTCATCAATTAACAGTCAGTCAATTTTTCGGCATTTAATATAAGGCACAAGGCTTCTAAATTTATCGTATAATTTTTATGTTTTACTCTTCTCGTTTTCTATAGTCTGGCACAAGGCCATCTCTAAAAGCAATTATGGTTACCTTTCTCAATTTTTAGCTCTCAGCTTCTCTGTGAAAACTGGTGCGAGGCCCTGTCTAAATATCATATTATCTCAGACTTTCTCTGTCTCTCTCAAAGTGTCGTACTATCTTAGTTCTCTTCGCTTTTCTATACCCAGGGTAGTCTGGTAAAAGGTCGAAACTCAGAGTATCGTGGTGTATGTAAGCCGGTTCGCTCTGGTCTCTAAAATATCATATTATCACGATTTCTCCTCGCTTCTTTATCTCCGCAAGTCTGGTACAAGATGATTTCAAGTTGCGTATTATGTTAATTTCTCCTCGTTTCTTTACTTTCACGATTCTGGTCAAGGTATCGAATTATTTCAGTTTCCCCGCGCTTCTTTACTTTTCTATACCCAGAGCAGTCTAGTTCAAGGACATCTCTAAGTATCATATTGTCCCAGACTTTCTTCGCTTCTTACAAAGTGTCGTATTATCTCAGGCTTTCTTTGCCTCCCCACCCAGAGCAGTCTGGTGCCAGGCCAGAGCCGAAAGTGTCAAGAAGTTTAGTTGTAGCCTTTTGTCGGTCTCCTGATGGTGTCTGGTGAGTGATGAAACCTCTTGATTTTATGTATTCCTTTAATCTAAGGGTTGGTGTTTGGTGAAGCTATTGACAATATCAGTTTTCTCCAAATTCAGTTTTCAATAATTCATTCCACCCATCGACTTGCTGCGCTTTATTATTCGATTCCTTTAACCAAAAGGGCGGTTTACCCTAATTTGGAATTACATGTAATTTTCTGCTCACATGATATGACGTCATTAACGTTTTTTAACATTTTCCACGTGTGATTTTTTTTTTAAATGTTATCTCAGAATTTTTGTATCTCTGACATCTGATCATCAATTTGACAGGTATTCATCCGAGTTGAACTCTCTTGCCAATTTCCGCTTTTACACTGTGGACAATTGAAATAATAATTGTCTCACGATTTTTGTAGAAAAAACATGCCCGCCTACGTATGTCCTCTTTGAGATATATATATAGTCATCCACAGATAGATCTGCTTCGTTCTATCAGAACCCCAGCGGTTAGAGTGTTCGCCAATGGCCCGGGAGACCTGGGTTCAATCCCAGGTCGAGTCATACCAAAGACTTTAAAAATGGAACTTGATACCACCTTGCTTAACACTCAGCATTATAAGGTACGGTTCAAGGGTAAAGTGGAGCAATCCAGGGAATGGAGTAGCGCCCTCCCCTACATCTTGGTGTAGTAGCTATCGAAAAGGGAGCCTTCGGGTCACCCTCGACTATGGTCGCTAACTTTACTTACTATATATATATATATATATATATATAAAATATTTGTGCACTACACGTGTTTCGGACTCTACTTTTTCTTCAGGATAGGTAAACCTTGTGAAGTCCAAAACACGTGTAGTTTCCCGGTATATAAAATAATAAAACCTAAATAACAAATTTAAAACCATCTGTACCCTATTGATTTTAATATATATATATATATATATATATATATATATATATATATATATATAAGTGTGTGTGTGTGTGTGTGTGTGTGTGTGTTTAGATAGAGATATAGATATACGCACACATTTACATTCAGACACACAAATTTATATATATAAGGGTTATTCAATGAATAAGGAAATTTTTGCTGCTATATTGTATTACACACACGCACATGCAGACCCAGAAACATCTTTATATTTGCAGTCGGTGTATTCTACAGCCCCAGCCGACTGGGCTCTAAAGGCTTTGTGTTAAACTTTGTTAAGTTTACACAATCCTTTCTTTTAATAGATGCAAAAGTCTTTAAAATGAATAAATCTTCAAATTTTTGTTTTTATTTATTAAACATTTTCGTAAACGTATTCTACTCTTGCGTCTTTTAGCAATAATGAATAATTCTCTCTATTGCAATGATTCATTTCCCCAAGAGTCGAATATAGGTGCATACGGAGCGTTTGATATTCAGATTATCTCTATTGGAGATTAGTTTTGCATGACTGGGATACGATCGTGTAATAGTGCACGAACAGTGAGAACTGAGATTGGTTCGTGGAATTCCTGGGTGTGACAAGTGGAAAAGTGCAAATAATTGATCTCTTGTTGCCGCACGAAGGCGCCTTTGGTGGTGTAATGGTTAGCAAGCTCGACTAGCAAACCTACACGAATGAGTTTGAGTCTCATTGGGTGCCCCTTTTCATATGGCCCTGTGCCACATCTAAGCAAAAAGCTAAGTAAATTACCTCTTGTTGCCGCACGATCTCCGACAATTATAACGCGGTACCGTACGAAGGGTAAGTAAATTAGGTGCGAGGAAGGAAGGAAGGAAGGAAGGAAGGAAGGAAGGAAGGAATCACCAAGAGAAAAAGAAACGAGAGAAGGGAGAAAAGTAACCACTGATGATAATGGAAAGAGCTTAAGAAAGGAAGAAAGAAAGAAAGAAAGAAAGAAAGAAAGAATTTGTATGGGCTGCATCTTCCCAGAAATTTACCTAAATCTGAATTATTTTTTCTCGTATGAGGCAATATGTGGCTACAACAAAAATATTCAGTTATAGCTCTTCTTTCTAAGTAAAGCTTGGATCATTTTGAACGACTTTCATATATATATATATGTATATATATAAGTGTGTGTGTGTGTGTGTGTGTGTGTGTGTGTGTGTGTGTGTGTGTGTGTGTGTGTGTGTAAATTAAGTAAACAGTTTTGCTTTGTTTCTTTGCTTTTTTGGTTTTTGGGTTGTGGGGAGATTTCTTCAAATTTGATCATTTAAGTTCGTTAACGTAACTTACATTTGCTGACCATTTGGTCTGAAAAATTGTACCGGTCACTTACATTTTGCTGTAACTGCTGTTAGTTTGGAGAAATCATTTTCACATTTTACAGTAAATTTTTTTCAAACATTCTGGTCTAAAATTTATAATTTCCTCCTTGTGAATTTATGCAGGCTTCGTAAGTAAGTAGAATGAACATGCTCCAATTGTTTTGTTTGGTTAGTTGGTTGGTTGGTTGGTTTTGTTTTGTTTTGTTTCTTCAGAATTGATGGTCTCTCAAATTCTTGCCTTTACGCAAGAATTTTGTCGTCTCAGACTTTTTGTGCCAATTGTAGATCATTCGTAAAAACAGCAGTAGTCTTCGAAATGTATTCTAAAATATCGTTTTGTTTAATTCAAACACAAGAAAATTATAATCTTTGGCACCAAGACAGTGGAACACCTGGTGTTGTCGAAAGCAGTTATAATTAGCTTTTGCTTCCCAACTTTTCCAATGTCTTTTGCATTCAACCTTGCCTGAAGAATGTCTATTTTTAGACGTTTTCACGTTAGGCTTCGTGGTATTTATTTAATATTTCTTTAATACAAGACGAAAAGTTTGACTTTCTCTATTGTGCGGAGTAACCCTTCATCGCCATTGCTCCCAGGTCCACTTTGGCCTCGAGGGGTTGCATCTGACAGAGTCTTATACATGGGTTAAATAGAACTAAACCGTGTACTTATGCTAAACGGGATTGTTTGAAATAGAACAGTTTTTACATTTAACTGTGGTTAAGCAAAAAAGTATTTAAACAAATGACTGATGGTAAACAAGGAACTATGTACTTATGCTAAACTGAATTGTTTGAAAAATAACTGTTTTTAGATTTAACTGTGCATGTTTATTAGATATAAGTGGAACCATTTTAGTATGAAAAAAATGAACTCAAGCTCGTTTAAAAACATTAATCATATATTTGATATATATGTAGAAAAATTATTTGGTATTAAATAACGTAAAATGGTTGATATGCCATAAAACCCAACGAAACCAAATCATATGTATTTGATATATATATATATATATATATATATATATATATAAAGAGGATTTAACTTTAGATAACCTATAATGGTTGATATGCCATAAAACCCAACCAAACCAAATCATATATATTTGACATATATGTATGAAGAGGATTTGGCTTTAAATAACCTATAATGTTTGATATGCCATAAAACCAAACCAAACCGAATCATATATATCTAATATATATTTATAACCAGGATTTGTCATCAAATAACGTATAGTGGTTTATATGCAATAAAACCCAACCAAACTAAATCATATATATTTAATATATAAAAATGATTTGGTATTAAAATAACCTAAAATGGTTTATATGCAATAAAATCCAAACAAAATAATATATATTTAATATATATGTACAAAATGATTTGGCGTAAAAAAAACGGACAATGTTTGATATGCCATAAACCCAAACCAAATCATCTAAACACCATTCCGTAGTAGTGGTCCCCGAGTGGGAGTGATTTGTATTCATAATAGAATCCTAACCATAAGCAAATCTGTGGAGCTTAGAGGATTTTAAGAAAACCGTTCACACTGAAATGGAGGTAGACTTTTCGAACACTGAAAATAATAAGATCAATTCACTTTTTAGTTAATGCCCAATCCACATCATTGGGCATCTCGCGTCAGGTGATGCTTAGCAAGCTAAACTAACAAACTATAACAAGCGAGTTTGATTGGTTTGGTTTGGTTTGGTTTTATGGTATATCAACCATTGTCAGTTATTTAATGACATTTATTAATACATATACATTAAATATATAACATTTCTAAACACGTTTTGTAGATAACATTTTTAAACGAGTCTGAGTTGATTCTTTTTCCCACACTTAAATGGTTTTACTTATTTCTATCAAATGCGAATCATTTTATTTTTACTATTAATAATTTTTTGCACACAGTTTAATGTTTTCAAGTATTTCTTTTCGTAAAAACAGCAGTAGTCTTCGAAATGTATTCTAAAATGTCGTTTTGTTTAATTCAAACACAAGAAAATTATAATCTTTGGCACCAAGACAGTGGAACACCTGGTGTTGTCGAAAGCAGTAATAATTAGCTTTTGCTTCCCAACTTTTCCAATGTCTTTTGCATTCAACCTTGCCTGAAGAATGTCTGTTTTTAGACGTTTTCACGTTAGGCTTCGTGGTATTTACTTAATATTTCTTTAGTACGAGACGAAAAGCAATTCAATTGAATATCAACCATTTGTTTACACACTGTTAAATGATTAAACAATTCTTTTTCAAACAGTTCAGTTTAGCATAAGTACGCAGTTAAAATGTCAAACAGTTCTATTTAACCCATAGATAGGACCCTATCACGTGTTACCAGTCCAGACCATAGTGGACCCAAGAGCAATGGCAATGAAGGGTTACTCCACACTCACCATCAGATTGTTTAGTGTCAAAATCAGGACTTTCATTGGGGGAATCTTACCCTTGTGCAGAGATGCAGTCGGTGTATTCTACAGCCCCATCCAGGGGAAGCCCTTCTGCTGGTGGAGAACTTTAAGGAGTAGACCCGGAAACCCATACTTTAATATGGCACTAAAGAGAGCCATAATGTACGTTATGTTCTTTCATTGTAAGATTGTCAATCGTGATGAAATTCTGTTACAGTATTAATGTTTTCTTCTTTTTTTTTTAATGCGGCATCGTAATGCATGATGTCGACCTTGAGTTGTAAAAACGTCAGTGGACAAAGTATCGGAATTCTTTATAGAAAGTAAATCAAAGAAGCAGACGAACTTTTAGAAAAAAAAACTACTCAGAAGTTTTTTTTTATTAGTTTTTCTTTCATCTTAATCTTGCTGATTTTTTATCATAAAACTCAAAACTTTTCTTCTTTCTGTTCACATTGTGCAGCCATTATGCCATTAGTTTAAAGAATAAGCTCCCCATGAAAAAAATATACTTAACAAAAAAAAAAAGAAATTATTTCATAAAAGAAATTCGGACGACTACTTTTTAATGCTGTATTTTTTTATTTTTAATCCGGAAAGATTTGGCAAGCAGTAATACCATAAAATATCATTCACACACACACACACACACACACACACACACACACACACACACACACACACACACATTCACACACACATGGATATGTTCCCATGCCGGGACAAAAGTTTCCGAGAAGGCAAGTATTACAATTTATGGAAAATATAACCTTGCTGTCGGTGCTTCAAATACGCTGACTGTATCCTATACAGAAAAGTAAGAACCCCTTTACCAAAAATGGAGTCTTAAACTTAGTTTCTGATTGTCCAGTTGGCTGGGGCTGTAGAATACACCAACTGCATCTCTGCAGAGGAGTAAGACGCCCATTACGAATGTCCAGGATATGGTACTAAACAAACTGATGGTGATGTCCTAGTAATGCTGGAGCCTTGGGGAATGCGGAGTACCCCTTTATTGCCATTGCTCCTAGGTCCACTGGTCTGGAGTGGTAGCACCTGATAGGGTCCTATTTATGGGTTAAATAGAACTAAACTGTGTGCTGATACTAACCTGAATTGTTTAAAATTGAACAGTTTTAGACATTGAAACTGTACTTACACTAAACTGAATCGTTTGAAATAGAACTGTTTTGACATTTAATCGTGTGTAAACAAAAACTATACTTATATTAAGCTGAATTGTTTGAATTAGAACTGTTTATCTAAACTGAATAACTAGAAATAGAAATGTTTTTTACAATTAAACTGTGTACTTATGCTAAACTGAATTGTTTAAAATAGAACAGTTTATTTGTATAAAAATGAAATTGGCATTAAATAACCTTCAAAGGTTGAGATGCCATAAAATTTAAACAAACAATTTCTTGAACTCCGGGGAACTTCTTCATTGCCATTACTCCCAGGTATTCACTGACCCGTGATTGAAGAACCTGTTAAGGTCACATCTATGGATCAAAAAAGATATTTAAAAATTATTCATATTCGATAGAACCAAGCACAAAAAATAACCCTTATGAAAGAACGATATAAAAAAGTAACTAAAAACGTACAATGAACGTTATTTCCTGACCTGTAGGCATGAAATACCTCTTGATAGGTTAAAATGCCGTTAAAATCGATCAGTTAATCAAAGCCTCATCTAATGGGTCAAATCAACCTGTTTAAAAAATGATTATGGCCTAGTCGGCTGGGGCAGTAGAATACACCGACTGTATCTTTGCAGAGGGGTAAGACTCCCCACCAACGAGTGTCCTGATAAGGCACTAAACAATCTGATGGTGAGGCTCCAGTAATGATGGAGCTTTGGGGAATGCAGAGTACTCCTCATGATACCTAATATTTAATGAAGAAACCCTCAACCCTCGAAATAAAAAAAAAACTATAATTCGAACTGCCTGATTATGTAACTTTTCCAACTTTAACTGTTCCAGAAAATGGGGGATCATTCTACGTTGAATTAAAATATGAAAGTGAAACTCAACTCATGAAATGTAATTTTTTTTTCAGAAAAATAAAGACATTTTGATGAGTTTTAAGGTCTAATAAAATCAAATAATAATTAAAAAAAGATGTATATGTGAATTTTTTCCGGTAAATTTGAACGGATGTACTCTACAATTTTACCCAAATGACTTCACAAAAATGTTTATATGTACATATAATAAACGCAATTCCCTAACGTTTCGGCATAAAAAAAGTAAATTTTCTTCTAAAGTGTTGATGCCAGAATACGATAAAGAAAATAGATAATGAGAAAAAAAAGCAATAATTAATTATATGTATTAGTCTATCTATCCATCAATCTATCTTTCTTCAGTTGTGTTATTGGTTAGTTAGTTGGGCTTATGGCATACCAACCGTTGCAGGTTATTTAACGCCAAACCCATTTTTACGCAAATAGTCAGTTCTATTTCAAACAATTCAGTTTAGCATGAGTACACAGTTTAATCGTCAAAAACATTTTTATTTCAAGCTATTCAGTTTATTAAAACAGTTCTAATTCAGTTAATTCGGTTTAGTATGAGCAGATATTTTGTTTACACACAGTTAAATGTCAAAACAGTTCTATATATAACTATTCAGTTTTGTGTAAATACAGTTTCAATGTCAAAAACAGTTCCATTTCAAACAATTCTGTTTATCATAAGCACGCAGTTTAAATGTAATTAGGTTTAGCATAAGCTCGCAGTTTAAATGTAAGTACAGTTTGATTGTCAAAAACATTTCTATTTCAAGCTATTCAGTTTAGTTAAACAGTTCCATTTCAAACAATTCATTTTAGCTTAAGTATGCAGTTTAGTTCTATTTAACCCATAGATAGGACCCTATCAGGTGCTACCATATCATTGCCAGAGTGGACCTGGGAGCAATGGCAATGAAAGAGTGCTCCGCATTCCCCTAAGCTCCAGCATCACTGGAACCTCACCATCAGATTGTTTAGAGTCATAAACAGGACATTCGTTAGGCGGGGGTCTTACCCCTGTGCAGAGGTGCAGTCGACAGAACAATCGGTATATATTCGAAATAAATTCACTACTACTTGTTTCTTTGAAGAAAAACTTAATTTCTTACAAAACTAAAGACAGAGATTTTATCATTTCAGGTGATACACGTATATTATTTATTATAAACCGAAAAGCAAATCGGGAGAAACGATGTGGCTACTGCGACATCGTAGTAAGCGAGTTCAAACTCCAGTCGCGCTATTAAATTCGCTTTCGGACAAATACTCTTGGGAAAGGTACGACCTGTTTATTCTCCAAGTTATGGAGTGATAAATCAGTTCAGAGTACAGCGACTGTTCATAAGATAAGACTGTTCATAGCACTACCACTGTTCATAAGATACGATCGTTCAAATGGCAACTACTGTTCATAACAATATGACTGTTTATATGATACGATCGTTCATAGCACTACTACCGTTCATAGCACTACCTCTGTTCAAAAGATAAAACTGTTCATAGCACTACAACTATTTTTCTATAAGGGTAGCATTAGCATTAAATAAGTCACGAAATTTGATATTCTATTGAAACAAAGAAACCAAACGAAAAATAAAACTGCATAAATATATATAAAAAGTGAAATCGTTTTTGGACTATTACAGATTCATATTTTTTGTCAGTATCAAAGACATTAACCAAGCCAGCCTAGTTGCTTGGATTTGTAGAATACGCCGACTGCATCTGTGCGGAGAGATAAGACCTTCCCGCAAACGAGGGTCCTGCATATGACACTAGACTATCCAGAGTTTTGGAAAATGGGGAGTACCTCTTTATAACTATTACTTCCAGGTTCGAACTGATATGGCACGATAATGAGCATGAATGTTTGTATATATATATATATATATATATATATATATATATATATATATATATATATATGTATATTTAGGCAGCATTTCTTCGTTAATGCAAATTTCATTAAACATAATAGACATTTTATGCCTACATATTTTCTTTTGGATCCGTTCGAATTCCCGTATTACTTTTATCGTATTCGGGGGGAATTGATTTAGGTATTGCCCATAGTTGTATGTATCCCTAGTACTTTCTGCCCGACTTTGGGCCATCATCAGGGGAGAATCTGTTACAAAAGTGATGTAACTTTTGTTTTAGCAAATTACTACTGTGTAAGGACGTCTTTGCTGTTGGAGATTATGGCGCTTGCTTTTAAATGTAATTCTGTAAATAGTGCCAGTAGCTAAAGACATTTAAGTACGTTAGCACTGGTTTGAAAATTAATTCTATTAAGTGCTGGTTGCAGGTTTCTAATATATAGTGCTTCGAGAATCTGAAGTTTTTGTTTATTATTTTGATGTTCGAGTATTGTTGTGTTGTCGATGAGAATTTTTCGTAGTTGTGTTGTTGGCCATGAATGTTTTTTTAAATGCTGAGCTATTGAACTTGTGTCACGTTTAATGAAATTTGCATATATATATATATATATATATATATATATATGGATGAATATGTGTGGGTCTCTCCGTGTTTACGTACATGGGCGACCAAAGAGGGGATCTTATCTCCGGCATCATTGAAGCGGCACCGGGGTGTTCAGAAGACCTTTCTTTGCCTATATTTGTGCGAAGACCACACAAAGAGCTATGCCCTCGAAAACCTGCGAGACCAGAAAAGAAGGACGAAGGACGTCAGTCTGTCAAAAGTGAGACTCCGGAACGGTCAGTTAGGAGTTAGACTCCAAAGCGGAGGGTCAGACATTCAGAGCTCGGGACGTGGGGCCGGGCAGTCAAGAACGAAGACACAGAGCAATGGAGACGATGGCCAAATAAGTCAGCATTTTAAATAGCTGTATAAGATTTTCGCTGAGTTATCGTGATAGCCATATCAACATACAGAAATAGAATACTAAATTGCCAATTTCATTTTCCCACGTTTGCAGTTCTAAATTCATGTTTCATTGTTTCTTCCTTCCACCCTCTGTTGTTTGTTTTTTAAAGATTTTTGTAAAACCTATGAAATGCCCACACGGTGCAGTGTGAAAATTAACAACGGGATCCACACCAGTAGACACACGACAAAACTAACTGCACCCGCCGTTTGGGTATTGTTTCATACTGACCCGCAGTGGTAGTACCTGTTAGGGTCCTGCCTATGGGTCAAACAGAAATATTTAATCTTTTTCTATACTCTCTATACGTGTGCAAACAAATTACTGTAAATTAAATTATTTATATTACATAGCAATACTTAGAACAATTAACTATGCGCAAATAAAACTTAGTTTTAAATAACAATAAGTAAATAAAGTTAGCGACCTTAGTTGAGGGTGACCAAAAGGTTCTCTTTTCAATAGCTACTATACCGAGCTGTAGGGGAGGGCGCTACTCAATTCCCTGGATTGCTCCACTTTACCATTGATCCTTACCTTATAATGCTGTGTTAAGCAAGGTGCAATCAGGTACCATTTTTTGAGTCTTTGGTACGACTCGACCTGGGATTGAACCCTTGTCTTCCGGACCATTTGCGAAGACTCTACTCATTAAGCTAATGGCCCGATCTCGATAGCAATACTTGAAACCATTTAACCGTTTGTAAAACAAATGAGCTCTGATTCGTTAAAAAAGTGTTACCTATAAATTATTCGTTCACACATCATATATATTTAATATATATGTATAAGCAGGGTCTGGCATTGATTGGTTTGGTTTGGTTTGGTTTGGTTTGGTTTTATGGCATATCAACCTTTGTAGGTTATTTAACGCCAAATCCATTGTTATGTAAATTATCAGTTCTATTTAAAACAATTCGGTTTAGCATGAGTTCACAGTTTAATTGTCAAAAATATTTCTATTTCAAACTATTCAGTTATATATAACAATTCATTTTTGTGTAAGTACAGTTTCAGTGTCAAAAATAGTTCAATTTAAAACAATTCAGTTTAGCAAAAGCCCACAGTTTAAATGTAAGTACAGTTTAATTGTAAAAGAACATTTTTATTTCGAGCTATTCAGTTTAGTCAAGCAATTCTACTTCAGGTAATTCAGTTTTGTAAAAGTACAGATTTTGTTTACACACAGTTAAATGTCAGAACAGTTCTATGTTAAACAATTTAGTTAAGTGTAAATACAGTTTCAATGTCAAAAAACTGTTGTAGTTATAGGTAACAATTCAGTTAAGTGTAAATTCAGTTTTAATGTCGAAAAAACAGTTCTTTTTCAAACAATTCAGTTAAACACAAGCATGCAGTTCAAATGTAAGTACGGTTTAATTGTCAAAAACATTTCTATTTTAAGCTATTCAATTTAGTCAAATAATTCAGTTTAGCAAAAGTATACCGTTAGTTCTATTTAATCCATAGATAGGGCCCTATCAGGTGCTACCACTCCGGGCCAGAGTGGACCTGGGAGCAATGGCAATGAAGGGATACTCCACATTCCCCAAAGCTCCAGCACTGCTGAAACCTCACCATCTGAATGTTTAGTGTCATATCAGGACACTCGTTAGCGGGGGGTCTTACCCCTCTGCAGAGGTGCAGTCAGTGTATTCTACAGCCCCAGCCGACTGGGCAATACACAGAGTTAAATGTCAAACAGTATTTTTCAGATAATTCAGTTCAGCATAAGTACTCTGTTTAGACGTCAAAAACAGTTCTATTCTGAGCAATTCAGTTCAGCACAAGTAAGCAGTTCCAATGTCAAAATAGTTCTATTTTAAACAATTCAGTTTAGCATAATTACGCAGTTTAAATGCAAAAATCAGTATAGTGAAAGAAGCACAATTTATTTCTATTTAACCCATAGATAGGACCCTTATCAGGTGCTACCACTCCGGGCCAGATGGACCTGGGAGCGATGGCAATGAAGGGGTACTCCGCATTCCCCAAAGCTCCAGCATTGCTGGAACCTCACCTTGAGATTGTTTAGTGTCATATCAGGACACTCGTTAGCGGGGGTCTTACCCCTCTGCAGAGAAGCAGTCGGTGTATTCTACAGCCCCAGCCGACTGGGCAAGTCTGGCATTGAATAAACTACAATGCCGTAAAGCACAACCAACCAACTATAAACTATACCGAATGAAAATTGATTACACAGATTTGGCTTGCTTTCTTTGTTTAATGGCATATCAATCTACGTGGGTAACTTAATGCCAAAACTATATATGCAGAAGAACAGTTGCGGTACCATTTAATCAATAGTTGGGAGGATAAGGGGTTTCATCCAAGAATATTTGTCCAATTCGGAATTGTAGGTAAGAGTACAACTGTATTTTGAACTCGTGTACGACTATGTCGTAGTCCAACGTGTTAGCCACAATGCCACAGCGCCCCCACCCAACTTTACAAAAGATTTGTTTATTGTGGCAATGGTTTGTACTGAACCACAAAAACTTTTGGATGAGCTGATAGAAGAAAGGTGCACTAATATGCCACTGATTCTTCCAAACAACTCTCAGTTTCAAAATTCACTAATCAAATCATCATTACTATTTTTTAGGAGGTGCCTGTGGTGTAATGGTTATCGTCACCGGATATGGACACGGCGATACGAGTTCAATTCCTGGACAAGACTGACTGCATTTCACATAGCACTAATACCCTTGGGAAAGGTATGAATCCAATTATTCTTCCTCCTGCTATGGGTAAATAGTAGGGCAGACTAGGTTCTTCAGCTCTTGGTGAGGCAACTAGTCTAGGAGAAGGAAAACTCTGAATTCAAACCTGCTAAACTCCGCTTTAAAAATCGACCTTGTGTCATATCCTGCCCGAGCGGAGGGGTTGGGTAAATAGGATCATTACTATTTTACCCATAGTAAGAGATCGGAGAGATAGATTCATGCCTTTCTTTCGGGCATTAGCGTGAATTGAAGTGTAAACAGCCTAGTCAACAATTTGAATCTGGCTCGCTAAGTCCATTTTTAACGCAAATACTTATGTCACCAGTGCCTCTCCCTCCTTCCCCCTCCCCCTCTCTCTCTCTCTCTCTATATATATATATATATATATATATATATGTCTGTGTGTGTGTGTGTGTGTGTGTTAGGATATGCTGAACAGTTCCTTCTCCAACAAAGAAAAGAATGACTTAAAGCCAGGAAACATACATGCGGTTTTCCATATTCCTCCTGAATTTCACGACACTTGGCACGTTTTTTAATGTTTCTCAAATTTAATAAAAGTTTTTTTTAATTATCATTTTCTATTTGATTCCGCCAAGATCTTTCCAGCAACCTCTCGTGTATATATATATATATATATATATATATATATAGCAGTTAGTTTTGTTTTTGTTTTTTGTGGAGAGGAGGAGTCACATTCCACAACCGTTAAGCACGAGGCGTAGGTCATGAATAAATAATAAGTTTACGAGAAAAAATTTAAAAAATCAATAATAAACTGCAGTTCATCAAAAGAATTTAGACAAACATGAAAAGCTTTCTCAGACTAGAAATTTTGCCTTATAAGGCAACAATTCTTGTCCGAGCTTTAAAACCGCTTGTGCTCGAAAGTCATACACGTACACAAACACAGACACACACCCACACGTATACACATACATACATACATACATACATACATACATACATACATAAAACAATTGCCCAGTCTGCTGGGACTGTGGAATACACCGACTGCAGTAAGACCCCACAACGAGAGCCCAGTTTAGGACACTAAACAATCTGATGGTGATGTTCCAGTGATGCTGGAGCTTTGGGGAATGCGGAGCCCCCCTTCATTGCCATCGCTCCCACTTCAGCTAAGGCCAAGATTGGTAGCACCTGATAAGGGCATTATCTATGGGTTAAATAGAACTAAACTGCGTACTCATGCTAAACTGAATTGCTTTAAATTAGAACTGTTTGACTAAACTGAATCGCTTGAAATAAAAATGTTTTTTGATAATTATACTGAGTATTATATTTAAACTGCGTACTTAAGCTAAATTTAATTGTTTGAAATGTTACTGTTTAGACATTGAAACTATAATCATGCTAAACTGAATTGTTTGAAATAGAACTGTTTTTGTATAAAAATGGATTTGGCATTAAATAACCTACAAAGGTTGATATGCTATAAAACCCGACCAACTATAGATAAGACCAACGCAACACCTATAATATATGCTTCAATTCATTCAGTGGTAAATGCCATAGCAATGTGTCTGGATGGCAATAAATGACCAAATGTATGGTAAATACCTGAACAGGTTCAAAAATATAGGGTGTATCACTGGCATTCTGAACCCATGAACATTTCGTAAAAATCTTCTTGGTCTTCTAAGTTGTTGCAATTTTATTTCCTATCGGTGTATATAGAAGCCGGGGCAGAAGTAACGGGGTAGTCATTAATACTATATTCACCAAAATATATTCATGTGATGTAGTTGATTTCCTTTTTCTTCTATCCTATCCTATATATATATATATATATATATATATAGACAGGGTGACCCGAGTTCAAATCTTGGACGAGACTGTCTGTATTTTCCTATAACACTAATAATGCATTCTTTAACCTGGATATGACGATTCATCAAAGAGAAGAAAAAATTCTGAATTCAAAACATTTGTATTCCGTTTTAAAAACGGTCTTTGTGTCGCATCCTGGATCGATGTTGTCTTGAATTCAGAAATGTTTCTTCTTTTCAATAAGTTATCATATCCAGATTAAATAACTCCATCACATTTTGGTTTGGTTTGGCTTTTTTTTACTAATGACACAGAAATCTTCCTGGGTTATTGTATGCCCAAGCTATCCTTGTAAAAGAACAGTAGTAGTAGTATTTAACACATAACAAGGAGAATAAGAGAGTTCATACCTTTCCCGGGTGTATTAGTCCGAAATATATATATATATATAGAGAGAGAGAGAGAGAACGAGAGAGAGAGGGAGAGAGCGCGCGGTTGTCGAACATAATTCGCTCCAAAATTATTTTTGACTACTGATTTCTTCGAAAAATGAAACAATATTTCCTATAAGAAATAGTGTGAAGTGGATGTATGTACTCGAACCAGGAGTTTCATTTAGGAGATTATTGTAAGTTACCAGCGCCTTTTCACAAATAGTACCTTTGCGAATATTGTCATCGGCTATTTCTTTGATAAATATTGGCAATGGCTTCTCAACTTTGTTTATTATTTGTGGTCTTTGTTTACTAACAACACTTGTCAATCTTTTCGCAATATCAGCTGCCTTTATCACGTTTTTATTCTTCTGAAAAGTCAAAATCGTCGATTTCACCATTCCGTATTGGGTTGTGAATCAAAGACTCGAACGCCATTCTCAATCATGATATTTTTCTTCTTCAATTCTATCGTTGTTCTCACAACTTTCCTCTTTCTCTTTCCGGTAGAATAACTGCAGCCTTTCTTAGAACCTACGACTAAATGTTAAAGTAGACGTAACGTAGAGAATCAAAACCAACGAAGCGAAGAATTTGCACAAACACAATATCAGACATTTGTTCAATGGGGGATCAAGATGGACTGATGCTAACTGATGCAGCTCTGGTAGACTCGGCCAGCCGTTTGGTCATGTTCGGTTTGCCTCGGCAGTCATTCGCGCGTGTTCCGTTTTCATCGGCTCGACTCGTGGGTTCGAACTCTGAACATTTGTTTTTTACTCATTTTTGACTCGAACTCTGAATTGTTCGACTTGAGAGTCATTTGATAACCGACGTTCAACTGTATAAACTTGTAAACAAGCAGCTCCTCTCAGCAGTATGTTAAGAACAACTTGTTCTGAAAAGAATACAAAAAGTGCACTCACAGCAGAGTTGGTTTGCAAATATATTTAACTAGAACACTAGGTTATCATCATCATCATGTCGTGCCGCTTGCACTGATATCCCTGACCCTCTCTCGCCACTTCTCCCTACCAGCATTAATGATTTAACACATCTCTGCTGCGCTCATTTACATTTACCAAGTCCGGTGATATAGTGAGGTACTTCTGGAGCACCTCAGATTTAAGGTAATGAAGCTTTCGCTCCGAAACTATGACTGATTCGAGACATTTTCTTGTTTTTCTTTGTAGCATATAAATTGACGCAGACAGAGAGATACATATACACAGACAGCCTGAAAAAGAGAGAGAGAGAGAGAGAGAGAGAGAGAGAGAGAGAGAGAAATCTTAATTTAATTTGTATAAACACAGAATCAACGGCTCTTGGTGGCAGTCAGTCTTCGCTAAGTAAACATAGATTTACATATACTCTATCATTGATATTGAGCACTCTTTATTTGTAAATATAAATATAGAAAACCATACAAAACTATATATATATATATATATATATATATATATATATATATATATATATTGCTTTGTTGTTGCTGTTGGTGGGGTGGCGCGAAATTGATTGTTTATCTTCATGATACTTCCATTCGAAATAAGATATTAATAACCCATGTTTAATAAGGACCCACTATGAAAAACATTTTCTCATATGTAATTTACCAAAGATATGCTGTGCGTGTCAAAACTCTTTAGGTGCACCCAGAACTTCACTGAGAAAATATGATTCATGCCTTTTCAGGTTCTCAAGAAATTCGGGGCATATACAAACCTCATCAATTTTGCTTGAAATCTACAAAAACAACAGAAAATTTCCATTCAATCCGTTTTATTACGAAAAAAAGAAAAACGAAAAATAAAAAAGATCTTCCAAAATCTCCCAACGCTTAATACTTATTTGCATCTTAAAGCTCGCTTCACCAAGAAACATTTGTTTGCAAGCAATAAACAAAAGGTAACTATCTTTTAGATATCAATTTTTACCCGGGAAAAATATACCGGAATTTATTAATTCCCTTGTCCTGCTTCGATTTTTCTGGTATTTTTCGCCTATTTTATGATTCTCAATCGTGAAAATAAAAGAACTTCCAATTCATACATCAACTGTTTTTTTTTTTCTATTTTATTTTATTTTTCTATTGTTTTCAGTTTTTGTTTGTTGTTGTTTTTTTACTTATTTGTATATTCCTTTATTTATTTTGTATTGTTTCTATTTCGTTCGTTTTCCCTTCTTCGTTTTAACATACAGCCTTACTTTTTTTTTTTTTTGCAGTAGTTGAAGCTTAATGGGAAGCAAATAAATATAGAATCGGCTTATGAAGCAAATGTAGATCCGGTACGAAATCTATTTAAGGAACATATTTGCAAAACTCGCAAAACAAAAACCCTTACACATATTCTGGAACATTGAAATTTATTTACTTCGCCTTCTATTCAAATTTAACTGACTAAAATTACCCGACCATCTCATAGTTCTGTTGGTGAGGCTTAGCCTATGCAGACTCAATGACTTTCTCCAAAACTTTCTCAACGAGAAGGATGTGATACAAGATGAATTTTAAGTCGAGTACAGGTTATTTGAATTCAGATTTTTTTTTCTTTCTCCTAGACTGATAGCCTCACTACGGCGGAAGAACCATATCTGCCCTACAATTTATGCATAGCGGGAAGGAGAACAGATTAATTCATGCCTTTCCCGAGGTCATTAACCCAAAGTAAAATGTAAACAATCTCATTTGGGAACTGAAATCAGATTGCTGATATCATTTTCTGTTGAACTCTCTGTGTAGTTTTAGAGACACCGCCCCCCACAAAAGAACTGCATCCAGTGAAAGGGGTTAAGTTTTGATGACCTTTAGTTACCCTTACATTCAAGTCCATCCTAATCGAGTACCTAGAGGAACCCCCTATGGTGTAGTGGCTAACGTGCTAGAATTGGGCCTCGAAATGAACGAGTTCGAACTCCAGCAGCTCTATTATGTTCACTTTCGAACTAAAACTCCTGGGAAAAGTATGAACCCCCTTACCCTCCAGATAGGATTTAGATAGTAGCATTACTCTTCTCCTGCGAGGATAGCTTTGACATTATATAACCTACGAAAGTTGATATGCCATTAAATAAAAGAACGGAAACCAAATCTGATCTAGTACCAATTAAGTTCCAATCTATGAGTAGCATATGACTCAAGGTCAATTTTAAGCGGGCTACAGTTGTTTTAAATCAGTTTCTTCCTTTTGCCCAGTCGGCTGGGGCTGTAGAATACACCGACTCCTTCTCTGCAGAGGGGTAAGACCCCCCCCCCGCTAACGAGTGTCCTGATATGACACTAAGCAATCTGATGGTGAGGTTCCAGCAGTGCTGGAGCTTTGGGGAATGCGGAGTACCCCTTCATTGCCATCGCTCCCAGGTCCACTCTGGCCCGGAGTGGTAGCACCTGATAGGGCCCTATCTATGGGTTAAATAGAACTAACAGTATACTTATGCTAAAATGAATTGAGAAAACTGAATAGCTTGAAATAGAAACGTTTTTAACAATTAAACCGTACTTACACTTAAACAGCGTGCTTATGCTTAACTGAATTATTTCAAATAGAACTGTTTTTCGACATTAAAACTGTATTTACACTTAACTGAATTATTACTTACAACTGCTTGAATAGTTTGAAATAGAAATGTTTTTGACAATTAAACTGTGTACTTATGCTAAACTGAATTGTTTTCAATAGAACAGATTATTTACATAAAAATGGATTTGGCGTTAAATAACCTACAAAGGCTGATATGCCATAAAACCAAACAAACCAAACCAAACCAGTTTCTTCCTTACCCAAGGTTTAAAGAAACCCTCCTCTACTTTACTAGTATTTACCTAATTCCTCAGAACGCGCAGGATGCGACAAAAGGACAATTTCTTAGTGGGGGTTTATGGGTTTGAATTCAGAGTTTTCTTTCTCCTAGACTGGTTTCTCAAATAAGGGTAAAGAGCACGGTGTGCTTAACTATTTACCCATAGCTGGAAAAACAATAATTGGATTCATAGATATTAGATATGTAAAATACAAACAGCTTCGACCTGGATTTGAACTCGGATGTCCGTGTCAACTTCCAACGATCGTAACAATTACGTCACGGACACCTCCAGTTTACTTTATTATCTACCCACAGCAGAGGGAAAAAATAGAGTAATTCATGCCTATCATAAGATTATCAGCTTGAAGGGAAATGCAAACGGCTTCGTCCAGGATTCGAACTTGGCTCGCTGAGTTCGTTTCTACAAAAATAAATGTTGCGCCATCAGTATATTTACTCAAACGTCTGAAATGTTTGTTCCCATTGGGATTGTTACATTTACAACGTTTCAGCCACTGTACCTTATTGGCTTCTTCAGGTGTCTGTCGGTGTAGACAGCTCTAAATTGTTTTTATTTCGCTATCAATGCCTTGGATTATCTTCTATTAGTAAATCCACCTTGTAAGCTCGCTTTCCTTTCTTCTGAACCAGCGCCGAAGAATTAAACCCACAGCTTCTTGATAGACGCCAACTTGCAGTTTTTTAACCAACACTTTTATCCTCAAGACTATTGCCTTGTGGGCCAATTCAGAGACCTCATTAAATGCCTTGAATTTAACGACATTTCGCTGGTCTCTTCAATGAAAGCATGCATTTTTTTTAAAAATTAGATTGAATAAAGTTTTGGGTATGAAATTTCACAACGAGAAAGGAAAACCGAACAAGATTGGAGGATACAGTGACCAAAACGTCGTGAATTTAAAAATCAGTGTGAAAACAATAGTCCGAGACGAGTAAGTAATGTAAATAATTATAAGTCCTCTTCACAAATATTTAGAATCATTCTGTACTCTTATTATTAAGTTTTGTAGTAATCTTAACCTTCTCTAATTATATAAATATATATAAGTAAAGTAAGTAAAGTTAGCGACCATAGTCGAGGGTGACCCGAAGGCTCCCTTTTCGATAGCTACTACACCAAGGTGTAGGGGAGGGCGCTACTCCATTCCCAGGATTGCTCCACTTTACCCTTGAACCGTACCTTATAATGCTGAGTGTTAAGCAAGGTGGTATCAAGTACCATTTTTAAAGTCTTTGGTATGACTCGACCTGGGATTGAACCCAGGTCTCCCGGGCCATTGGCGAACACTCTAACCGCTAGGCCACAGGCAGGCAGACTTAAAGAAAGTAGTTGTAATAATTATAATGTAATTGGTGCTCTTTGTACAGTTACCGAATGGTTTTAAAGGAACTAGAGGACTTGGAAATAACAGGACGAGTGGATACCATCCAAACTACTACGTTATTGAGATTGGCCAGAATACTGAGAAGAGTCCTGAAGACTTGAGGAGGCTTACTGTCACTCAAACTCCAGTGAAAGACCGTCAGCTAACGCTGATGTGAAAAACTCTTAAGTTAATATTAGAAAAAAAAACCTTCAGACAAAAAAGATAATGGTTGGAAGGAATGTGAAGAAAAGGCCAAAGGACTGCTCTGTTATCTGTAAAAACTTCAAAAGAAAATGTAAATCCGAATTTTGTATTTCTCTAGCCGTAATATCGAAGAAATTTCATGTTTCTGTCTTGAAATAATTTATTCGCTTTGACTTTGTTTCTAAATGTAAAAAGATAGTCCTAGAGAATTTACTAAAATACGAGTATAGTTCAAATTTAGAGCGGGAAAAAGGGAGGAAGAGAAAAAGTAGAAGATGAAATAATCTTCTTTGTTAACTAAGTAAACTTTTAATCGAAACGACTTACAAGTAACAGGAAAATGCATATTACATCTTTAAACGAAATCACAATAATAGAATGTCATTAAAGAGCAGAGGATTTTAGATACAAATACAAATAAATATAGTTATAGGCAAATATAATAGGCAGACTAAAAAGAAAATGGGTCCACTCCAGATTTTAACTAAGTTCAATCGACTATAAAAGATGTGCTTTGTGACTTGCTTAAGTATACACTTACTTTAAGGTTCCTCGGTGACATGTACGCTGATAACAGCATAGCCACAATATACTACCCAAGTAAAATGCAAAACCAAAACAGAATTCAACGTGGGATCAAGTCTTGGGTGTCATGATCGGCAAGTGCTCCTTTGAGAGCCAACCTGAGAGAATCCGTCGGCATCTGGCGAATATTGCCTTTTTTTTCAAATACACAAACGAAGTACGAAAATACACCCAAATAAAAGACACCAACTGAAAAAAATGGTCTAGGGAAAACAACAAGTTTGTACTCTACTCATATGTTAGGGGCAACCCCACAAAATGAGGGTATAGTAAAATGAATGATAGAAATCAGGGAAGAATGTGCTAGATTTAAGATAACAAGCCAAAAACTTGCTGAACAATTTAGGACGATAATAAAGAAAGGTTACTTACGTATGGAGAAAAAATTTGACGGCAACTACACAAGAATGCTGCGAACAATATTGAACAATTCCTGGAGACAACGCCCCACAAAACAGCAGCTGTAAGGCCACCTACCACCCGACACGAAAACTATCAAAATTAGACGAACTAGACATGCGGGACACTACTGGAGAAGTAGGGACGAGCTCATAAGTGATGTAATCCTGTGGAGCCTTTTACATGGACAAGCAAAGGCAGGACGTTCAGCTTGAACCTACATACAGCAGTTCTGTGCCGATACCGAATGTAGCCCTGAGGACCTGTCAAAAGCAATGGACAATAAGGAGAGTGGCGAGAGAGGAACAGAAATATCCGTGCTGATAGCGCGACATGATGATGATGACTTTTTCTGACCTTGAAATATTAGAAATACACCAACAATTAAATTAGGAATCACGTCAACAAGACCCTAATAGAAGAATCGAGACGCTAAATACTGAAAAACAAGAACACTCTAACCGAATTGAAACGCAAAGTAATTTTAATCGAAACACCACACACCCAAACAACACAGAACATTAATACAAGAAGAAAAAATTAAGGTAGAGACTATAAAAAGAATGATGCCTGAGAAGAAAACCATCTCTCAGGAACCAAGATTGGAAAACAGTCATGGTAGAAACTGAAAAACATAAACAAATTATTAACAAATATCTCAACGAAAAACATTACGGAATAAAATGAGCTAATCTATGCAAGAGCGAAATTAGATAAAAGAGGTGTTCTACGAAAGGAAAATTTAAGCGGAAATTTAAATCCTGGATGGGAAATTAGACTGGAAACATAGATAAGAAATCTATGGCAAAAAGCGAAAAGGCTAAGACAGAGGAAAAATGCAAGAATATTTTAGGACTAAAGGATAGAAGCAACACAAAGCAAGCGATACAATTCGAGGAAATAAATCTGAAGGTACTGACGAAAGAAGGAAAACTCCAAATAATCTAGCATCAAATAGGGGAAGAATGCTCGAAGACATACCAACAACCAAATACAAAGAAAGTAAAATTATTCTGGACCAAAATATGGTAACGGAGAGAACATAATAGTAAAGTCGAATGAAGAAACAACAGGGGAAAAGAGTTACAAGGACTTGAAGAAGGACGTAAGTCGAAAATACACGTAGATTCACTCAGAAAAATACACAAAAAGGTATCAAATTGGAAAACGCCAGGCCATGATGGCATATATGGACACTGGTATAAAAATTTACTTCCATCCACGACAGACTGGCTATGAAATGAATAGACGCCTAGAAGAAACGTACATATCGGAGTGGATGAGCAAAGGAAAGACTACCCAGGTCCAAAAAGAACCGTCTCCAATAACTACTGACCCATAACGTACCTACCTATGATGAGGAAAATACTATCGGTACAAATGAGGGACGAGATTCCATATTCGCTAATATGCCGCAGACTGTACCCTGAAGAACAGAAATGATGACACACGAAGAGGAATCGAACATCTACAATACATTGATCAACAAATCCTTAAAGAGAGGCAAAAATCTAACTATGATGTGGATTGACAACACAAAGGTATTCAATATGGTCCTACAAAGCTGAATAATAGACTATCTCAAAATGTACATGATATCAGACGAAGTAATAAAGTTCATCGAGGAAACCATGAAAAACTAGAGAGTGGAATTGACAGCAGCTTAGCTGAGGTTAAAATCCAAAGTGGAATCTTCAAGTGAGATGTGGTATCACTATTATTATTTGTAATATTGATCATGCCGACCAATCACACACTCAGGAAAAGCACAGGCAGATACAAACTTCATAAATCGCGAGAAAATGTACTCTGCTAATAATGAAAAGCGGAAAACGGCAAATGACACAAGAAACAGAACTACCTTCTCAAGAAAAAATCAGAACGCTCGGAGAAAAGGAAACTTACGAGTACTTGAGAATATTGGAAGCGAATATCATCAAACAAACGGTGATGAAAGAAAAAATTTTAAAAAGGTACCGTGGGAGAGCGTAAAAAACTACTCGAAACCAAACTATATAGCAGAAACATCATCAAAGGGATAAACACCAAGGTTATACCCCTTGAAAGATACTCCAGACCATTCTTGAAGGGGACAAGGAATAAACTTCAAGAAATGGAGCAGTGAATTAGAAAACTGTTATGATGACCTATCTAAACGATAATGAACTCTTCATCCCTCATAAATATTAGTCCTAATTACTCTGGAGGAGACTTCCTCCCAGCAGAGTGGAGCGTATGCACTACTCTATGGGAGGCGCTAGGTTAGGACACACTTCTATTGGCCGCGGTGGTTGGTACACGGATCTGGTCGGGTGTGTCCTGATTCCAGTGGCAGTCGGTTGAGGTACGCCTTGACCGTCATCGTCAAGTCTCAGGAGGGCTTCCCTCAGATTCTAACACTCCTTGGAAGGGTTAGGGTTATCCCCTGATGCCCGAGGCAATGTGAAATGCAATCAGTCTCGTCTAGGATTTGAACTCGAGTCACCGTGTCCATTTCCTACGACGATAACCATTACACCACGGATACCTCCAAACCATCAGTTAATACTAGTGTGAAAAACTCTCAAATGAGTACAATAATAATAATAATAATAATTGATACATAGAGAGAGGGGGGAGAGAGAGAGAGAGAAAGAATTAGATCGAATTAAACAAAGAGCAAGACATATAAGCTGAAATGAATAAATGAATTAATTAATATTTATAATTGATGGAAAATAGCACCGAACATTGGAATGCGTCACTTTTCCTAATAAGAGAAGTTTGGTTCTATCAAAAAACCAACATTCCAAACTATCACAATGAAAATTTATTAGAATACTAGTCTTTAACATTAGTCGTGATATATATATATCGTCCATCCACAAAACAATCACGAAAGAAAATGGTTAATGATTTGATTGTATCTCCTGCAAGTTATTTTGTCATTCCCTTCTTGATCCCTGTAGATGGTGACAGGTTTGAGAATTAGATTTGTTTCCTATTTTTTCTTTTTTCGTTTTTCTCTCTTTTGTCTGTGCGTGCGCGCGCTCGTGGGAGAGAGAGAAATAGAGAGAGAGAGAGAGAGAGAGAGAGAGAGAGAGAGAGTGTGTGTGTGTGTGTGTGTGTGTGTGTGTGTGTGTGTGTGTGTTGGACCTTTTATGGATTTCTGTGTCTTTCTGATATTTTCTACCTTCTCCAGTATTTGTTTTGCGGTCTTTCTCAGATTCAAAAACCGTTTTAGTACCCGATCAGAATAGACATGGCCCACGTCGATGTTGATAAGTCATAAAATTTTCTTTGTATTTCTCTTCTTAATGACAAGAGGTAGTTTTATTTATTTTTAAACACGATAGGGAATTGACCGATTATTTTTTGTGAATTTTTTTTTCTTTGCTGGGGATTATTGGGGTGTTGGTCAGTGAGATTGTTTCTCGATCTGATCGAAAGAGAAAAGAGACCATTAAGAAAAAACGTTAAATTGAATGTTAAATGACACGCAAAAAATTGCTAAGAAAGAAAGAAAGAAAGAAAGAAAGAAAGAAAGAAGATGTAAACAGAAATTAAGGAAGCAAGAAAAGGGAAAAGGGCAGAAAAAATAACGATGAACATATCGATCAGAAAGAAAGATACAAAGACTGATTAATATCTTGAAAGAAAGAAAGAAAGAAAGAAAGAAAATAGAATAAAACAAAGAAAGAAAGGAAAAAATTAAAGAAAGGAAAGAAGAACGGGAGGATGGAAGGAAGGGTAATGAATATACGGAATAGTAGAAAGAAAGAAAGAAAGAAAGAAAGAAAGAATATAAAGAAAGAGGGAAAGTAAGGAAATCATGCTGAAATTGAAAATATAAAACAGAAGAAACAAAGAAAATGAACAAAGAAAGAAGGTAAATATATACACTTTTCAAAAAAAAAAACATCGCAAATTATTTTTGAACAATTCTAGAAACTTGTTTTGCAAACTGGAAGAAAAATTTTGTAATTCTGAAAACTAATTGGTTTCTGATTTCTAATTTATTTCCTTTCGAAATTCCCTTAACGGCGAGGAAGAGTAAATTTCATAGATCATATCACGTGGATGTACCTACGTGGAATTCTTATCAAATTTGTGTACTTTTAAAGGACGCGTTAACTTTAACAACATTGTCATTGCAAAAATCTTCAGCATACGATTCAATGGTAGTCCAAAGAAATTGACACAAATAAATGAAATTAAAAGTACCTTGTTTCAAATCGTGACAGCAATGAAGTAAAACTGTTTATCTCATCGATTTTCCTTTCATTTCTTAACTGAGTGTCGATTGCTCTCGTTTGAACCAACTGATTGATTGCTTCTGAATAGAGGTCAAGTCGATAATATCGATTTACATGTATGCAATGATTGGGCTGCATTTTATCTTATCATAGCTTGTTTTCTGCTCTGAGGGCTATGTCATTTTGTCGTAGCGCGTTTGGCTGACATTCTTTTGTATTGAGATTTTAAAAGACATAAAATGAGGCCAAAAAACTGCACAGAATTCCTTTGAAGAAGCCCAAAGTTTGGTGCAGCCTTAGTATTGTTGAGAACACAAGAAAGATGGCTGCTGGTATCAAATCCCCATCGTCATCATCAAGTTGTGCTGATGCACGAAGTTTCCTGATTTTCTCTTTCGTTATCCATCCCTATCGTCCATCACGTCTGGCAGGTCCCCTAAATTGTATCCAGTGTCCATACTTGATGTAAATCTTTGCTGGTCGAGCAAAACTGGAACGTCCATGTGTAGGAACCCATTCGAAAACTTCGCTGATGAGTTTTTCCTTACTTCTCAAGCAGTGTCCAGAACATCTTGTTCGTCTTACTTGGATGGTTTGTAAGATGGGGGTTAGTGGCCGTACAAGCACTGTTTTTAAAGTGTTGCTGCCAGGATTTTTCAATACACCTTATAACATTCTTATGTAGCGTTTTCTCCATGCTTTTTGTTAGCGTCTTGGAAGTACTAACGCAATCACTACTTGTAAGACTTTTGCAAGAAGGTGCATTTTTAGTGAGTGTAAAGGGTTAAAAGTGTTTATATGGAAAAGAATAGAAAAGTAAAGATTTTTTTTAAAATATCTATATGGTGATTTCTGATTAAGAAATAGGGAAAATGAACGGAACAGTTCTGTGAAAAAAAAGAAGAATGATTCTCTGTACAATACTCCTCAGTCTTTCGTTCTCCTTAGTGGGTAACCATACCAAAACTTGATAGTCCAGTCTGCTCTTTTAATTTATATATAGCTTTTGGGATAAAAAGATAAATCCAAGCCTATTCCCAAGAGCATAAGCATAAAGTAAAATTCTAACAACTTCACCCAGGATTTGAACTCCGATACTGTGCTGAATCTTCAATAATAATTTTTACATCACCAATACTGGATAGTAATAAAATATTATGTTGTAACCAAACAAAAGGTTACTGAGTGAGAAATAACTAAAGCGGAATCGGAAATGAAATGGAAATCATTATAACATTAACAAAATACAATATTTGCCAGCGGCGTGAAGAAGGAAAAAGACTGCTAGTGGTGATTACTTAGTCACCATATTACCCATTTCACAATAATAAAGTAAAGTAAAGTTGGCGACCGTAGTCGAGGGCGACCAGCAGGCTCCCTTTTCAATAGCTGCTACACAGATGTTTTGAGGAGGGCGCTTCTCCTTTCCCGGGATTGCTCCACTTTACCCTCGATACGTTGCTTGTAATGCTGAGTGTTAAGCAAGGAAATATCCAGAACCAGTTTTCAAGTCTTTGGTATGACGCGAGCTGGGATTGAACCCCGGTCTCCCAGACCATAGGCGAACAATCTATCCACTAGGTTAATGATCCGGTTATTCACAATAATACCCAACGTATTTATGAGGAATGGAATATACATCATCATCATCATCATCATGACGTACCGCTAGCACGGATATCCCTGGCCCTCTCTCGCCACTTCTCCTTATCGTTCATCGCATCCGGCAGGTCTTCAGACCTACATCCCGTATCCTCACATAGGTGCTGTATGTATGTTCGAGCTGGTCGTCCTGCTTTTGCTCGGCCATATGCGGGGGTCCATAGGAGTACATCACTTATGAGCTCGTCCTTGCTTCTCCAGCAGTGTCCTGCATGTCTGGTTCGTCTAGCTTGGATAGTTTTCGTGGTAGGAGGCAGGTGGCCGTATAGTTGGTGCCTTGTGGGATGTTGCCGCCAGGACGTGTTCAATATTGCTCGCAACATTCTTGTGTAATTGCCGTCTAGCTTCTTCTCCAGTCGTTTAGTTAGCGTCCAAGTAGTACATCCATATTGTCGTATCGACACGACCGCTGCCTGGAAGAAACTGCGTTTCCTTTTATCAGTCAGGTCCGATTTCCATATAATCGAAAGCCTATCGATAGCTGTCCATGCCTTCGTTAGCCGTGTGTCGATGTCTTTTTCAGTTGACGAGACGCTGCTTCCTAGGTAGCTAGGGTATATACAGAGAGAGAGATAGAGAGTGGGGAGGAGAGTGTGAGAGACTCCCGTTGTTATAGCTCCATTGTGGATTTAAGCAAGTCATTTTAAGAAATTTGATGAAATAATGAGTGGGTCTTATACAAAGTCTATTAATAATCATTTTAAGTTTATCAATTGATGTGACTTGAATTTCTTTTCCCATTTCTGCATTACTTTAGACATTAAGACTTTTTAATTTTTAGATTTCAATAATTCCATTGGTTAGTTCATATATATATTTTTGGGGTTTTTTTTTCTCTTTTAATGGGAGGGTGTTGTAACGTAACAAAAGGTTACTGAATGAGTAATGACCAAAATGGAGGTTGGAAATGAAATGGAAATCTTTATAACATTAACAAAATACAATACTTGCCAGAAGCTTGAATAAGGTAAACCACTGCTTATGGTGACTACTTAATCAGCAAATTATCCCCTCACAATAGTGTCCAACATTTTCATGAGAAATGGGACATACCCATTAATGTTCCTTGGTCCGGTATATAACACATAAACAAATGAATTTTTCTGACTTCTTCAACTTAATTTAAATTTGAACTGTTCTGTTTCTCCCCTATTATCTGCTCTATAGGCTGGGGCTGTAGAATATGCTGACTACACCTCTACAAAGGAGTAAGAATCCCCCCCACCGCAACGAGACCACCTGTTGGCTGTGGGTGGTGACCTGTAATACTTATTAATTGGATCCTGCTGGTTGAGTAGTATGTGACCCGGCAACTGAAATGCGCACGTGACTCGCAACCATTTACTTTGGTCCTTAGAGGGTTAAACGGACGTTTGGAGAGGCCCGATCCTATCAATCAGTCAGTCATGTCAAGCTCTAACAACTATATGTTTATCCCGACCGTATTCTTCAAATTGATCTTGTGACAAACAAATATGTAACCCAGTTTTATCTTAAAGGTGCCAGAAGGCGGTGGCTGAGGGTTAATTGTGTTGAGATAACAATATCTGAAGCTATTTAATGGTGTGCAAACAAATTATTGATATTAGAAATTTTAATGTTTGATAGCAATGCAAGAAACCATTTACACCATGTGCAAAGAAATGAATAATATTAAATGTAATTATTAGTATTAGATAGCCAGATTTACCCAACACCTCCGCTCGGGCAGGATATGACACTAGGTCAATTTTTAAGCGGAGTTTAACAGGTTTTAATTCAGAGTTTTCCTTCTCCTAGACTAGTTGCCTCAACAAAGCTGAAGAACCTAGCCTGCACTACTATTTACCCATAGCTGGATGGAGAATATTTGGATTCATATCTTTCACAAGGGTATTAGTGCTATGTGAAATGCAATCAATCAGGTCCAGGATTTGAACTCGTGTCGCCGTGTCCACATCCTGCAACGATAACCATTAAACCACGGGCACCTCCTAGCATTAGATAGCAATGCTTGAAAACATTTAAACGATGTACAAAGAAATGAATAGTATTAAATGAAATTATTAGTGTTAGATAGCAATGCTTGAAAACATTTAAACGATGTACAAAGAAATGAATAGTATTAAATGAAATTATTAATGTTAGATAACAATGCTTGAAACCATTTACAGCATGGGCAAACATATTATTGATATTAAGTAGAATTATTAGTGTTAAATAACAATACTTGAAACCATTTGCAACGTGTGCAAAAATGATTGATATTAAATAAAATTATTAGTTCTAGATAACAATACTTGAAACAATTTAACTGTGCTAATTAGCTTTAACTTGTTTACTAATATTTTTACCTACAGACTATCCGCTTACAAATAATTATATTTTTTTATTTATTTATTGCAGACTTTTTGTCCTCATCTTGATAGTTTTTGTGTTGTTTCTTCTTTCACTACGTTTCGGCCAAATTTCACCTCTGGCCTTCTACAGGTGATTTACCGCGACCTCGGATAGGAATACTGAGTCTTGTTACCGTATCCCCAGTAATTACTGCCTTCCGTAGTTGTTGTCGGATAGAGGCGTTGAGTCTCAACGGTTCCAGGTGAGCATTGTCAGAAGATAGCGGTTTCAAATCCAACCCAAGCCGGCCAGAGGTTTACTTGGTCAAAAACGTGGTGCGATAGACAACAACTATGGAAGGCAATAATTACTGGGGATACGGTTACAAGACTCAGCATTCCTATCCGAGGTCGCGGTAAATCACCTGAAGAAGGCCAGAGGTGAAATTTGGCCGAAACGTAGTGAAAGAAGAAATAACACAAAAACTACCAAGATGAGGACAAAAAGTCCGCAATAAATAAAAAAAAAAAATTAATTCTCAGATTAAGAAGCCTCATCTCAAAATGATTCAAATTAAAGACGTATAAATAATTATATGAATATGATTTTATATTGAATAATCTACCAAGTGTTATTAAACATAAAACACCACCAAACCAAATTTCACTT
Source organism: Sepioteuthis lessoniana (assembly GCA_963585895.1). NCBI lineage: Eukaryota > Metazoa > Mollusca > Cephalopoda > Myopsida > Loliginidae > Sepioteuthis > Sepioteuthis lessoniana. Next base: position 42,207,815 of record OY757938.1, read on the forward strand.
GCAGTCATTTATTTTCTATATTAAAGTGCAAAGGAGTCTTTATAACGTTTCTTTCGGTGGCCGGCTTGGGTAGCCAGTGGCCAGTGAAGAGTTCACCATACAGCGTTATGTAGACCCTCGGTACCCGCCACACTGACCAGCACCAGTGGTCGATACTTGCTGCTGACGGTAAGGCTTGGCTCCAATCGTTCACCAGGTCGTCGCCACCTTTGAGGACTCCCACGGGGTCAACCTCAGGGACAAACGCCGTTGGGGGAAGATGCAGGGAGCCTCAGCAGCCATACCCGACAAACCCTTTAAGTGCAGTCCCTGCGACCAGACTTGCCTGTCCCGCATCGACCTTGTCAGCCATCAGTGAGCCTGAAGTCGACGTGGACTGCCTAATTCATAAATCTTCGTTCGCGAAATCTAGACAAGATATGGAGATATTCCTATCTACTATAGAATAATTCGCATACAGTTAAGTTGCTTCAAGTATTCTTATCTAACATCAATAATTCTATTTAATAATAATCACTTATTTTTACAGTTAAGTGTTTTGACTTATTCCCAACCAAAACTATTTATTTTCCATCAGATCTATTTGATTCATAGATAGGAGAATAACAGGAACTAACACTCCAGGTCAAAGTGGACTTAGGAGTAATTTGTTGAGAGGGGTCTTATCTTTCTGCAGAGGATACAATCGCAGCCAAGCCTGATATGAATATGTTACCGTTCAAAAATAAATTCACTCTTTCAGGATTTTTATACAGTTTTATTTTTGGTTAAAGTTGCTGTATACTAGCGCTAGATTTTGACAAACAACGAGGAAGAAGAATATATAAAAATATAATCTTATATTCTTAATCTTCGACGATGACGCTTGTGTGGAGCAGAAGAGTAATTGGAGAGAGTTAGCCACACAAAAGAGCTGTTGGGAGTCGGAAGAGCCTGTCGAAACTGAACTTCAGTCATAATTATAGACATTTTATAGTCTTAAAAACTTGTTTTTCATTGAGTATGGTTTACACCCGCGTAATGCTTGATCTCCATTAGTCATAGCTAACACCCACGCATTTTTATGCCTCGGGTTTCACACACACACACACACACACACATATACACATTGATTGCTTTTTTTTTCCATTTGTCACAGCTTACACCCACGCATTTTTATACCTCAGGTTTCACACTCACGTATTTCTGTTTTTCCGGAAGTGACTGTTGATTTTACCAACGACCGGATGTATCTGTTAACTTTATCCACTGGGTTTACCGCTAGTGAAGGCAAGGGAGAATAATTGGATTCATATCTTTCCCAAGGGTATTAGTGATATGTGAAATACAATCAGTCTCGTCCAGGATTTGAACTCGTGTCCCTTTCCATGCTGTAGACTTTGGTAATGAATAATACCTAATAGTATCCAATACCTAAAAGATAGTAACTCATACGTTTTAAGATTTTAAAACTCAAATTCAATATATATTTATATATATATATATATATAGTATCTTCCATGAATAAATACGTCTCTAAAAATTGTTAGCAAAACAATTTTAAATCCAAACATATAAGGATTTTACTATTCTTTGTGGAAAATAATACAATATATTGTAATATATTCGTACCTAATTCTTCTGATATCAGCTTATCCAAGTTGTGTGAATGGTTCTACACAAACCTTTCACTACAATAAACAAATCACATGAGTAGGTAGTCGATTAGTTCATATCTTTAACCAGACTGTTGGGCCCTCATACTTTAAAATTGGCAAGAGAGACCATTTGATAGATAGATAGATAGATAGATAGATAGATTGAAACAAAGTTATAAATGGACTGAATAAGATAGATAGATAGATAGATAGATGATTTCGATCTAAATAGTAAAATTTAAAAGCAGCTCGTTGAATTCGATTAATGCAATGCTCAATCCTTATTTTTAAACTGCGAGATGTTCATCTTGTTGCTTAAAGAGTTTCAATGCTGTAGAGTTTCGTAATAAATAATACCTAATAAAATCAATTTTGATTGTATGCTTCAGCACTGAAAATAATAAAATCTTTATAATGAATATATCCCTGTTCCGGTTCATGTTCTAGAAAGGCTTATAACTGGTCAATAGGATTTGACGTAAGTAAAATACTTTCCCCTACTAAGCCGAAGACGGTTTTTTAATCAAGAAGCCAAACATATTCTGAAAACAAGCCTCTACTCCACTCAAGTCAAACACGGCGTCTACGGCTTCGTCAAGAGGATCAACTTCTAATGCCGATCAAATAAACAATTGAAAGAAATTGAGTCATTCAACCGACCGATCGATTAAACCGTAAGAAGAAAGAAAAAGACTAAATTAAAGGCAGTTCTATTTTCTGTTTGCTTTTAAAGATACATACATACATACATACATAGGAAGAGAATAATATATGAATAGACATAGATAGATAAATGGATAGATATTGAACATCCTAACATATGAACAGACAGAGATCTATCGATCAAGATAGATAGATAGTTAGATAGATCGATATGAAGAGACTTATATATGAATAAGCATAGATGGAAAGCGACTTGTCAATGAAAACGTTTTTCGTCTTTTACAATGCCTTAGAAATGTCTTGCGTGACATAAAACAAACCGTTCCCGGAGAAGAATTTGATCTGTGTTAATTTGTGAAATGTTTACGTGATATTGTCCGGAGTTTGGCATCAGAATTTGATCTTGTGTTCCAATAATCTTAGATCGCTTATTTTTATTTAACAGTACCTCTCGGGTGCGATAGATATATGGTCAGTTTAACGAAGGTTCCTACGCAAATAAAACCAAAATATTCCTTTACCCCGTGACCAGCTGTCAAAATGGCACCAGATCCCAATCACCCTTCCTTCTTTAATGCACGCTTAAGACCAACGTCGATCAGGTGATTTTCGATCAGAGATACCAACGTAAAAACTGTCTCATTGTTTTTTAGAATAAACTCGTAACTTCATTGAAGTAGTCATTGACTAAGCTTAGTCTGGCACAAGGCCATAATCATGACGAAACCTGTCAAAACAGAACTTAATACCAAAAATTTGTTAGCTAAGATCAATCATCTTTATTTGATGGCAAGTCGTTGGGGCTGAGAATATGGTAACTGTATCTCCCTGAAGACTGGAAAAACCCCTCAAAAAGTGGTGTCAGAAATACTAGAAGTGTATGAAACAACCCTAGATGGGTTGACATGCAGTTAAAATTAATCGATCGACTTATCTTATCCAGGATGTTGCAATTTTATTTGTATTCAGTTACTTTGAGTAAGAGTTCAGATAGTGTGAATAATGTACTTATATTTCAAATAAAGTACTTACATTTTAAATAAACTACTTATATTTCAAATAAAGTACTTATATTTTAAATAAAGTACTTATATTTCAAATAAAGTATTAATATTTTAAATAAAGTATATATATCTTAAATAAAGAACTTATAAGTTTTGACAACCCAGTAGACTAATTGATGACTTCCGAGAAACGCCAAAAAAAGAAGAGGACAGATTAAGTTGTCTTTCCTCCCCAACCCCTCCACTTGCAGATTGTTTATTGTGTTGTGCTTTTCTTGACAATGTCAAGTTACTCCCTTTCCAATGAATCCCCATTCCTAAACTGCAGTGAACACCTCCGCTTCAGGCGAATGGCGCCATAGCATCGAATTTCCTTAAGTTCAGTAAGTCCATTCATAATGAGGACGTAAACAAGGTTTTCTGGCATCGGAGCAAATTCGGGAATTCTTCAACAAATGGTCAGTTTTGCAACAAACTCGATTGCTTCTTGGCCCAAATAGAAATGTTTTCACGTTCAATCTTATATCTCCGTTTCGTACAGACTGTATTATCTCTTGCCAAAGAGACATCTCAATCAGAACATACGACTCCTGGCCAAAATTACGGAATTAGCACACAATTAGACGATGATTCTGAACCTGATATCCTCCTATCTTTGGGAAAGTATTTGGGCAGACTTCGTTCTTTAGCTTTAGTTAGACAACGAGTCTATGAGAAGAAAAACTCCAAATTCTGAAAATTGTTCTTTTGTCACATCCTGACTGTGGTGGGTGGATTGAGTTATCAAATACTTACGAGTTTGTCCAAGAAACTTATGAGACTGATTTTTTTTCAGGTTGGCAACCATGATTGAAAATGATTCATTAAGGTAGGCCATGAACAAACGTGATAACATTCTGTTCACGATTAGAATTCATGTCCTCTTCGGTACACAAAAAGTATTCCTTTCATTATTAACATATTTACCCAACCCCTCCGTTCGGGCAGGATATGACACAAGGTCAATTTTTTTAAGCGGAGTTTAACATGTTTGAATTCAGAGTTTTCCTTCTCCTAGACTAGTTGCCTCACCAAGGCTGAAGTCAGTCTGTCCTACTACTTAACCATAGCTGGAGGGAGAATAATTTGATTCATACCTTTCCCAAGGGTATTAGTGTTATGTGAAATGCAATCAGCTTCGTCCAGGATTTGAACTCGAGTCACCGTGTCCATTTCCTACGATGATAACCATTACACCACGGGCACTTCCTTTCATTATTAACATGTCTGGGTGTTGTACATAACAATGCAAAATCACTTCTTTATGATTGTAAAACAACTGTGGAGCAATACAAGAATTATTTTATTACATGATTTGCATCATTATCATTATTATTGTAATTAACAATGACAAGAGAATGAAAGTTTTTTTAAGTAAATAAACTAATAACAGATAAGATGCGAAACATTTTTATCTAATAGCTGAATATTCTAGTTTCATAAAATATTACCAAAACATTTGAGATTAAGTTATCAAAATTAATGGTATTTTTAACCAAGCCATGTAGTGAAAAATGTTTTGCAATAATCCAATATTTGGGAGAAAAAACATAAAATGATCTAATAATTTTCAGTCCTAAAAGAATAGATACCATAAGAATCCAAGATATAGGAATCGGTCTAGAGAAAAGCGTCCTAACTTCAACAAGCAGTTGGGTACACCGAATTAAAAGGAAACATGGCGCCAACAAAACCACTGTCAATTAAAACAGTAATTGATGGACTGATTGATTAATTTTAACGACATTTCAACCCGACTAGGATAATTTTAGGTCTAGAAGTTAGGGAATCACATTCAGTGTAAGTTCTTATTCACATTTGTGTAAGTGTTTTTTATGAGGGGCAGTTGCACGCAGTTATATGATATTAAGTATTCCTATATAATACAAATAATTTGCGACCAGTTACATGGGTTCTTGTAACTGATATCAATCTTTAATAAAACAATAACTTCAAGTATCTATTCTTAATACAAATAATTTGTAATGTTATATCGTATCACGTATTTCTATCAAAAACTAATAATTTTCAAACGGATATAATTGATCAATAGATGGGACCAGAACAAGTATGACCACTCCGGTCAGTTGACCTGGGAGTAATGACAATAAGGAGGTACTCCAACATTCCCCAGAACTCCTGGACTGGAGACTTACCACCAGGTATAGTTTATTGTCACCCCAATGACACCACTTTGGGGGGGGGTCTTACCTCTCTGCAGAGGAAACAAGTGACATATTCTTGGGCCCTGTCAACATGGTAGTTAAAAGATTAAAAAGATTCTTAAAACATTTAATGGCCCAGTCGGCGGGTGGAGGGGGCTGTAGAATACACCGGCTGCTTCTCTGCAGAGGGATAAGACCCCCACCCCCAACTCGTTGGGGGTGGGGGTCTTATCCCCACTAAACAATCCCCACTAAACAATCTGACGCTAAACAATCTGCTGCTGAGGTTCTTGTAATCATGGAGCTTTGGGGAATGCAGAGAACGCCTTCATTGCCATCGCTCCCCGGTCCACTCGGCTCGGAGTAGTAGCACCTGACATGATCCTATCTATGAGTCAAATAGAATTAATCTGTATGCTTATGTTAAACTGAATTGCTTGAAATAGGACTGTTTTAATATTTAAACTGGGTACTTACGCTAAACTGAATTGTTGGATATAGAACTGTTTTGAAATTGAAACTGTACTTACGCTAAACTGAATTGTTTGAAATTGGACAGTTTTGATATTTAACTGTGTGTAAACGAAAACAATACTTATACTAAACTGAATTGTTTGAAATAGAACTGTTTATTTGTATAAAAATGGATTTGGCATTGAATATACGATAAAGGTTGATATGCCATAAAACCTAAACAAAGAAACAAAACTCCTTTAAGAAGGCAATCCACAGTGGGATGTGATGAAAGACTTTGGTTGTTCCTAGTTAGCTGTGTGCAAAATTTCGAACAATAAACTAGATCAGATTGTTGAAAAAAGAAAATATACTGGTTAACCACAAACGACACTTTAGTGACAAGTTAAAAAAAAAAACTTAAAGCAATATGCCTTGAAAATTGAAAATTGAAAATATATGACGAAACAAAGAAAAAATAGATGAGCTAAAGCGAGAGTCAACTGTAAGAAATCGACTGATTGAAATGGAATTTAAATCGAGAAAAGCCAAACGAAAACCAGTACTAACTCATAAACAGATGGAAATGAGATTAAAAAAAAAAAAAGACTAAAGCAAAACAATCATGGCATGTGGTTGTTTAGTTGTTTGGTTGGTGGTTGGTTGGTTGGTTGGTTAGTCTGTTTTACTGCGTATCAACCCTTTTCGGGTCATTTAACGCCGAATTAAGTCAAACAATTCAGTTTAGTATAAGAATAGCTTTTTTGTTTACACAAAGTTAAATGTCAAAAACTGTTCTATTTCAAACCGTAGGGCTGGCGTTACAGCGTCTTTCTCAGTCAAACGTCTTAGATCTTTTTTTTTTTTTTGAATCATTAAAAACATTATTTACTGCAGAAAAAGCTAGATTCCGTCGAAATACTTTTTTTAAAAACTCAAATTCAAATTGAAATGCTCCTTTAAAGAAAATTATCAATGCTTCAAAATATGAGCAAATATTTTGAAACATTGACAATTTTAGAGAATATTGTAGAACTTCAACTTTTATTGAAATGCTATTGACAAGCGTTATACTTAGAAATACAAATTCAGTTTTTTATAACTATACATTTTTGTTTAAGTACACAGTTTCAATGTAACAACAGTTAATTTTAACCAATTCAGTTTAACATGATTACACAGTTTAGTTTTATTTCACCCATAGATAAAAACCTACCAGGTGCTACCACTCCAGGTCAGAGTTTATCAGAGAGCAATGATAACGAAAGGGTACTTTGCATTCTCCAAAGCTCCAACATTACTGGAGCCTCACCATCAGATTGTTTAGTGTCATATCTAGGACACTTGTTGGGAGAGTCTCAGCCTTCTGCAGAGATGCAGTCGTTGTATTCTGCAGCCTACTGGGCTACATCGTATGTGCATAATTGGACGAAAATGAAATTCAATGATGAAACAATGGCCAAGGTGATGATGTCCCGCATCTAATGACTTTCAAATGAAATATATTAAGATGGCTGACTTAAGAAAACAAGCAAATTCCCTAAGTCATTTGTGACGTAGTGTTGCATTTTATTTAAAGTACCAGGGACGATGCCAATAAATACTTCAACAATCAATGCACATGTGTACATTGAAATCCTGGATAAGTTTCTTATTTGCTGGATAGAAGATTGGTTTGGTATTGATGAAATCATTTTTCAGAATAATAATGTTTCTCGTCGCAAAGCAAAGGAAATTAAAGCTTTCTTCAGGAAATGCATATAAAATCACTGATGGACTGATGTGGCCGGCAAACAGTCCGAATCAAAATCCAATTGAAAATTTATGTTGGAAATTTTTTTAAAAGATCCATAAAAAGATTCAATTCACCTAAGAAAATCAATCAATGCCATTCGGGAAAGTTGGAATCACTTTGGTTGATTGGTTGGTTAGTTGGTGTTTTATTGCATATCAACACTTGTTGTTTACTTAATGCCAAATCATGTTTATATATATATATATATATATATATATATATATATATATATATATATATATATATATATATATATTGGATTTGTGAGCGAATAGCTAGTTGGTAACTTTATCTTTAAACAAGTTGTTCGGGCTCATTTTTTGCACAAAGTTAAATGGTTTCAATTATTTTTATCAAACACAAATAATTCTATTTGATATTACCCATTCTTTTACACACAGTTAAATGGTTTTTAAAGTATTGCTATTTATCATTAGTAATTCTTTTTATCAAGTATTCCAATCTAATACTAATAATTTGCTCACAGATGTAAGTTTTCCAGTATTCCAATTGAAAAAATAATCATATGGCTTTATTCTGATCTAACATTGATGATTATATGGTTTCAATTAATTATTTCTATTTGATAATAGTAATTTGTTTGCACACACATTTATATTGAGTATTTCGATCAGAATATTTGTATTTTTAAGTATAACGCTTGTCAATGACATTTCAATAAAAATTCAAGTTCTACAATATTCTCTAAAATTGTCAATGTTTCAAAATATGAGCAAAGCATTTCTTTAAAGGGGCATTTCAATTTGAGTTTTTTTAAAAGTGTATTTCGACGGATAATATAGCGTTTTCTGCAGTAAATAATGTTTTTAATGATTTTCAAAAAATAAGATCTATGACCTTTGACTGAGAAAGACGCTGTAATACCAGCCCTACGGTTTTGTGCTTATTAGATTGATAGATAGATAGATAGATAGATAGATAGATAGATAGATTGTATGGACTCGGTAAAATGGGCTGAAGAGCATTTCTTAAGGTTGAATTAATTCTTTGTGGTCGCAAATGAAAAACGCAACGTCTTCTGACCTTTTCCCAACCAGTTCACGACACTCGCGCATGCGCACCGAGGCCTTTGTCTTCTGTCTTTCCATTTCCACTCTGTGAATTACCAGAAGAAAAAGAAAAGAAAAGAAAAGCCGTTACTTATTAGAGCGAACGACAGGCAAAGGAACCGCACCCATTGTACCCCATTCCCTGTTTTAGCATCCAAGTCGCGTTCATTTGTTTTGTATGTACCGCTGGAGAAGCAAGCCCACCCCTAGTCCCATTTAATGATTTATGTGTAGAGTGAAGTGGGGGTGAGAACTGATTGCTGGCTTTTCTTCCAACCCAAAAATCGTTCGTTTCTTCGGATGTTCCTCTTCGATTGGGTACCGCTGTGTCTTCGATCTTTCCTTCGTGGAAAATGCCTTTTATATTGGCGCTTAGAAAAGGTCTTTCCATTAAAACGAGACCCCCTCAACATTTACATCTAATACTACAGTATTTCAGAGCGAGGTGGTGTGCAAATACTACTAGTCTACTGTGTGTAGATAAACATTAACTTACCAAATAACCCAGATTTACATATAATACCAGTGAGAAAATTCCAAACTTTTTATCGTGCGAATAATGGTTATTATCTCGGCTATTTGAGTTCAAATCCCGCATGAGGCGGTTAGCATTTCACATTTCACTAATACCATTGGAAAAGGTATGAATCCGACTAATGTTCTTCCTTGGTACGGCAATCGGTCTAGTAAAAGGGAGACTCCAAAGAAATCTGCAAAGGGGTGGGTTCCGCCGAGTTAATCCTACTTTAAACACCCTACAAAGAAGCTCCCCAATCAAGGTTACGAACGATTAGTCGGTTAGGTTTTTTATGGCATATCTGTTACAAAGTCAACTAATTTTAACGTAACTGAGTTAACTAGCTTTTGGGAAAATCGTGGATGTAATATTCTTCAAGGTTGTCTGGGTTGGGTTAATGTGAAAAATTAGATTTTCGTAATTTTTCAGAGAACAGGTTGATTGTTTTGAAGACCAAGTATAACACCGTGTGACGAAAGATCGAACTCATGTTATGGATTCTGAAGCTGGTTATGGCCTGACGATATTGGAATGCTGTTTTGGATGAATAAGTATACAGGAAATAACCCTTTATTCGAACAATAGCTTTTTCGGGATGTAATTTCAGGGTGGTTATACATTTGAAATATAAAGAAACGTATATATATAATGACAGAGTTGTCGTCACGAGTTCAGTTGGAGTCTGGACTGTGGAGAAAACGAATCGACTCGCGTTGGGAGATGTAAAGGTCTCACAATTATAGCAGTTAGCCGAGAAAACAACTCCGATTCACAAACCTACGAATTCAATAGTGAATGACTCCAGCATTTCACTAAGTCACTAAAGTTAACTTATGACCGACACACATATCAATCCTGATGCTGTACTGTTTCGTATAACGATAGACGCCATGGAATAGTTGATTTAATTTTGTTTGATATTCTGTTCTTAAACAGTTATATTTAGTCACTGGCATCGTTGTTCCGAAGAAGATATCGACTACCAAGGCTTATCGGTTTGAGAAACACCCGTTTCCTTGACCTCAAAGAATCAAAACACTTTTTGAATATCAAGCTAGATGATCGATGATTGAAACTGTTTTGGAAAACTTTGAATTATAAACGCCCCACCATTTGAAAGCAGTATGGAGAGTAAGATATCACACGGGATTCGAACTGAGATGTGCGTCGATCAAAAATACAACGTGTTTGGAGTTGAGAGGATTGAATTTATACATCAACTCTTGTAGGTTATTCAACGGCAAATCATGATTATACATATATATATTGAATATATATGATTCTTATATATATATATATTGAACATGATTCTTTTATATATATATATATATATATATATATATATATATATATATATTGAATATATATGATTCTTAAACGAATAGTTTGTTGGTAATTTTTTAAATAAATCAGGGCTCATTAATTGGCGCACAATTAAATGGTTTCATGTATTGCTCCGTAACACTAATAATTCTATTTGATATTTATCCTTTATTTGTATACAGTTAAATGGTTACGAGTTTTACTCTCTAACACTGACAACAGTCATTTGCTTGCACACGGATAGTTAAACAGTTCTATTTGACCCAAAATGGACCAGGGACTAATGGCAATAAAGGGGTATTCCACATTTCCCAAAGCTTCAGGACTGGAGCCTCACCATCAGATAGTTTAGTGTCATATACAGGACACTCGTTGGAAGTGGGTCTTGCTTATCTGCAAATATGCAATCGGTGTATTCTACAGCTTTAAACGAGTGAAATGGTTACGAAACCAGGGAGAGAGATGAGAAAAAAGTCTTCTAAAAATATATATAGTAGCCGAATAAGTGACTCTATTTTATGCAGAATTCCTAAATTACATAATATAGCTTTGAGAAAACGAGTTCAGGATATACGTGTTTCCTTCAATAAGTTTCCAGACTTTTTTTGTACAGGCATTTACAATTGTTGTAGACCCTTGAAAATTCAGCATGTTATTTGCTATACATCTTATGAGATGACTGGATAATTTTTAGGATTTCAGGTTCAAATTAACAGCTACAGAAGGAATTGGAATACACCCTACTAAAGCCTGATTGTCACAGCTGGTGAATTTCAAAAATGCAATCTGGATGTGAGGACATTTTAGAAGAACGATATGCAATAAAATTCTGTTTTAAACTTGGAAAAAGTGATGCCACAGAAACCTATGGAATGCTTAAGACTGCTTTTGGACCATCTTGCATGAATCAAGCAGCAATTTTTGAGTGGCATAAGAGATTCAAGGAAGGCAGGGAGTCTGTGAGGGATGATGAGAAGTGTGGGAGGAGTAAGGAAGTCAGAACACAAGAGTTGATTGGCGAAAGGGTTAGGATAGGGTTACTATGTTGAGGTTTTAAGGCAGTTCAGGAAGAGATTCCATCGGAAGAGGCCAGCACTCTTCAAATCGGGTCTGTAGCATTTCCACCAGAACAATGCACCAGTCCACAACTTCGTCCTTGTCATGGACTTTTTGACTATAATTGGCATCAAGACAGTTCGTCACCGTCCCTATAGTCCAGACCTTGCTCCCTGTGACTTTTGGTTGAACCCTAAGCTCAGAGGCTGTCGTTATGCGACAATTGAGGAGATGAAAGAGGCTGTGACGAAGGTCATTGACACGCCCACACAAGAGGACTTCCATGGGACCTTCCAGAAGTTGTTGGAACGGTACAACAAGTGCATTGCAGCCGGAGGAGATTACTTCGAAGGGGGGTAGAGTTTCAGGTGTGTACTATCAATAAAAGTGTCCATACGAAAAACGTCTGGAAACTTATTTAATGATCCTCGTATTATGCAACACATAATGACTTACATTATGATTCATTCGTATATTTCTTAACACACACACACACACACACACACACACACACACACGATAAAGTAAGGCGATAAACTGTGGCGCAGTTGTTAACATGCAAGATTATGATATCTTAGTAAGCGAGTTCAAACTTCGGTCGCTCTATTTATTTCACTCTCGGAAAGGTATTAATTCCCCTATCCCCCAGCCATGGGTTAAGTAGTACTACTACTATCCTTCTCTAAGGATGGCTTTGGCATTCAATAACCCACGACGATTTATATGCCATTAAACAAAAAAAAAACGAACCAAATGATTGATTGACTGATTCACTCATTTTAACGGCAGGTCAACCCGTCTGGCGTTATTTTAAGCCTGCAGATTAAGGAATAACGTATATCATATGTTTATATTCAAATTTTTTTGGAGTTGTTTCTTAAGAGTTTGTTGCACAGTTATATGGTGTCAAGTATTTCAATCTAATACAATTTGCCTACCGTTGTATTGTTTCAAGTTTTCTTATTTAATACTAATAATTATATGGTTTCAAGTAATACATTCAATTTAAGAATTATTATTTTGGGGATGTCCCTGTGGCTTCATGGCTAAAGGATTGGATTGCAGCCCCGGAGTCAGTGAGTTAAAAGTCCAATTGTGCTTTTTGTGGAACTATGCCGGAAAACATCTTCGTGAAATAATTAGGATATAAAAATTCTGATTGTATATATATATTCCAATGCAACTGGAAGTTATCCCAAGAAAAATATTAATAAAGCAATTATATTTTACAAATGAATATTTTGAATTTATTGCATAAAATTCTAGTGAAAAAAGTACTGATGTTAAACATGAAATTAATATAATGGATATTATCAATGTTAACACTTTAAATCTGCATTATAGCCTTTTAAATTATGACACTAGGTATATGAAAATTACTTTAAAGTCTAAGCTAATAGGTTTTGCGAGGTAGATAATTTCGGCCGACTATCGCGAATTTTAAACCTACATATGGCATATCAGAGGCAAGGGAACTTAAAAATATGTTTAGTATCACAAAGGACAAAATATTTGAACAATTTGTGTACAATTCCAAATAGTAATTGAATATAAAATTTCAAACGGATTTTTTAAACATCAAATGACTAGGGGTTCCATCGGAGTAATATAGGAATCAAAAGAGTTCATAGTTAAGAAGGGGGGGATCTGAACCATTGTTTTCTAACTGTAAAAGTCTGAAACCAAAAATAAGATTATATAAAAATGTATAAGGGGAGTACTTATTTTTGTACTACTAGACATTTATATTTTTATTTACGTTATTTTAATGTTATTGAGTTTGGTAATGAATAATAACTAATGATGTCCGTTTCGATATTATCTTTAGGCCAGGAAAAAAGTATTTTTACTCATCTATGGGCGATACTGTATGTACATTTATGTATGTGTTTATTGCTAAAATAAAAAGTGGAATAAATAAATCTATGGTCATTTTTTTTTAATTAAACAAAAATGTATCCTATTGCCAAGTTTGTTTGTGGAGGCACTACTCATGTAGTGTGTCTCAGGCAGGAATAGCCTGGCAGCTTTTTCCCAGACGGCCGGGGCTGTAGAATACACCGACTGCACCAAATACGAGTGTCCTGATGGTGAGGTTGCAGTGATGCTGGGGCTTTGGGGAGTACGGAGCACTCATTCATTACCATTACTCCCTGATCCACTCTGGCCCGGAGTAGTAGCTCCTGATAGGGCCCTATACATGGGTTAAATAGAACTAAACTGTATACTTATGCTAAACTGAATTGTTTGAATTAGAACTGTTTGACTAAACTGAATAGCTTGAAATAGAAATGTTTTTGACAATTAAACTGTGTATTTAAGCTAAACTGAATTGTTGGAAATATAACTGATGATTTATTTAAAAATGGATTTGGCATTAAATAACATTCAAAGGTTTATATGCTATAAAACCTGAACAACCAAACAACCAGCCTGCCAGCGTTTGCACGTTGGCAGGGGCTAAAGAATACACCGACTGTGCCTTTGCAGAGGGGTAAGACCCCGCCCCAAACGAATGTCCTAGATATGACACTAAACAATCTGATGGTGAGGTTCCAGTATTGCTGGAGCTTTGCAGAGTACCCACCCCTTCATTGCCATTGCTCCCATGTCCGGAACAGTAGTACCTGATAGGGTCTAATCTATGGGTCAAATAGAACTAAATTTTGTACTTATGCTAAACTGAATTGCTTGGAATAGAACTGTTTTGATATTCAAATTGCGTACTGATGCTAAACTGAATTGTTTGAAATTGAACTGATCATTTGTTTTAAAATGGATTTAGCATTGAATAACTTACAAAGGTTGATATGCTATAAAACCCAAACACCCACCACCACCCTGGCAGCGTATGCAGTGGGTATACGTAAAACACCGATGTACAAATTCAATATGTTTTATTTCTGTAACTTGAGTTAAAACTTTATTGCAAAGCAAAAGTCACAAAGTCTTTTCGTGTAGAAAAAGATATTAGCAGATAATAAATATCTCCAATATTTACATAACCAGAAAGAAAAGTTCATACATTTAATGTAGCAGTTAGCATTGTTTAAATCTCGTTAATATATCTCGTGTGTGTGTGTAAAAGATCTTTGTCTGAGTATGTCACTATGTTGGAGTAAAAAGTATATTATGTGCGATGATACGTAAGTGAATGCTGCTTTTAAAAAAACAGCAGGCGAAGACTGTAATGGCAGTATTAATATATCTACATAATATTTACGCTAAATTTAAAATAATTCAGTGATATTGAAATTAAATACAACAGAATGTTAGATTTTCACTGAAAAGAAAATTAAATCGAAAGTTTTAAGTAGATTTTACACAATGAATCTATAAATCCACTGAAGACGTATCTATTTCATTGATAGAGGTAGGTTCGAAATCAGATTGAAAAAGTAATGATTTATATCGATGAATCTAATAGGTTAAAATATGTATTTTTTAAAATCTAGGATGGAAGAGCTTTCTTAAATAATTTTTTTTTTTTCTTTCAAGTTTTTTGCAGCAAATCAATTATTGTCGTCCGTAAAATCTCAAAGAAAAATTTAAAAGCGTCGATTGATCAATAAATGAAAAAGTACAAAAACAAGAAATAACTGCCTGTTTTTGCACTTAAGTTAACACTTTTTTTTACCACGGAAATCAGTTAATTTACCATAAGCTCATCCTTTTCCACATCTACAATTGATTAGAATTCAGAGTGTTTCTTCTCCTAGGCTAGTTTCCACACCAAAGTTAAAGAGCCTAGTCTGACCTACTATTTACCAATGGCTGGAGGGAGAATAGTTAGATTCATACCTTTCCCAATGGCATTCGCGCTATGTGAGATACAAACAGCCTCGTCCAGGAATTTAAACTCGGGTGGCCTTGCCCATTTCCAATGATGATGACCGTAACACCACGAGCGCCAAAAAAAAAAATTTTTTTTTTAAAATCCTTAGTTTAGTTAATGGAATTTGAAATCCACATGCAGGATGGGTTTTCAGCTAGTACCTATACAGCCAATTAAGGGTACCTACAGAAGATTATTTCTATGTTTTTTTTTTTATTTTCTATTGTTTTTCTCTTATTTTTATTTTAAGATATTTGAGCATTTTCCTACTTTTTTGGGTGGAGGGCGGATAAATAATAATAATAATAATAATAATAATAATAATGACAATAATAATAATAATAATAATGACAATAATAATAATAATAATAATAATAATAATAATAATAATAATAATAATGCGTTTTTATCTCTTAAATTCTGTAAACATGACCTAAGTGCCTCTAAGGAAATATCAGTCGTGAATGGAGTCGAAATTAGTATTTAGTCACGTGACTGATATTTGTATTTTGATGTACTGGATGCCCCCTTTATTTAATTGAAATTATGCAGATAAATCGAACCTTATAAATCAAAAGAATACAATGAAGTGATGCCCAAAGGAAATGAGGACTTTTTGAGGAAAATAAATGAAATTCGTTTTCTAAATACAGAAAAAATGACTTAAATGAATGGAGAGAGTGAAAGAGTAAAAGCACTAGATGAAAAAAAAAAAAAAAAAAAGAAGAGAAAAAACAGCCGACGCACTTCCGGTTCTGCTGTGGTCGGAACAATTACGATTATTGTTTGTTTTCGTTTTTTTTTTTTTTTTGTTTTGTGTTCTTAGTTGTTGTTGTTGTTGTTTTTTTTGGGGGGGGTTGTCTTTTTTGTTTTGTTTTGTTTTTGCTCTTGCTTTTTGTTTTTTTGGGGAAGGAAGAGCCTACATAAAAAATATTTGTTTATGTGTGTTCATTTAGAAAAAAAAAATGTCTTTTAAATATATGTGAATAAATCCTACCTGTGATATTACAGATTATATGAACACTTACTAGAAATGCATTTTTTAAAGAAAAAGGATAGGCAATGCATTTTATAATAAAATTATATGCAGTATATTTTTTACCATAAAAGTCATTTGGAATGCATTTTTATAGTAAAAAATAATTGGCAATGCATTTTAAAAGTAAAAATGATTGGCAATGAATTTTTATATTAAAATATTTGTAATGCATTTTTATTGTAACAAAATCTTTCTGAATATATTTTTTAGTAAAAAAAAACATTGACAACGTAGTTATATAATTAAAATCATTTTCGAAGCCGTTTTATGCCGAAAAAAACGTCTAAAATGCATTTCTACTATGAAAGTAATTGACTGTGAATTTTCATATTAAAAATCATTGATAATGCATTTTCCTAGATAAAACGTAGGCAGTTCATTTTTATAGTAAAAATCATCAGCGAAACCTTTTAGCGATAAAATATCATTATCAATGCAATTTTTTAATGAAAATAATAGACAATGCATTTCATATTTTTTAAAAATCCTTGGTAATGCATTTTCCTAGATAAAACGTAGGCAGTTCATTTTTATAGTAAAAATCATCAGCGAAACCTTTTAGCGATAAAATATCATTATCAATGCAATTTTTTAATGAAAATAATAGACAATGCATTTCATATTTTTTAAAAATCCTTGGTAATGCATTTTCCTAGATAAAACGTAGGCAGTTCATTTTTATAGTAAAAATCATCAGCGAAACCTTTTAGCGATAAAATATCATTATCAATGCAATTTTTTAATGAAAATAATAGACAATGCATTTCATATTTTTTAAAAATCCTTGGTAATGCATTTTCCTAGATAAAACGTAGGCAGTTCATTTTTATAGTAAAAATCATCAGCGAAACCTTTTAGCGATAAAATATCATTATCAATGCAATTTTTTAATGAAAATAATAGACAATGCATTTCATATTTTTTAAAAATCCTTGGTAATGCATTTTCCTAGATAAAACGTAGGCAGTTCATTTTTATAGTAAAAATCATCAGCGAAACCTTTTAGCGATAAAATATCATTATCAATGCAATTTTTTAATGAAAATAATAGACAATGCATTTCATATTTTTTAAAAATCCTTGGTAATGCATTTTCCTAGATAAAACGTAGGCAGTTCATTTTTATAGTAAAAATCATCAGCGAAACCTTTTAGCGATAAAATATCATTATCAATGCAATTTTTTAATGAAAATAATAGACAATGCATTTCATATTTTTTAAAAATCCTTGGTAATGCATTTTTATATTTGTAAAATAACAACGAAGTAGTGGTATTGACATTCAATTACTTTATTCAGTATCAGCGCGAATACAAAATTGTATTTATTAGGCTTCGCATAACGCCCAAATGTTGCACAATGCCGTTTTGTAGTGGGGACCTGTGCAGGTCAAAAATCATGCACGGCCGGGACAAAAGTTCTTTACTCTACTGGCATTCAACCAAATGAGGAACCTCAGACACCAAGCAATAAACCTAGTCCTGTAGGGCAATAAAAGACTGGGAGACGCCCTCGCCACGAAGCCAAGAGTGTGTCGATCACAGCAACCCGACACAAATGCCAGGTGTCCTCGAACGAGTCCCCACATCCAAAGACCGAAATTCAGTGCGCGAAATAACATGAATACAAAATTCCTCTGCCTCTAAAGACAAAGCTCTTTTATACCATCGGAGTAGGTAACTTCTTTTCACAATGTTATAGACAAGCGTATGGTTGAAATAAACAACAGACGATAGGATTAGATTTTCATTATTTTAAATAAACAGAAGTTGGTAGATTTAGAAAAGATATAGGATTTCTTCTTCTACCAGAGAGGGTCAGGGGCCGAATGGGTATGTTCTTTAACGGATGGTTTGGTTGTGTGCGGCATTGTGATGGGGTAGGGAGTGTTGGTAGGCAATCAGGGGGTCTTCGATCTTGTCTGAAAGCTGGCGCATGAAGATTTTCACAGGTACCAGTTCAGGTGTCAACTGCCGCTCGTGTATTTGTTGACCGTTTTATAGCCGTGTTTGGGATCGAAATCGACTCTGAAAACTTTGCAGGTAAAGTTTATGATGCCTAAAAAAAGGACTTTTTTAATTGTCTGCTAATTTAGTTTTTCAACCAGAAGCTGCGTGGAGCCTACATGGGCTGAGACATGTTTTATTCATTGTGTTGGTAGCTACTGTCAGGTCAATATCCGGTTGATGTCAGCTTCCTTCAACCAAATATATGTTTCTTGGATTCACTTCCCGAGTGTTTTAATTTTTGTTGGTGAGTGGGTATATAGTACAAGTGAATTTGTGAATAAGGAGAGATTTTGATTTCTGTTTTACATCAACAAGAAAAACCATTAAAAGTAATTTCAAAACAAAAATCATTGACAATGCATTTTATATTAATAATCACTAGCAAAGCTTTTTTTCACAATAAAAATCATTAACCGTATAATTTTACAATAAAACTCATTGACAATACATTTTATATCAATAATCATTATTAATCATTTCCATAAACAAACATATTCAATGAATTTATGATAAAACAATTTCCAATTAAGTTTTATATCTATTTCTATTATTTAGCCATTCTCTATTTCTGTAGCCATTAAAGTGAATGAAAGTTTTGCAGTATCTGTTTTGAATAAATCGTACTTGTGATATTACGGGAAATATCAAAGCTAGTGCATCTTAAGAGCCAAACTTGACAGCGAACTGTCAAAGATAGATCGTCTAATCTTTCAACCACTTGACCATTTCACTTACCATTAAGTAACAACTTTCAATCATCGTAAAATTTGTGGGTATTTTTATTGCACAAATCGCTAAAATAAAAGCATCTTCCAGTGAATCTACCGCGGTTCCATTTATTTTGAGCGAACGAATTTATTAGATTGAATTGTACGCTTTCATTATTTCTTTTTTCTTTAACAATAAAGATTTCGATACAGAGTTAGAGAATATAGAAAATCTGAGTAAAAATAGACATTCAATGTCTAAAAACGATCCATTTTAAATTTCACTCGCAAAAAGAGATTAGGACTTCTTAAGATCAACGAAGAATGCAAAGCGTAACAATAGTTATACGGTTATCACCAAGTTGTTTTTAAAGTACTCCTCGTTAGAACTGAGTTAACTTCAACCTGTCGGCAGGTTCCTAGCCCCCGCCAACTACACCCCCAGCAGTAATAGAAATTTCAATTTGAAAAACAAAAAAGTTATTTTCAATTGTCAGATATTTGAACAAATGATAATGGCTGTGAGCGTGAACGCTGGACTTAACTTATTAGGTTAGAAAGTGGATGGTTTGGTTTGATTTCTTTGTTTAACGGCATATCAACATTCGTGGGTTATTTAATGCCAAAGCCATCCTTGTAGAAGAACTGCAGTGATACAATGTAGCCTAAAGCCGGGGATAGGCAGGGGGAATTTCATACCTTCCCAAGGGTTTTAATTCGAAAGTGAACCTAGTAGCGTAACTGGAGCTGGAACTCGCTTACTTCAAGTCCAGCACTTTAACAATTACACCACGGGGACTCCTCTCTTGAAAACTGGACTGGAATTTACTTTATTCTCTAAGAGCGTTTTGAATTATTTCTTGATTTATTTAACAGCATGTAAACTCGTTAACTACTAAAGAAATAGATAAGGATAAAAATTTCAATATAAGGAAAGTTTAAGGGTGAATAAAATCTAATATGAAGTGAGTAACACTAAAGACAAGTTTAGTATTTAACTGGGTAATGTTTTTAGGGGGCTTTTGTGTGCAATATTAAACGGAAATTCAAATAGTAAATTTAAACAGTAAGTGAAAACAGTAAGTGAAAACAGTAAGTTCCGCATCTTTCTAGTTCGGATACTGATTCGAAAAGATGACACTGACAATAAAGTTTTTTAAAGGGAATTTCATACAAAGGAAACGAGAAAGAAAGGGATGGAAAAGATAAAGAGTTGCAAATTTTTGTGCAATTTGCTGGAAACTTATCTGAGAGAGTGTCCAGGAAACAAAGTGCTCTGGATTTTAGTATTTTCTTTTCTTTTTTTTTTTTCTTTTGTTTTATCGAAAAGTTTCAGAGTTGATTAAATTTCGAGTCTTTAAGGTTCTTTTCCGCAGAATTCTCTGTTGAATTTTCTTTCAGTTGAATATTCTTGGTAAAACTTCAGTAGTCGACTTTCATTTATTTTTACTTTATTTATTTATTTATTTATTTATTTTCTTGGGGATCTCTATCCATAAAGCGAGTAACGAAACCCATCTGCTGACTTAAGTTTTCGTGCCCTCAATTCGGGTCCGATGGTCTGAATAGTAGTTCAAAAAGAGTAGGTCTCTTTTTGGTGCCGCACTGTCTAGGATTACTTCTCCCTTCTCCACTCCGGACAAATCAAGTGCCGCACGTGGTCAGCTTGATTTTTTTTCCTTATAAATAAATCTTTATATTACACCTTTACATTTTTTAGTGTGGTTTTGTATCGAGTATTCTAATTTAATACAATTAATTGTTTTATGTCATCAAGTATTCCTATCTAATACTAATATTTATATGGTTTCAGGTAATTATTTCTAAGTAAGTCGGTTTATGTGCAAGCGAAAGAGAGAAGCAGACAGAGAGAGAGAGACAGAGAGAGAAGGAAAACGAGTTCTATTTGACTTGGTTGGTTAGGGGAAAACAAAAATACGCGTGCTTTGAAAGTGATGTTTTGACAACAGTCAGAAGGGGATGACTTACCCCAAAAGAAATTACAAGTCTTTTTGGATTGTTCGTTTAAAGGATTTTAGTAATATGTAGGGGGATGCAATGATTTGTAATGGTTGTGGAAAAGACATCTAAAGAAACGTGCTTCTAAGACATCAGTATCCTCTAAGAATGTGCAAAGTAAACCAGGTTCAATTAGATTTGAACTTTGACAACGGTGCGATTACATCTAAGAATAGATATAAGGAAAGCGAGGCTTATGTTTTTTAATCGCTGTGTAATATTGAAATTAAAAATAGTTTTGAATCAAATTTCGGGACTGAGAACCCATCAAGGTGTTGTTGGACCATTAAAGTAAGAAACCAAATTAATTATCAATATAGTCACGAATGTGATTTTTTTTTTCATCTGTGCATTACTTCTACAAATATGAGAGTGTAACATCTGTGCCCCCGGTAAAGGATAAAAATATGCATCCTTTTCCTTAGGATCAGTGTAATATCAGTATCTTTGAAAATCTAAGGAAACATCAAATAATTTTAAACTAAACTTCTATATATTCATACAACTGTTTTTTTTTGGGGGGGGTCTTATTTTTTGTGTTTATGTTTGAGGGTGGAGGTCCTGAGTGTGACATTAAACTGCATCTAATGGTGATTCTCCAGTTTGGGAATTTAAGGAGGATTGTGGTGTAACTCTTCATTACTATAACTCTGACTCGAAGTGGTAGTATTTGCTTGAGTCCCATTTATGGGTTAAATAGAACAATTCAATTTTTTGCTGGGGGTTTATTACGAATACTAAACAGAATTATTAGCGTTGAATAGCAATACTTGAAACCAATTAACCGTGTGCAAGCAATAAATCGCAAAACATAAAACCATTTACATGTGTGCAAACAATAAATAGCAATTCTTGAAACTAATTATGTGCTTGCAAACACATGATCAGATTTAAATTAGATCGGAATATTTGATAAATAGAATTACAAAGGTTAAATAGCAATATTTGAAAGTATCTAAGTGTGTTTAAATAGAACCAATAAAGTCATATAGCAATGCTTGAAACCTGTGCGTAAACAAAGACTTGATATCAGATAGAATTATTTGTTTTAAATGATATTAGTGGAAACCATTTAACTGTGTGCAAACAATAAATAGCAATGCTGGAAATCATTTTTAAGTGTGCAAATGAATGAGCTCTAACTCGTTTGAAAATGATGAGTTACCAACAAACTATTCACACACACACACACGCGCGCGCACACACACACACACACATATATATATATATATATATATATAGAGAGAGAGAGAGAGAGAGATAGATAGAGAGAGAGAGAGAGAAATAACAGATTGTGAAAATCCGACAAAATATGAAAAAGTAAGTGGAAAAGGGAATAAACCGAAACACTGATAATGAATTCAATTAATATTTTGTCTTTATTTATCCAAAGAGTTAACCAGGATTTGGAATTAAATACCCATCAAAGGTTGATATGCCATTAAAACAAAAGACAGCTGTAAACATTAGGGTGGATAGATCTCCTTGTTTCACTTGTTTCTTATATGTTAACCAACACCTCTACTCGAGCATGATTCAGTTTTAAGAGGTGTTTAAAAAGTTCAATTCAGAGATTTCTTTCTCCTAGATCGGTTGCCATGCTAAAGATTAAAGACCCAATATGCCCTACTATTCAAGGTTATTAGCGTTATGTGGAATTTTTAACAGCCTCGTCGAGAATTTGAACTCCGGTCGCCGTGTCCAATTCCTACGACGGTAACCATTGTACCTTGAATTACCCTACAGCTTATGGATCCCTTTTTGCCCCTCTGTATCCTCTGTCCTAGAGTAAGACTCTTCCCCACAACAGGTAATGTCTTACAAATGGTATCAAGCTGCATCTGTTGCTAAGGCTCAAATTCCAGAAATTTTGAGAGTGTCGAGTCACTTCTTCATTGCCATTACTTCAAGGTCCACTCCAGCTCAGTCGGCAGGGCTAATGGAATAGACCAACTGCATCTCTGAAGAGTATGTGACCTAGATATGACACTAAACAATCTGATGCAGAAGCTCCAGTAATGCTGGAGCTTTGGGAAATGCGGAGTATTGCATCTCTGAAGAGTGTGTGTCCTAGATATGACACTAAACAATCTGGTGCAGAAGCTCCAGTAATGCTGGAGCTTTGGTAAATGCGGAGTACCCCTTCATTACTATTGGTCACTGGTTCACTCTGTCCCGGAATGGTAGCCCCTGAAAGGTTCTATCTATGGGTCAAATAGAACTGCTTAACTTTTAAACTGAGTGAAAACTCATGATTTATGCTAAACTGAATTGTTTGAAATAGAACTGTTTGTGCGTAAACAAAGGACCGATGTTTAATTGAATCATTTATGCTACATAGCAATACTTGGAACCAATTCAGTTTGACTTATATTAACTTGAAAGGTAATAAATAAAAGTATTTGGTCGTTTAACTGTGTGTATCTAGAAAATGTGTTTACGAATCATATTTTTAATATATATGTAAGAACAGGAGTTGGCATTGAATAGCCTATAATGGTTGATATGCCATAAAACGAAGCGAAACCAAACTAAACCATATTTTAATGTATGTCGACATCTGGTTTTACTTTATTACTCAGCATTTCAACCGATTGTGAAAATCCCTAAAGCTTAATTTCGGGTGTCTTCATGGTGTAATGGTGAAAGCAATGGACTGTGGAATCGTAATAAGCGAGTTCGAACTCCACTCGCGCTATTACGTTCACTTTCAGACAAATATCCTTGATGAAACATATGATACCCTTTTTTATCCTTCAAGCTATGCGTTAAATAATACCACTGCTGTACTTCTAGAAGGATGACTTTGGCATTAAATAACCTAGAAAGGTTGATATGCCATCAAACAAAAAAAAAAAAAAGCTTAATTCTAAATGATGATTTATTATTTTTTTTTTTTTAGTATTGGGTTATGTCAAAAATGATTTCCGTTTTTTAAATGTAACAACGAATTTTAAAATTCCAATAATTTGACCGAACCTGGAAATTTACCCCCAAAATACTGACGCTCCATTACACGCCAGTCAAAATACTTTAGAAGAATTATGAAAGTTGTTGGCGACCATATTCGAGGGCGACCAGAAGGCTCCCTTTTCAATAGCTACTACTACACCGAGGTGTGGTAGAGGGCGCTACTCCTTCCCTGGACTGCACCACTTTACCCTTGATCCTTACCTTATATTGCTTAGTGCAAAGCAAGGAGGTATCAAGTACCATTTTTAAAGTCTTTGGTATGACACGACCTGGGATTGAACCCAGGTCTCCCAGACCATTGGCGAACATGTAATCTGCAGAAAAGTACTTCAAAATTAGCACTTGATCTGAATACATCTTAATCCATAATCTGCTACCACTTGAAAAAGATAAGAAAAATGTGTAAACAAATGACTGATGTTATCGTTACATAGCAATGTAACTGATTAACTTTATTGTCTTATGTTAACAAATTATATATACAGGAGGTGCCTGTGGTGTAATGGTTATCGTCGTAGGAAATGGACACGGCGACACGAGTTCAAATCCTGGACGAGACTGCACTAATACCCTTGGGAAAGGTATGAATCCAATAATTCTCCCTCCAGCTATGGGTAAATAGTAGGGCAGACTAGGTTCCTCATCCTTGGTGAGGCAATTAGTCAAGAAGGAAAACTCTGAATTCAAACCTGTTAAACTCCGCTTAAAAATTGACCTAGTGTCATATCCTGCCCGTTCCGAGGGGTTGGTAAATATGGTTAACAAATTATATATAACTTATATATATGTATAAACCAAATTTAGCATTAAATAACCTACTGGGATTTTTTGTCATAAAACCAACCCAAAGCCAAACCAAGGTTCATTCTGATCCAGAGTGATAGAACCGGTTAGAATCCCATCCATCTGTTAAATGCAGCTGTAATCGATAGGACCACGTGCAAAAAAGACTCTAAAGAAACAACAATACAAAAAAAAAAAATGAAATGTAAATGTACAATGAACGTGATTCCCAAAACTCTAGATATAAATTAGACGGGTTAACATGCCATAAACATTAGTCAATCAGCGAAATGAAAGCTGTTTTCATCGATTATCTTTATTGTATTTAATCTTTTGAAAATGTTCCTGTTTTCAAAAAAAAAAAAATCGCGGGATTTATAGAAATTAGTTTTCCTTTCCCTGAGGTCAACATTTTGATAAAAGAAAAAAAAAAGATACAGAAAAGAAGGCGTCATCGCATATCTACGGAATGCCAAAAGGATAAAAATCTTACTGCGTAAGTACGAGAAATAACAGTCTTAACTATTGCATTTGCTAATTGAATCACTTTGCTTCCGGATAAAGAATCGGTTGTATTCGTTGTTATAAATAACTATTTTTATATAAGGACTATGAATGTAACAAAACAAGCGAATAGAATTTGACTTCGGATTACAGTTTTCCAATGATCATATCTTCGATTGGACTTGGCTAGAAATTTCTACTGTCTTTTGATTTGGGGGAATTTTCTTCTGCTTTTTGTTCGTATGTCTTCTTATTCCACATTTAGAAAAGAATTAGAAGGCAAAACACACTTATAAGATACAGGTGGATGAATACCTCGATTTAGGCTCATAAAAGGAGGAAGTGGAATTGAAAAATTTTCTTTTAAAATTACATCATGGGGGAAGAATTGACCGACATAGAAAGAAAGAAAGAAAGAAAGAAAGAAAGAAAGAAGAGTGAGAGAGAAAAAGAGAGAAAAAGAGAAAAAAGAAAGAAGAAATAGTAAAAGGAAAAAAGAAAGAAAGAGGAGAAGCAAGAACAAGGAGATAAAAGAAAGAAGGAAGAAAGAGAGGGGAAGGAAAGCAAAGAAATAGGAATAAGAAAGAAAGAAAGAAAGAAAGAAAGAAAGAAAGAAAGAAAGAAAGAAGAAATAGTAAAAGGAAAAAAGAAAGAAAGAGGAGAAGCAAGAAAAAGAAGATAAAAGAAATAAGTAAGAAATAGAGTGGAAGGAAAGCAAGGAATGGGAATAAGAAAGAAAGAAAGAAAGAAAGAAAGAAAGAAAGAAAGAAAGAAAGAAAGAGGTGTGAGAGAGAAAAAGAGATGAAACAAAGAAGAAATAGTAAAAGGAAAGAAGAAAGAAAAGGAAGAAGCAAGAAGAAGGAGATAAAACAAAGAAAGAAGAAAGAGAGTAGAAAGAAAGAAAGAAAGAAAGAAAGAAAGAAAGAAAGAAAGAAAGAAAGAGGAGTGAGAGAGAAAAAGAGACAAAAGAAAGAGGAAATAGTAAAAGGAAAGAAGGAAGAAAGAGAAGAAGCAAGAAAAGGAGACAAAAGAAAGAAGGAAGGAAGAGAGGGGAAGGAAAGCAAGGAATGGGAATAAGAAAGAAAGAAAGAAAGAAAGAAAGAAAGAAAGAAAGAAAGAGGAGTGAGAGAGAAAAAGAGAGAAAAGAAAGAAGAAATAGTAAAAGGAAAGAAGAAAGAAAGGGAATTAATTTTTCTAATTTCAAAAGAAGTGGTAGTGAGTTGCCTGAACAAAAATGTTCAGCTATGGCCCTTCTTTCACAGTGTGGCTTAACATTTTTTGAACGACCTTCATATATATAAAGTAAGCATGTAAAGTTGACGACCGTAGTCGAGGGTCATCAGAAGGCTCCCTTTTGAATAGCTACTACACCGAGGTGTAGGGAAGGGTGGTACTCCTTTCCCTGGATTGCTCCACTTTACCCTTGATACGTACCTTATAATGCTGAGTGTTAAGCAAGGTGGTATCAAGTACCATTTTAAAGTCTTTGGTATGACGCAACCTGGGATTGAACCCAGGTCTCCTGGACCATTGGCGAACACTCTACCCACTTGGTTAGAGAGAAATGTAAGATTAGTTTAACTTTTTTGTCCCTTAAAACAGACCAGCTCAGAATAATACGTGTATTTATGTACAAACAAAATATGAATAAGTAACACTTCTTTATATAAACGTTGGAAGTGAGAAAGTCTTACTCTGATATAAGATCAGAAATAGGGTGCACACAGTGAGAATTGAACTCACTATAAATTACTTAGTTATCACTTGCTAAACATTAGACCACAGGATACGCCCACAGTTGTCTGCATATGATGTATTTATAAGCCAATGAAATTTCTACATTCTTTTATAGCTAAGCTTAACCTATCTACACGTTAAAAATCATGGGCGAGTTGAATAAACACTCCTCTACGTGTCAGTGCCAGCCGTTAAAATATATTCTAATATTATGCATAACATGTAGATGGAGAAAGAAGAGATCGCCGATAAATATAATAAGAACACATCCAAGAAATCGAAAGTTTTCAACGGAAAAGGCCATAGGTTTTTACAAGATATATATATATATATATATATATGTGTGTGTGTGTGTGTGTGTGTGTGTGTGTGTGTGTGTGTGTGTGTGTGTGTGTGTTATATGTGCCTGTGTCTGTGTGTCTGCGTCTCTGTGTGTATATGTGTGAAAAAACAGGCAAAAATTCAGATGATTCTTTCTGAAGGAAAGTAAGAATGTAAGTATATAAGCGAAAATAAGAATGCAAAATCTTAGAGACCACAGGACAACTGGAGTGGCCGCCGCTGGGGCTAAATTTCGGGGTAACAAAATTTAAAACGAAAAACTAGCAAAATTAGTAATAATAAAGGGAAAATAGCATGCACTCAACAAAACATGGAAAATCTTTCTCTTTTAACCACTTTTAACATGTTTGAGTGTTGTACTTCCCTATAACAATGCAATCGCTTTGTCACCGTGATTTAAACTGCGCTGAATGTATCCGCTGCAGTGGAATGAGATTTACCAAACCGAGATATCCTGTATCTGATGGTGACATACCAGTTCTGGATATCTGGGGAATGTGGGATACTTCTTTATTGTTATTTCACCCGGATCCCAAATTTCAGCAACCGTTAGAGTTCCTTCTATGGGTTAAATACATATGTTTTAAAAATTATTACGATTCGATAGGAATACTTGATGCCATATTGTTATATACTGTAGCTATGAACATTAATGGGTATGCCCCGTTCCTCATAAATACGTTGGACACTATTGTGAGGAGGGTAATTTAGCTGACTATGATGGCTGTTACTCGGTCGAGGCTGCCTAATATCGGTGCCGTGGAAGCCCAACATTCACGTCACGTGAGTGGGAGTATCTATCGGTTTTGAAAATAGAGATATCTCCGCGCGCACACTCACACACTCACATATGCACTTATATATATATATATATATATATCGATCCCAGCTACGGGAAGCTAATGTCTAGCCACACTGATGAGTTCTGATAGAACGAAACAGATCTGTCTGTGGATGACGATATATTTATATATATATAATAAAAATAACTTGAAAAGTGGATAAACCAAAATACTGACAACATGTTTAGTTGTAATATTTCGTTCTTTATTCAAGGAAGAACTTCCTCAGACTCATTTTTTTTTTTAGTTTTTCTACATTTTAGCAATTGAGGAAAGAGATAAAATGTGGTATAATGGCTCGTACCACGTGACTTCCAGTATCACGGGAGTAAAAGAGATGTTGTGTTTCTTAAGCAAGGGTGTTCGGCAAGATCTCGGTCAGTAGTAAGACCAACTTCGCACGTAACGCCCTCAGCACGAGACTTATTTGCTTGGACAGTACCACTCGAGTTAATCATCATCATCATATCGTGCTGGCAGCACGGATATCCCTGACCCTCTCTCACCACTCCTCCCTATCGTTCATCGCCCTAGGTAGGTCTTCAGGACACTCGAGTTAATAGTTAACTCTATTTCACTGGGTTTCTCTTCCTTACCACGATACAACATAAAATAATGGTGAAAATGTAAGAAGATATAAAAGTAAGGAAAGGGTCAAAAGATAAGAGACAGAAACAAAAAAGGGAAATAGTTATATGTTTGAGTGATGATGGTTGGGGGCAATGGGTTTTGACAGTGGTCAGCTATCCTCTTGTCAGATTTACTAAAATCTAACATTTCTCTCTCCCTCTATATATATATAACTTTTATTCATGCCATTTTAATAATCAAGCACTTTTATATTTTCATATGACTCATATTATTCATAAATTGCCATTATATAAATATACTAATATTTAATCAACACCATCATCAAGTCACTCTGATAGTTAAAAGTTCCTTGACTCTCTCTCTCTCTCTCTCTCTCTCTCTCTCTCTCTCTCTCTCTTGCCATCTGTCCCAACCGTTTATCGCTCCTAGCAGGTACTCTAGACACCTTCCAGAGTCAGCACAGAGTTCATTAATGTACGTCTTTGCCAGTCGGTCAACACTGATGTGTCCGAGTGTGAGAGACTATAAGACAATGTCATTTATGAGTTCGTCTTTTTTCAACCAGTACCCATGAATTTCGTTAGAGTCCACGTGGTGTAAGTATACTGTAGAACTGAAGCAGCCAAAATTTTAAAGAAATTCCATTTTATTTTTTCAGAGAGATCAGATTATCGACAATAGCAGTTCATGCCTGCTCTATGCGTAGACCTCTTGCTGCTTGTAGCAGACTATGCAGAAGGAATTCCTCTTGGGTAGGTGTGTTTTCCAGAAGGGTTATCCATATCTGTCACAATTTCTGACGTTTGGTCTTAATGTATCTTCTTGTAAGACTCCAGCGACAATATCAAAGAAGTCGGTGTCAGCGAACCAGAGTAGTATCAGTTTCTTTGAGAAAACCGTAAGCTAGAAGCATTTGTTTTATCTTTTTTTCTGTAAGTATCAACAAACGTTTTGGAGAAATCCAGGAACAATAGTGTTGCCACGAGATTTTTTAAAAAAAGTACTCCATGTAATTAAATAAGCTCCAATGTCTCCAAACTTCAGCGCCCACCTTTCACAATCCTGGCTAGAATCTAAAAAACGCCTTATTTTTTCACTGTTAATTTATTTCTTCTCATATCTCGTGACGAG
The DNA here is from genome assembly GCA_963585895.1 of Sepioteuthis lessoniana. NCBI lineage: Eukaryota > Metazoa > Mollusca > Cephalopoda > Myopsida > Loliginidae > Sepioteuthis > Sepioteuthis lessoniana. The sequence goes on from OY757938.1 coordinate 42,238,049, forward strand.
GTCTCGCGTGACTGCACCAGCATAAAACAACATGGCTGCCAAACGAGAATTCTTTGCAACGATTTTTGTCTTGAGAACCACAATCCTCCGATGATTCGACGAATAAGCAAATTCTATGACGTTGTGGGTCGATTTCTCTGAAAGCCGTTCGAATTTTCCCTCAGAATTTTTCTCAACTTCAGGTCGGATACGACTGAAAACATGGCATTTTAAACCTTAGCAGCTATAGCATTAAAAGTTTTGCCTCTATAGTTCTTAGTGGTTCTGAGCTCACCTTTCTTGAATAAGATGTAACCATTCGTTCATTTCTTTGTTGTGTTTTGTTTCTATATTGCCTGTCATACTTCAGGAGGTATTTGGTTAAGGTCTCCAGCTTTCCTGTTTTTAATTTCTTTTATTTCTGCATCTAGTTCTTTCTATATAAAGTGTCTATGTTTAATGTCTCGTTGTCCATTAGAAATTTTTCGGTGAGTTTATTAGTAATTTTAAGACGGTTTTCAAACGCCATATTCTTTGCACTTCTGAAGTCTTTCTTTTTGGCAAGAAGCTTTTAGGTTTACTATAGTTGTGATTTTTCTTTCATTCAATTCATTTACCACCTATGATACGTATCGTGATTGCCTATTTTCTAACGAATATCTGATTTTAGGGATTTAGTCTTGGGTGTATTCTAGTTGTTCTTTCTATGTTTTCGTTAGTTCTCTATGGGCTTTTATAAGATACTGTGCATTGGCATTTATTGGATTTTTATGTAAAATTTTTTGCTCTTTTTAAAATATTATCTCGTTATTCCCTTATTGCTGTTGACGAGAAGGGAACTCCTCCCCACACACACATATATATACAAACACATATATGCTTTTCGTATATATATATATATATATATATACATGAGTGTACTTTCGGACAAATACCCTTGGGAAAGGTAGGAACATTCTTATCCTCCAATCTATAGATAAATAGTTCCACTACTTTCCATCTAATAGGATATATTTGGCATTAAATAATTCTAGAATGTTGATATGCCATTAAATAACAAACAATCTAACAAATCTGCCGTCATTATGCATTTATAATAGTTGGGTTGAATTTTGTAAAATAAGTATCCTGCCTTTTAATTTACACTATAATTTATATATATATATATATATATATATATATATTCCAATATTTATCTATATATATTTATAAGATATGCATAGATGTATGTGTGTCTGCATGCATAAATGAACCAGCTCACAAACGCAAACGCACAAAGAGGCACAGACATTAATTTACATAACAAAAATGCAGCTGTTACACATTTATATATACGTCAGTTCATAACCACACGTCATTACCTGACAACTGCTTATGTCATATATATGTCATTACATTTGAGGAAAAAAAGGTTTGAATCCAAAATAATCCGCCAAACTTACGCAAAAGAAGCACAAACACTCATACATACATACATACATACATACACGATTTGCATGTATATATCTATGGGAAGGTGTCTGGACATATCTAAATTGACACTTTTATAGTATATATAAATGTGCAAAAAAAAGGGTTTGAATCCAAAATAATCCGCCAAACTTACGCAAAAGAAGCACAAACACTCATACATACATACATACATACATACATACATACACGATTTGCATGTATATATCTATGGGAAGGTGTTTGGACATATCTAAATTGAAACTTTTATAGTATATATAAATGTGCAAAAAAAAGGGTTTGAATCCAAAATAATCCGCCAAACTTACGCAAAAGAAGCACAAACACTCATACATACATACATACATACATACATACATACATACACGATTTGCATGTATATATCTATGGGAAGGTGTTTGGACATATCTAAATTGACACTTTTATAGTATATATAAATGTGCAAAAAAAAAGGTTTGAATCCAAAATAATCCGCCAAACTTACGCAAAAGAAGCACAAACACTCATACATACGTACATACATACATGCATACACGATTTGCATGTATATATCTATGGGAAGGTGTTTGGACATATCTAAATTGACACTTTTATAGAATATATAAATGTGCAAAAAAAAGGGTTGAATCCAAAATAATCCGCCAAACTTACGCAAAAGAAGCACAAACACTCATACATACATACATACATACACGATTTGCATGTATATATCTATGGGAAGGTGTTTGGACATATCTAAATTGACACTTTTATAGTATATATAAATGTGCAAAAAAAAGGTTTGAATCCAAAATAATCCGCCAAACTTACGCAAAAGAAGCACAAACACTCATACATACGTACATACATACATACACGATTTGCATGTATATATCTATGCGAAGGTGTTTGGACATATCTAAATTGACACTTTTATAGTATATATAAATGTGCAAAAAAAGGGTTGAATCCAAAATAATCCGCCAAACTTACGCAAAAGAAGCACAAACACTCATACATACATACATACATACACGATTTGCATGTATATATCTATGGGAAGGTGTTTGGACATATCTAAATTGACACTTTTATAGTATATATAAATGTGCAAAAAAAAGGTTTGAATCCAAAATAATCCGCCAAACTTACGCAAAAGAAGCACAAACACTCATACATACGTACATACATACATACATACACGATTTGCATGTATATATCTATGGGAAGGTGTTTGGACATATCTAAATTGACACTTTTAAACTATATATATAAATGTGCAAAACTCGATTTGTGTTATATAAAAAAATATGCGTGTATTTGTGTGCTTGCGCGTGTGACTTGGCTCATTTATGCATGCATACATACATATATCTGCTCATATTTTCATCGAGATATATAATTTTTGGAATATTCATTTGCGTGTGCATTCTATATGTACATCTCCGGCGACACACACACACACACACGCATATATATATATATATATATATATATATATATATATATATATATATATATATTAGGAAGTGGAATGTTGTGTGAGAATCTGATTGATTGATTTTTAGCATATACATTTACATATATATTTTTATTGCGTATGTATAGGAAGTTTATGCATAACGAAATTGTCAATTTTTATAGTATATATAAAAATGCAAATTCAGCATTTTGTATTATATGTGTGTATGTTTATGTGTGCGTACATACATATATATCAAGATATTTTCTTGAATATATTGTTTGTTCATATATATATATATATATACATATACATATATATATATATATATATATATATCAGATGTGATTAAAATCATTCATTGAGACTTTGTGAATATGAATAATTCCATAATTAATGCTCACAAACATGCACAGACCAACCCACCTCTCTTCCTCGCTTCCTCTCTCTCTCTCTCTCTCATACACACACACACACACATATATATATATATATATATATATTAGAAAGAGTAAGGCTGTAAGAGAAACCCATTGATCTTTAGCCACAAAAGATTATATGATATACAATTCTTGTGTCTTCTCAATGAAATCAGATCAACTACCTGACGAATGCATCTGACTTTATTATCAAGATGGCCGCCAATTTCTTAAACACCCGCGGGAATCTCTCCCGCGCTTTTATTCCAAAACGATTTCATTATGATTTGAAATTAGAAATTCAGATTTTCACCATCTTGGCCGCAATGAACTCTACCTTTTCCGTATTCCATTCACTTCACTGGATTTCATTTCTTAATACATGGGATCGCCGATATCTTTCCGTAACTTGAAAGGCTTTTCTGCTCGGTCTCATTTCAATCAATATGCGTGAATATCCAACGATTAGCTATCGAAAGATAATGCGGAAAGACTTTCAGCCTTTTATCAATAGCTGTTTGCTGCAGAGGCTGTGTTTGGCATAAGACTAGTGCATCATGGGTGTCAGTGACTGCGCAACCGCACGATTAAAACTACAGTAATTTATAAGAGGGACGTTAGAAAGTTAAACGCCTGGAATAGTAATTCACGAGTGGATCAAAATCGTGAAACTAAGAGTCATGGAATTTATCTTGTTTTATGCCTTTCATATTTTATTTTTTAATTTCATTTATCTATTTATTTATTTTTATTTTTTATTTTTTTAATTTGTATATTTTGTTATTCTGTACGGCATTTTTGTCCATTGAGCACTGTAAAAAGCTTTACTATCATAAGCATTTTTTGATTGAATTTTAATTGTTATATATATATATATATATATATATATACCCACACACACATGCATATATACATATGAACTATTTCATATATATATATATATATATATATATATATATAAGTGCATTCTCTGTTAATATATTATGTGAGGGATACATATAGCTGTGCATGTGTCTGTATCTCTGTATGTGTGTGTATCTCTGTATGTGCATGTGTCTGTATCTCTGTATGTGTGTGTGAGTGTATTTCATGGAATACATGTTCCTGACCATTTATATGCATTCATAATCTGTAGTATATATATCTAGCCACAACGAAGAGTTGTGATACAACGAAACAGTCTGTCTGAGAATGACAATATATACGCTCCCATCACGGGGGTTGAGCACTCTGACGAAGGAATTAACAGCTGCTACTCGTATAATGCAAAGCTCTTCAAATGATTATGCTAAAATGTAAACAAACGAAAGCTACTACAAAATGCTTTATTATTCCCGAACTGACGTGGTTTGCCTGCTGGCTGAGTGTTATGATTCTAAGTCTAACTTCAAGTTGGGCGGGTTTCGATCTCAGCTTCAAGCGTCCTATGTGCCTAGCCACACTAAAGAGTTGTGATACAACGAAACAGTCTGTCAATGGATGACTATATATTATATTTAATTTCAAAAACTATATATAGATATCTAGTGCGAGTGAGAAAGAGAGAGATTCTTGGATATATATATATATATATATATATATATATATATATATATATATATATATATATATCGAAAACACTTTCTCCTTCTCTCTCTCTCTCTCTCTATATATATATATATATATATATATATATTCTAACCCCACCATATGGGCAGGATTCGACACAAATTCAATTGTAAGCTGAATTTAACAGGTTTGAATTCAGAGTTTCCCTTCTCCTAGACTGGTTACTCTGCTATGGTTAAAGAATAAAATCTGTCCTACTATTTAACCATAGCTGGAGGAAGAATCGTTTGATTCATACCATTCTCAATAGTATCAGTTCTATGAGAAATTTAAACAACCTCAACTAGGATTTGAACTCGGTTTACTGTATCAATGTTTTACCATTGAACCAAGAACTCGCACACACACACACACACACACACACACACACACATATATATATATATATATATATATATATATATACTTTAGAATATGTAGGTTTGCATGGAAATAAATCTCACAATATTTTATAGAATCTGTAACACTGATGCGCCAATCAAAAAAATGTGGCTGGTTCTTCAGAACTCTTCACAGCTGTTAACAAATCATCTGAGCAGATTGACTTCTTTAACTAAAATGGTGGATACCCTGAGATTGGCAGGAGAGTCCGTCATTGATATATGACCAATTCGGTGCTTATATATATATATGTATAATCATAGAAATATAATTCTGCTGGTGAGGAAGCAAAATTAGGAATATTCTAGTATAATAATAATAATAATAATAATAAAAATAATAAATGACTCAATTATAAAACAAGATTAATTTTAATCTTAAATAATAAACTACAAAATAAGATAGACACAAAACTGTAAATTTACTCAAAATCGCCGCTATTTTTTAATTATTCGAAATGCTTTGTATGCCTTCAAAATAAACTCTTCAGATATTTTATTCCTTCCCCTCCTTAATAGCAGTCTTAAACAAACCAATATTTGAAAGCGAAGTTAAATCTATTTTGTTTTCTAAAACGCCCCATATAGTGTAATTAAGTGGGTTAATTCCAGACTCCAATTATTTCAGAATTTTTTTTTGGGGGGGGCTTGGTTTCGGTGTTAAGCAAGTCATAGATTCTTTGTCGGTTTTTTTTTTTTTTTTTTTGCTCACTTATATTGGGCTGAATTTTAATTTTACAAAAAAGTGCTTGAATAATACAGCAAATAAGATGACGGCGAGAAGCGACGACTGGCCGAGAAGACAAGATGGCAGCGAGAAGCGTCCACCGAATGAGAAGACAAGATGGCGACGAGTTGACCAGACGTGAGAGAACAAGATGACTATACAATACAACCGTGGTTGTCTTCATCAAATAGAAGTTTTTTTGTGTCGAAATTGAGAAAATTTCTTTTTTTCCTAAGCATATTCTACAATGAATAAATTTAGAAATACCCGAACAGTGGTTAAATTAACAAACAAGCCAAAATGACTAAAGATTTTCTGGTGTTCTCACGAAACAAATAAATATCTAATTTTACCTCCTGAGAAGAATTATAATCATTTCATCGTTCGTAAAATTGAACTATTTTTAGTGTTGCATTTGTTGTTACCTCAAAATGTTGACCGATCTCATTTCCAATCCGATTCAGCTGTAAATCTAGGAGAAAATACTCTTTTCGACAGAAGCAGCAGGAGGCCATATTTTGAGTACTCAGCAAAAAAGCTGACAAATTTCTGAGATTAGTTTAGTTTGACCTGAAGTATGGGCACTCACTAATAATCGAACTGATTATCAAGGGTCGGCTAGTCTATCTCGCTGACCATTACACCTCACGAAGTGTACATTAAAAATTAAAACGAGGAAGTGAAGGTTGCAAAAATGACTAGATAAGGAGGTTCAGTTGAGAGCATTTTTGATCAAATATTAAGCAACAACATTGAAAGAAAGGAATTGGTTTGGTTTATTTGTTTAATGGCATATCAACCTTTGTAGGCTATTTAACGCCAAAGCGATTCTTATAGAAGGACACTAGTGGTACTATTTAACCCATAGCTGGGGCGATGAGGGGGTTCATACCTTTCCCAAGGGTATTTGCCTGAAAGTGAATGTAATAGGGCGATTGGAGTCCAAACTCGCTTACTACGATTCTGCAGTCCATCGCTTTAACCATTACACCACGAGGACACCCCCTGAAAGGAATGAAGAAAGAAAAAAACTGAGTATCAACATCTCGTTGTTTGTTTGCTCATTTTAAACAACATATAAAAAAATAAGATCAGAATGATTTTTCGTGATTAGACTTGATTTTTAATATTTGTGTGGAATAATGTGGTGTGGTGAAACCAAACATATTTATTTCCCCTTGGATTTGCTCACTATAAATATCAAACACTTGTGAGGTACCCGTGGTGTAATGGTTACCGTCGTAAGAAATGGACACGGATACACGAGTTCAAACCCTGGACGAGACTGGTTGCATTTCACATAGCACTAATACCCTTGGGAAAGTTATGAATCCAATTATTCTCCCTCCAGCAATGAATAAATAGTAGGGCAGACTAGGTTCTTCAGCCTTGGTGAGACAACTTTGTTTAGGAGAAGGAAAACTCTGAATTCAAACCTGTTAAACTCCGCTTAAAAATTGACCTTGTGTCATATCCTGTCCGAGCGGAGGGGTTGGTAAATATGATATGATAAATATTAAACACTCTTCACCTTAATTAGACCGCAATTAATAGAACTTAAGTAAAGAATTAAATTTGTTCATCTTTTATTACATGTAATGAAGTCAACCAAGGGTTTTTCGCCTTGAATCAGCTTGCCCAGTCAGCTGGGGCTGTAGAATACACTGATTGCACCTCTGCAGAGGGGTAAGACCCCACCAACGAGTGTCCTGGATATGACACTGAACAATCTGATGGTGAGGTTCCAGCAGTACTAGAGCCATGGGGAATGCTGATTACCCCTTCATTGCCATCGCTCCCAGGTCCACTATGGCCCGGAGTGGTAGTACCTGATAGGGCCCTATCTATGGGTTAAATAGAACTAACAGCATACTTATGCTAAACTGAATTGTTTAAGTAAACTGAATAGTTTGAAATAGAAATGTTTTTGTCAATTAAACCGTATTTACATTTAAACTGCGCGCTTATGCTAAACTGAATTATTTGAAATGGAACTGTTTTTTGACATTAAAACTGTATTTACACTTAACAGAATTGTTACATATAACTGCTTGAACAGTTTGAAATGGAAATGTTTTTGACAAACTGTGTACTTATGCTAAACTTAATTGTTTTAAATAGAACAGATTATTTACATAAAAATAGATTTGGCGTTAAATAACCTACAAAGGTTGATATGCCATAAAACCCAACAAACCAAACCAAACCAAACCAAACCAAACCAAACTTGAATCGGTTACCACTGAATACTAAAAGAATCTCCACCTTAATCAAAGTAAAGTAACACAGTTACCTTGTTTGTCTTTTATTGCGTTTTGAATTTAAATAAATTGTTGGGAGGAGATTAAGTATTAAACTTAATTTAATTTATAACTGTACAAAATATGTTTCAGCCTTTAATCCAATGAAAAAATCGCAATTCACTGGATAAGAATCTACAAGCAAATAGCTTTTGACGTCTGCTTTGTGACAATATTTTAACATAGGGATTTTGTTAGCTTTTATTGTTACTCCTAATTGGTTTCTTTAATCTTGTTACTTCGACTCCTTTATATTAGGTTTATTTATTTATTTGTTTGTTTGTTTTTCGGCATCTCTGTTTCTTTGATTTGACTAGGCAGTCGCAAAGTGTAGGTGGAATCAATTGTTGCAAGTAAAATTTGACCTGACAATTCAAACGAAAGTTAAGAAAACGAGACAATTCTATGTTGGTAGTTTTCACTGGGACTGAGATGAACGGCCCTTTAAAACGTTTACACAAAATCCCCAAATAGAATGAGTACCTTTAAGCTTTTTGTGGGGAGATGGGAAAGGATTTCTAACACAAAATACAAAAATTTATTAGACCAGGTAAACTAATTCAATAATATAATCAAAGATAGTGCCAATCAAAAAGAGCGAACATTATTTTTCGAAGTTTTAAATCATCATGTCGAGCTGCTGGCACAGATTTCCCTAACTCTTTATCTCTCGTTATTCGTCCCGATCGTATATCGCTTCCGGTTGGTCTTCTTGACTACATGCTGTGTCCGTAGAGAGGTGATAAACTCGAAATGAGAATTCCCGAATCGACTGGGGCAGATGACACTAAACAATCAGATGGTGAGGTTCCAGTAATGCTGGAGCTATAGGGAATACTGACTACTCCTTTATTGTCATCACTTCCAGGTCCACTCTGGCCCGGAGTGGAAGCACCTGATAGGGTCCTATCTATGAGGTAAATCAACGAAACAGTGTACTTATGCTAAACTAAAATTGCTTGAATTAGAACACTTTTGGCATTTAAATTGCGTACTTGTGTTAAACTGAATTGTTTGAAATGGAACTGTTTTTGTATGCTGAAAAGGATTGTTTGAAAAATAACAGGTTTTGACAATGAAACTGTACTTACGCTAAATTGAATTGTTTGAAATAGACCTATTTTGACATTTAATTGTGTGTAACTAAAAACTATATTTATACTAAACTGAATTGTTTGAAATAGAACTATTCATTTGTATAAAAATGGACGTGGCATTAAATAACCCACAAAGGTTGATATGGCATAAAACAAAAACAAACAAACGTTCGCTTTCGAAGTAATACCCTTGAGAAAGGTATGAACACTCATATCCTCCCTCTAGATATTGGTTAAACAGTAAGAAAAACTAATTGTTTATATATATATATATATATATATATATATATATATATATATATATATATAGTGCTTTTTGATATCTGCCAAAGTTAGATGCTCATAGCTAGTCTGGCAGACTGTGTGTATTGAGTTTGATCCCCATCAGATGCAACAAGCCTTCGGAATTGTGCCAATCTAGGCTCTACTTCGTATACAAAAACGATTATCTGACTAGATATAACCAATCAGAGCCGAAGATGAGCTTCAACTGCTCAGTGTGGACGGCCATAGTCAACATGATATGACTATTGATTGATTGATAGATTGATTTTATCGTCATGTTTACCAAGTTGGGTAATTTCAATGCCAAGAATTTAGGAAATTGCGTTCCATTTACATTCATTTTTACAGTTACTGTGTCGTTGTTTTTCAAGAGCTTTTTTGCACATAGTTATATGACATGAAGTATTCCAATCTAATACAAATAATTTGCACACAGTTGTATGGTTTCAATTATTCCTATCTCATACTAATAATTATATAGTTTCCAGTAATTATTTCTTTTTAATTCTAATCATTTATTGGCACAGGGTTATATGGTTTCAAGTGACGATTATTAATGCCGAGTAAACTATTATAGCTTCAAGTAACTATTCTAAATACAAATAATTTACGATACAAATAATTTACATTAATATAGTATCAAGAATTTTGATTGAATACATACACATAATAATATGGTTTCAAGTGATTATTTCAATTCAATAATAATCATTTATTTCCACAGGGTTATATGGTTTCAAGTAACTAGTAATAAACCCGAGTCAATAATCATCATCATCATTATCATCATGTCACGCCACCAGTACGGATATCCCTAATGCTCTCTCGCCACCCGTCTCTATCGTCCATCGCTCCCAGTTGGTCTTCAATGTAATATCCTGTATCGACACAGAGCAGTTTAATATAGGTTCTAGCTGGCCGTTCTGCCTTTGCTCGCCCACATGAAGGGGTCCACAGCAGTATATCGTCCTTACTTCTTCAGCAGTCTCTCGCGTGTCTGGTTCGTCTAACTTGGATAGTTTTCGTGATGGGTGTTAGGTAGCCGTACAGCCACTGTTTTGTGGGGTGTTGCCTCCAGGACTTGTTCAATATTGTTTGTAGCATTCTTGTGTAATTTTAGTTGAGCTTTTTCTCTATGCGTAACGTTAGCGTCCATGTAGTGAATCCATATAGCAGTAACGACACGACCACTGCTTGGAAGAAACTGCGTTTTATTTTATCGGTCAGGCCGGACTTCCATATGACCGCTAGTCTATCGATAGCTGTCCATGCCTTTGCTACTATCGTGTTGATGTTTTTTCTCGGTTGATGAGACACTGTTTCCAAGGTAGGTGAACTTGCCCACTCGTTTCAAATGCCCACCATTTAGGAGGTGCCCGTGGTGTAAGGGTTATCGTCACAGGATATGGACACGGCGATACGAGTTCAATTCCTGGACAAGACTGATTGCATTTCACATAGCACTAATACCTTTGGGAAAGGTATGAATCCAATTATTCTCCCTCCAGCTATGGGTAAATAGTAGGGCAGACTAGGTTCTTCAGCCTTGGTGAGGCAACTAGTCTAGGAGAAGGAAAACTCTGAATTCAAACCTGCTAAACTCCGCTTTAAAAATTGACCTTGTGTCATATCCTGCCCGAACGGAGGGGTTGGGTAAATAGGACCATTTAGTGTGGAGATGTCACCTCTTTGATTAAGGCTCATCTATTCCGTCTTGTCTCCGTTGACGTGGATGCCTATGCCACCAGCAGCATGTTTCAGACTATGTAGTAGGGTTTCGGAAAATATTTAGCAGGGTTTCAAGTAATTTTTCTTAGTACAAATGATTCAGTTATTTGACATCAAATATTCCTATCTGCTACGAACAATTTTTAGATAGCACTATTTTACTTATATATAGGACCTTAAAAGATACTTCTCCTCCAGGTGAGAGGTGTCTTCGTGGTGTAATGGTTAAAACGCTGAACTGCGGATTCGTAGTAAGTGAGTTCGAAATACAGTTGCGCCATTACGTTCACTTTCGGACAAATACCCTTGGAAAAGGTATGAGTTCCTTTATCCTCCCAGCTATAGGTTAAATAGTACCACAGCTGTTCTTCAAGACATATGGCCTTGACATTAAATAACTCACGAATAAAAGAAAGTAACCAAACCAAATCATACTCCTCCATGTCTGAGTGGAACTGAAGTTAATAGCAATGAAAAGGTGCCCCGTTCTCCCTAGATCTCAGAGAATGAGCCTTACCAGGAGATGCATATAAGTATCAAACCCAGGTCAACCTATTTGGGGTGGCTTTACCCCTGTGCAGAGTACACAGCATATTCAAAGCTCTATCAAATGGCCATGCAATATGACGGTATATGTCAACTTTTCATCTATACCTTTTTTTGCATGCTAACTTAACTACCCAAATTAAAAAGGACAGAGATGTGTGCCCTCTCATCGTCAGTTTTGTTTCTCGCCGGCAAGCAGTTAAAGTGACCAACAGGCAAATGAATCCAATACAATCAGATGTCAAGCAGAGGATGAGGCTGCGAGCGTGACGTCTATACAGCAAATACTTTTTCCTCTGAAGCGATCGATGGAACTGTGTCGTCTCCCCACCTTTTCAAGGAAATCAACATAAAGAACGAATTCAATGGTATCCGTTGTGATCATCTATTTAACGTCCGTCGCTGTCGTTTTCCGTGTGCGTATGTTCCAGTCCTCATCTCTTATGCAGGTGTCAATATCAAGTCTTGCCAGCAGAGATAACATAATCAATTCTGAATGTGTGTTAAAAAGGCCAGCCTCTTAGCCTTGTTGCTATTCAACCTGACATGATTATGCACGTGGAAAACGGTTAGATGAACTCGCCTTCTTTCCAACTGGTCTGTGTGTCCCTTGCTAGAATATCACTTGTGTCAACACTTTAGCCACAGTGACTTGATCCTATCGACCACAACGGCCCGTGAAGCAAATTTAGTTTACTTTAGCTTGGTTTCTTTGCTTATTGGCATATCAACCTTCGGGTGTTATCTAATGCCTAAGCCATACTTGTAGAAGAACAGCAGTGGTATTAATACCAAGGGAGATAAGAGGGTTAATATCTTTCCCAAGGGTATTAGTCCGGAAGTGAGCGTTATAAACCGAATGGAGCTCAATCTTGCTTATTACGATTTTGTAGCACTAGAACCACTTTACCACGAGGACTCTCCATATATATATATATATATATATATATATATATATATATATATCTTTAAGAAAAAACCAAAGACCGGTTAATTTAGGATTATAAATTTATTTCCATCCTGTTTTTCAGTTTCTGGTGTAAACCAAAAACACGAAGAAAAATATAACAGGACTTCTTCTGATCCAATTGATAAATAAAACAGAATAGACACGTGACGTGGAGGGGGAGGGGCAAGAGATTAAGGAGTTACCTCCTCGTTTTATTGAATTTCCGTTTTTTATTTACCTATTTATTTTATTTTCAAATTTCTTCCGTCAGTTATAATTACGGTAATTTAACTTTTTTATTTATTTGTTTAATTCATTTTCTTTTCATGTTAATTTCTATAATTAACTTTTAAGAGAAATATTAATGCTTATATTAATTTCGATACCATTTATTTAGCTACCTATTTTTTCCTAGTGTCTATATTGGATACGCTTTTTTCCGGTTTCAAAATTTATTTCTATGTTTTAAATTTTATAGTCTATAGTTTGAATTTAGTCTTATGTCTACATCTCGCTATTAATTCACTTCTCTTATTTAATAACTTATCAGGCCATTTATGTATTAAAATATGTATTTTCTCTTCTAAGCACAAATTGCATCAACCGTCAAAACTATTTGGAGTATTTGATTTTTTCAAAATAGACCATTCTAGCTCCTGAATAATTTTATTGTCCTGAACGAATTACTCCCAACTCTGGTTTAACTGGACCGAATAATACCTATATATATATATCAATGTATTCACCGTTCATTTTGTTTGTCTGTGAATGTTAGTGCTGTCCATGTAAGTATCTACCTAATATTCAATAATGCACAACCGTATTTAAGGGATGAGGTAGTTCATGCTTTACACAAGGGCATTAGTCAAAAAGTGAGCGTAATAACGCGACTAGAATTCGAACTCGCTAGCTGCGATATCGTAGTTCATTACGTAGCCGCTTTGATGGCTGCGAATGGGAAGTGTGCTAAAACACGACTTTCCGTCGGAACGTTTTTCCTGTTTGAGACGAGAAACATTTACGGCAAGAATGTAGAAGAGATATATGAAGGTCATTCAATAAATAAGCTGAATTTTGCACAAGTTTTCAATAGGAAGCCCTGTTTACAGGGAATTCTTTTTAAGGAAATCAATGGTGATGGGTCCTTTCATGGCCCAGACGTAAGTCTGCGTGAACTTCGTTACTGACCTCAGAACCCAGGACTTTTTATTTACAGGAGAGAGTGTGTTTCCACTCCTTGGGTTGTCTTTTCAACTCAAGCTCGTCTTGGCAAACCCATGTTTAGTCCATATTTAGTAGATTCCTTGACAAAAACATGCTTGTCCATACACATCACACATTCTTCCTGTAAATTTCACATGGTTTGCACTTCTCAGACACCAAATATTTGATTAGAGACCTCTGTTCAAGCCAAGGACACTAGGTTTGATTTGCATCTACTTCGAATTCACTCAAGATATATTTTTCTGATTATAGTAATCTTTCCGTCAAACCAATTCGAAAGAATTACGTTTCCGTTTATGGAAAAAATTCAGAAAAAAATTAAATCTGTTTTTTTGTTTGTTTGTTTGTTTGTTTTTTGTATTGTTTTGTTTTGCAAATAAAAAATAAAGCAGAAAACACCCTCTTTGTAAATTTGGCTCAGTCGCCTGGGGCTGTAGAATACACCGTCTGCAACTCTGCAGAGGAGTATGACACCCCCCAACGTGTGTCTTAGCTTTAACACTAAGCAATCTGATGGTGAGGCTCTGGTAGTTCTGGAGCTTTGGGAAATGCGGAGTTCACCTTTATTGCCATCGTTCCCAGGTCCACTCTGGCCCAGAGAGGTAGCATATGATAGAGTCCTATCTATGGGTCATATAGAACTAAACTGTGTACTTATGCTCAACTGAATTATTTGAAATCGAACGGTTTTGACATTTAACTGTGTGTAAATAAAAAAACTGAACTGAATTGTTTGAAATAGAAGTGTTTATATGTATAAAAATGGATTTGGCATTAAATAACCTACAAGGTTTGACATGCCATAAAACCCAAACCAAGCCGAAACCTTGTTTATTGAATGAACCTCGTAGAAACATTTCACTCAAATGTCTTAGGACCAAAGAGAGATTTTTTAAAGATAAAATATTTGTCATTCAGGTAGAAAACACAACACCCATTTCTCGGGCTGATGGTGCCCGACTCTAATCCTCACCCTAAACCAACTCGATTCTCTATAGCAAACAAAACGTTGGCATATGCTGAAAAAAATTACAAACTTTTCTGTAATAAATTCTATTCCAAAAATCTAATCAAAACAACGAAAATATAACTTACTTACATTTATCAACAGGTATATAGTAGTATGATCTAATAAAATAATCAAATAAGAAGGATTCTTATTTTAAATCAAGTAATTTAATTCAGATATTTTATTTTAATTTATAATGAAATTTATCGAGAAAATACAGATGGAGAAATAACATTTATATAACATTTTGTCAATCAATCAATAATAATAATAATATGGAAATTTCAAGCGACGAACTGACGAAATCTCACTCGAGAAAACTTGGACATGGCTATAGAAAGGAATCTTTAAGAGAGAAAGAGAATCTCTTCAAATAGTAGCATAAAAAACTCCATAAGGACTAACTGCGTTAAAGCAAAAATAGATAATATGCAACAGAATAGCAAGTATAGGTTATCTGGTGATAAAGACGAAACGATTAATCACATGATCAACGAATGCTGCAAAATGGCATAGAAAGAGTACAAGAGTAGATATGGCTAAGTGGGGAAGTTAATTCACTGGAAATTGTGCAAAAAATTGAAATTTGAACATACTGTCAGATGGTATATGCACAAAACAGAATCAATCCTGGAAAATGAGATGCACAAAATTCGCTGGATTTTGAGATTCAAACAGATAATCTAATCCTGACTCGAAGATCGGACCTAGTGAGAGTTAACAAAAAACGAGAACCTGCCAAATAGTGGACTTTGCTGTCTCGGTGGACCACAGAGTGAAAGATCATGAAGATGACGGTGATACTAATTGTAATTGGTGAACTTGGAACGATCTTCAAAAGTTTAATAAGAGGGCTAGAGGACTTGGAAATCTGGAGATGAGACGAGACCGTCTGAACTACATCATTGTTGAGTTCTCCCAGAATACTGGGAAGAGTTCTGAGAACCTGAGGAGACTTGTTGTCATTCAGATTCCTGTAAAAGACTATCAACTAATACTTGTATGAAAAACTCACGAGGAGTAATATTAATAATAATTTTGACTGCAGAGTATTGGCTGAAAGGCTTCTCGACTAAATAACCAGCCTCTTGAAGCAGAGTGTCTGATGTGAGACATCTCACGGACCATTGTTCATGGTCCTATCGTCGTAACAAGTAAAAGTTGATAATTAACAAAATGCTCAGGAACTGTTCGAGAAAAACAGACCACTTATTCTATGCCAGAAGACCAGATCTAATTTTAGTGGTAATCTACAAAGCTATTTGCTTAGCTGTAGCACAAGGTCGTATGAATGGGGAACCCAATGAGATTCTAACTTACTTGTAAAGGTTTACTAGTCTAGCATACTAACCATTATATCACCAAAGGTACCAAAATCTAATTTTAGTTGTAATTTACTAAGCTTTTTGTTTAGATGTGGCACAAGGCCATATGAATGGGGTACCCAATGAGACTAGAACTCACTTGTGAAGGTTTGCTAATCTAGCATACTAAATATTACACCACCAAAGGCGCCTAGATCTAATTTTAGTTGCTAAAAAGAAAAGAACAATTCGACTCGAAGACTTTGCCATTTCAGTAAGTCCAAGAATTGTAATATAAGAAAGTAAAACCAAGATGATTACATGGACTTTGGCAGAGAGCAAAAAGGTTGCCAAATATTAAGGTGACAGTGATATTACTAATATTTGGAGCCCTCGAAACAATCTCCTAAACTTGTGAAAAAAACTGGGAGAAAGAGAACTCAGGAGAAAAAATGACTGCTCAGACAACAGCCCTGTTGAAACCAGCTACAGATAGAACTAAGATGTTCTGAAGAGTTGAGGAAATTTGCTTTCACTTGAACTTCAGTTAAGGTAACCAATTGCAATTAGAATAAAAAAATATAAGTATGAAATAACTGACGAACAATTAGATGATTATGTGCCCCAAAATATATCTCCCTGTCTGGTTTAAAGAACGCTGACTGCTGAAGAGTAAAACCCTCTTCCCTAAAAAGAGATCTCCTTGATATGACACTTAGCTTCAGTGGATGGTGAGGATCCAGTTCTGGAGATCTGAAGAGTGTGGAGCACTCCTTTATTTCTATTATTCCCAGGACGACTCTGACCCGGATTGGAAGTACCTGTTAGGGTCCTATCAATGGGTCACATAGGTAAGTTTAAAAAGCATTCCCATTTGATTAGACCATGTACAAAAATGACCTTAGGAAACAGAAGTACACAAGGCATAAAATAGAAGGGTGGACATGCTGTTCAAATCAACCAATCAAGAACTAAATTGGCTCAGTCGACTGTGACCGCAGAATACACCGACTGCATCTCTGCACTTGGGTAAGATTCCCCCCAACGAGTGTACTAGATTTGACACTAAACAATCTGGTGGTGAGGTTCCACTAATGCTGGAACTTTGAGAAATGAGGAGTATCCCTTCATTGCCATCGCTCCCAGGTCTACTCTGGCTCGAAGTAGTTGCACCTGATAGGGCCCTATTTATCGGTAAAATAAAACTAAACTGCGTACTTATGCTAAACTGAATTATTTAAAATAGACCTGTTTTAATATTTAAACTGTGTGCATATGCTAAACTGCATTGCTTGAAATAGAACTGTTTTGACATGTGTGTGGACAAAAACTATATTTTTACTAAACTGAATTGTTTGAATCAAAACTGTTTGACTAAACTGAATCGCTTGAAATAGAATTGTTTTGACAATTAAACTGTGTTTTCATGCTAAACTGAATTGTTTGAAATAGAACTGCTTATTTGTTTTAAATGAATTTGGTATTAAATAACCTACAAAGGTTGATATGCCATAAAACTCAAACAACCAACCAACAACCAAATCAAACCTAAATCGATTTAGTCAATGAATCTGTGGCGCAAATCTGTTTGAACATTTAAATTTTGAGTAACCATGATGTCTCCCATGTCTTTAGACGTTGTATAGGAAAGATTATACCTTCTGATGTAAATTACATCTATTTTATTTAAACTTTTTTTTGCAAGTAAATAAAAAAGATACAACTCATGATTAGTCGATTTCAAAAGGTATGATCTTTTCAATACAAGTAAACGAGTTCGAACTCCTGTCGTTCTATTGCGTTCACTTTAAGACTAATATACCTGGGAGAGATATGGACCCCCTTATCCCCCCTCTCCTACTAAGGGTTAAATAGTATCACTGCTGTTTTTCTACAAGGATGGCTTCGGCATTAAATAACCAACGAAGAAGACGTTCTTATAACATTTTTCACTCTGTAATAAATAATCTTGGTAACTTTTCTATTTCTTTGGACCCCTCAAGGCTATCGTGATGGCATCTGCAAATCTAAGGACAGTCGCCAGCTAAAAAAAAACCGTTTAAGTCACGTGAATTGGATTTAACGACCCGAAGCAAAAAGTGAGAGCAAATAATAAAAATTGATAGAAATTACAGAATGATAGAAATTTATAGAAAATTTGACAGAAAATGAACAAAAATTGATAGACGACGATGTTCTTTATTTCTTGGTGAATGGATATCGAAAGATGCGTAAAATGTCTGGCGGAATACGGAAATCGCTAGGAAAATTGGTAGATTAACAGTTAATCTGTTCAATTTAACCGGAGATCGCACCATGAATATGTAGAAGGATGGACCAATAAGTCAATAGCATTGCGTAGGGATGCTTGAAATCATATAGCAATATGCAAACAAACGATTATTATTATTAAATAGGAATAGTTACTTGAAACTTTATAAAAGTATGTAGATTATTAGTCTGATTTGGAGCTATTTTCTGGCATTGTAACGATTATGGGTTATTTGATACCAAATCATATATATATATATATATATATGCATATATTTACTAATCTAATATCTACCAGCATTCACGGTACCAGAAAAAAAACGAAAAAAAAACCCGCCAGGAACAAGAGATAAAAGTATCTCGAATCACTGCCCGGGGGAAAAAGAAAAAATTATAGGTCAAAAAGAAAGAAAAAGCCAACCTTGTCCGACCCCTTGAAAAAAATCAAGGGATACGCTGTCAGTTGGTCAAAAGAAAACTAAAACCTTCCGCGAATCCTGCAATGCTACAATTACAAAAGTGCTCAACACAAGTGGAGCCAATTATAAAATTAACTTAAATCGCGAGTTTGAAATCTTCTACTAAAGTTTCAACTTATCGGATCATCAGGAAGCTTAACTCCAACTTCCTGATGATCCGATAAGGTGAAACTTTAGTAGATGATTTTAGTAGATGATTTAAGTTAATTTTTTATATATATATATATATATATATATATCTCCAATCAGCGTCCGAAGACAGTGGGTGTGGATTATTCGCGGATAGAATATATGAGGAATATCATATAAATCTATGTGAGTGCTCAATATATGGCTATTGCTATATATCTTTTTCCTTCCAGTTTTATATAACAAAAATCACATACAGAGCGTATACAGTGCAATTAGAAGGAAACTCAAACCTGGTTAAAATGTCATCATAAATTTATATCGTCGGAGAATATTATCATACTCTCCGTCTCTTCAGATGACTATACAAGTTTGATATGAGGTTGCAAAACAGCAAATGTGGGTTACAGTCGAAATGTATATTAAAAAAGGAGAAAGGGAAAACCTATATGAATTTTTAATTCTCAGGTGAGAGCAAAGGGGTCAAAACAATAAGGCGTTAGAAACATTAAGAAACCAGAAGAGGGTGTTCCTGTAAATCGACCCGTCTCAACTTGAGCACATGCCAGATCTTCCATAGCAGATGGATTCTTCTGAATAATCTAAGCTTGTAAATTTAATGATTTCCTTCATATAGTCTTCGTTTACTTCTAATACATATGTTAATTCTCTCAGCTGATATGGTCTTAGACTTTCTCCTTAAAAAATAAAATAAAATGAAATCAAGATAAAAATTAAAAAAAAAAACTTTCGGCAACCACCAGGTGCCTTTAATTAACCCTACAAATGGTCAAGAGGAATTAACTACTCCAGAAATAAAAACCTAGGGCGCAGGGATATTGATGAAGATTTTTATTGGAATTAATAACATTTAATGCAGTAGTTGATATTATTATGACAGGGAGATTTATGTAGAGGAAGAGATTCTGTGAAATTTGAATGTTAATTCAAAAATTAGATCCTTAATATGACATTAGACAATCTGATGGTAAGGCTCCAGTAATGCTGGAACTTTGGGGAATTCGGAGTACCCCTTTAATGCTCTCGTTCCCTGGTTCACTCTGGCCCGGGGTGGTAGTACTTGATAGGGTCCTATCTATGGGTCAAGTAGAAGTAAACAGTGCACTTATGCTAAACTGAATTGTTTGAAATAGAACTGTTTATATATATAAAAATGGATTTGGCATTAAAAAAAAACAACGGTTGATATGTCATAAAACCAAACCAAAACAAACAATATTAAATACACCCTTATTACATTGAGAAAAATATTGTATGACTTCTCAGCTATCAGAGTTCAAAATTGTACGTAGTGCCATTATTTCTATCGTGATTGTTATCTATTAAAAGCCGGTGCACATTCGACCAGCCCGTTCTGAAGACCCAAGTTTTCATTCGTTTTTTTTTTCATTTTCTTTCTTCATTTCTTTCTTTCTTTCTTTCTTTCTATCAGTTGATTTTTCTTCCTTCCTTTAGTTCAGTTTTTATTCATTCTTTGATTTTCTTTCTTGATTCCATCTTTTTTTTTCTTTCTCTCTTTCTTTCTACTTTTGGACTTTACCTCTAGTTTTTCAGTCTATTTCCTTCTTTGTTTTTTCATTCGGCCTGGTTTTCTTTCGTTCTTTCTTCCTTTCGTTCTTTTTGTATCAGTAGTCTTTCTTTCTTTTTTTTTCTGTCTTTCTTCTTGTCATTCTATCATTGGTTTTATTTCTTTGTTCTTTTTTTTTATATCTTTTTATATTTTTTCTTTCTTTCTTTCTTTCTTTCTTTCTCGTAAGTTCTTTGGTCTTTTCTTTCTTCAAAAATTTCTATTTTAAAAACAATCAATAACTTTTTTCTCGTTAACGCTTCTTTTTTTCTTTTTCTTTCTTTTTCTTTCTTTTTCTTTTATTTTACTCAACCTAGTCAATTCCCTTTTAATATTTTCTGTATAATCTATGTTACTTATTATGAATCACGACCGCTTTCTTACCATCCAGCAAATTTTCAAGTCTCTGACGTTTGTCTTTAAACCTAAATCACATGACTAATTCAACTCTAAGCCTTTGGTCTCTTCAATCACCTCCTGCTTCTGTTCTTAATACTTTCAACTGAATAATTATTAGAGATACGAGGGTTGCGATAATAACGATTTAAATCTCGAATTAGAAGGATTCTAATCTTGCCCTTCGAATTGTTGGTGCGGTGAATCAAAGCTTATCTTCAAGAGGCCGTTTTCTTGTAAACTTATTAATTATCTGTTAGCGTGATTCCACGAGACAGGTTAAGATTAGCGGTAATAAAGTTCTAATCTCCCAGTAACATTCAGGTGATACTCGTTACATCATAGTTTGTTGAAAATCTAGTAAATACAGTTGTATATTATTGAATATAAGGTAGATGTTTCATGGACAGCACTGACATTCATAGACAAAGAAAATGAACAAAGAAAACACACACACACACACATATATATATATACATATATATGTATATTGTGAGGGAATTCTCGTAGCTTAGTGGCTATAGTCCTGGACTGAAACATCGCTGTAAGCGAGTTAGAGCTTCATTCGCTTTATAACGTTCACTTTTGGACTAATGCCCATGGGAAAGGTATGACCCATCTTATTCATCCCTCAGTAAATAGTGCCACTTCTACAAGGATGACTTTGGAATTAAATAAGCCACAAAAGTTGATATAGCATTAAACAAAGAAACCAAACCAATATATATATATATATATATACTAGCTGTCTATCGTATTCGATGATTACGCCCACATGATTTTTTCTTCCGGTGCTTTTTATTTTTTGATAGGTATTGCTAATCGTCAAAAGGGATGTTCGTGACCCCAGGTTTTGTTTGAAGATATCCTTATACTGAGTTTTAGCCTAACTGTTTTAAGTGACCCTTCTTAGAGTAGAGAGTTTTGGCAGTCTGCTGTCATCAAGTCTGTTCAAGTTGCCAGTCCATCATAAGCTGAGTTTGGCGAGTATATCATATATGCCCGGGAGTTTAGGTTTCTTTTAGATGAATTTATTTGGATATGCTGGTACCACTTGATATCAAGTATACTGCACAAGTGATGCATCATATAGACGCATCCGTATTGGAGGGTTAAGAGGAACAATGACACGGTACTCTACACATTTAGTTTTTCTGGGGAGGTTTTTATTGAGCCATTCTCGCTTTCTCAACCCACTAAAGGCCTTGAAATCATTCGACACTAGTTTATTTAGTACCGCATCAAGTTTATTGTTGTTGGCGACCGTGGAGCCAAGAAACTTGAATTTGTTTATTTAGGTTTGTACTTACAGCTCTATCTGTATATCTTGACCAACATCATGAGATCGTAGAGGAGGGTGGTACATAACCCCAGTTTTACAGAGGTTAATATTGCCCGTGGTGTAATGGTTATCGTCGTAGGAAATGGACATGGCGCCACGAGTTCAAATCCGGGCCGAGACTGATTGCATTTCACATAGCACAAATACACTTGGGAAAGGTATGAATCCAATTATTCTCTCTCCAGCTATGGGGAAATAGTTGGAGAGACTAGGTTCTTCAGCCTTGGTAAGTCTAGGAAAAGGAAAACTCTGAATTCAAACCTGTTAAACTCTGCTTAAAAAATTGACCGTGTCATATCCTGCCCGAGTTAAGGGGTTGGTAAATATGAATATATCTATCACTCAAAGTGCCCATAAAAATTCCAACATAGCTTTGATTTTGCAGAAGTGAGGAGGAGTACATTCACAACCCAATAATAATAGACTCACATGACTTGCTCATCAACTATAACAAGATACCTATGTTCTTTTAACTGGCACTTGTAGTTTTTCTTTTTTTCTCCTTTCATTCAGACTTACTAATTTCAAATCATTTAGTATACTAACATCCCTTGAGACTGATTGCATTTCACATAGCACTAATACCCTTGGGAAAGGTATGAATCCTATAAATTTCCCTCCAGCTATGGGGAAATAGTAGGGCAGACTAGGTTCTTCAGCCTTGGTGAAGCAACAAGCCTAGGAGAAGGAAAACTCTGAATTCAAACCTGTTAAATTCTGCTTAAAAATTGACCTTGTGTCATGTTCTGCCCTAGCGGAGGGGTTGTTAAATATGAATATTCGGCTGAAATGCTTTAGCAGGTTTCGAGCCATGGGTGATTATTTCCTATGTATCTTAGTATCTTTCGAAAAAGGTGGTATCGTCAGCAAACATGCATCCCCGTACCAGAACATTTCAGGTTTTTCTTGCAGATTTAAATTGGCTGGCATTAAGCAGATTTGTCTTCCGTATACTTAGTATCTATACCCACTGGGTGGAATTAGTGAAGATATCAGACAAGACCACACCATAGAAAGAAAAATAGAGCAGAGCGTTGGAGGAATAACACAACTGTTTCACAACGTTCCCAACGTCACATAATTTTGAGTTCTCCTCTTAGAACTGATTCATGCTTTCATTCATGTATGCAAAGATGATACGAGCCTGACAAAGCGGTCAAAATACTCAAGTTTTCAAAAGATGTTCAGTAACGTTTAACTGTTCACAATGCGATAGTAAAGTCGATAAATATCATGAAATGGGGCATATTCTTTTCAATCCATTTCTCCAGTATTTGTCACAAACTTTCTAATTGGTTCCCCGTTTTGTACGGAACGTACATCATGTTTCAGTAGGATATCCTCTGCCATAATCTTGCCCAATCGGCTAGATCTGTAGAATAGACCGACTGCATCTCTGCACTTGGGTAAAAAAACCCTCCCTTTAACGAGTGTATTGGATATGACACTAAACAATCTGATGGTGAGGTTCAAATAATGCTGGAGCTTTGGGGAATGCGGAGCACCCCTTCATTGCCATCGCTTCCAAATCCACTTTGGCCCGGAGTGGTAGCACCTGATAGTTTATGGGTCAAAACTAAACTACGTACCTGATAGTACGTACGTACTAAACTACGTACCTGATAGTACGTACGTATTAAACTACGTACCTGATAGTTTATGGGTCAAAACTAAACTACGTACTTATGCTAAACTGAATTATTTGAAATAGAACACTTTTTGACACTTCAACTGTACTTACGCTAAACTGAATTGTTTAGAATAGAGCTGTTTGGACATTTAACTCAGTGTAAACCGAATCTATACATATTGTAAATTGAATTGTTTGAATTAGCACTGTTTGACTAAACTAAAAAGCTTGAAATAGAAATGTTTTTGAAAATTAAACTGTACTTATGCCTAAATGAATTGTTTGAAATAGAACTGTTTATTTGTATAAAAATGGATTTGGCATTAAATAAGAAATAAAGGCTGATATGCTATAAAATCCAAACAAACAAACTGTCTGAGTCGATTATCTGTTTAAGCAATATGCCCTGGTATAGAGAGAAGCGAGATCTTACAGTATTTGCCGCAATCTCGTCTATCTCTGTTCTTGAAGATGGTGATTAGTTAGGCGTCCTTTCAGTCTGCAAGAACTTCCAAATTTTCAAAGGCGTCTCTTATTATAGCGTAGTGTACCTCAACAAGCCTTTTGTCTCCTCTCTTGATAACTTCTGGATGCAGCTCGTCTGCGCCAGGAAACTTTCTGTCGTCGAGCATAGAGATAAATTTTATTCACTTCATCCAATTCTAGACGTTTATACATCCAGTGTTGGGTTACCGTTTGTTAAATGTTGTCACCAGCATGTTGTTCCACTGTTGACGGTTCAGTGAGCAATGTGGCACCTGGTAAAACGTTTGTGCATCTCTATGATTATTGTTTTATTGTCGAGGACCAGCAGTTGTTCTGGGGAAGTCACTCTTAGCCCATATACAGCTCTTATTTTCTGGTAAAAACCTTTGGGATCATTAGAGTCTGCAAGTATATGGGGTTCAGCCGCTTTGGTTCCAGCCATTTATTTCTGAGTTCTCAGTATCTTTTTTCAAGAAGTTAACCATATTTACCAACCCCTCCGCTCGGACAGGATATGACACAGGGTCAATTTTTAAGCGGAGTTTAACAGGTTTGAATTCAGAGTTTTCCTTCTCCTAGATTAGTTGTCTCACCAAGGCTGAAGAACCTAGTCTGCCCTACTATATACCTATAGCTGGAGGGAGAATAATTGGATTCATACCTTTCCCAAGGGTATTAGTGCTATGTGAAATGCAATCAGTCTCGTCCAGGATTTGAACTCGTGTCGCCGTGTCCATTTCCTACGACGATAACCATTACACCACGGGCACTTCCTTGTCGAAGAAGTTAACAGCATATTTTATAACTGGCCTTTACTGATTTGGTATTCTTGCCGAGCATGTTGTTCCTGGAAAGGTTCCTGTTGTTAATAAGCTCCTCCAGCTTCATGCTGTTTCCGTCAAACCATTCTTCATGCTTACTTTCTGCAGCGTCGAGTTTTTCTCTGTATACCTTTTAAATGTTCAATTTGAAGGCGTCTTATTTTTCTTCTACAGTACCTGCTTGAATTTCACCTAACCTGTCCTTTAACGAGACTTGCAGATTTTCACTGAGTTAGTTGATTTTGATCGTGTTGATTGCAAGCTTCTTGGATGGCATTTTGTCTTTCCTCATTCTCCGCCTCACACATTGTTTTGCGTTGGACTTGATAATAACATGGTCAGTACTGCAGTTGGCTACTCTCATCGATCTCGTGATCTATCAGAAAGTTTGGCAGATCACGTAGTCACGTGATTGTGAAGTCGATAAAGTGCCAGTGTTTTGATCTCAAAACTGCAAAGTCGATGTTATATTTTTGGAGCTCTTAATATATTATGGCACTACTTCTTTCAGATCTATTTGAGTTGGGTTTGTCTAGTATTGTTCTGATATTCCATGTTGCTAGGTTGAAGATTTATGTTTCTTAGACCTTTTTTTCTTTGGCGACGTCTTGCTAGTGTGGCTATCTTTTTCTTTTGCAGTACATGTTTCGTAGATGAAGCTAGCAAGTTCTTTTTAGGATGCACAAGGTTAAGCCAGTTGTTTGTGCACCCTCTCCTCCTCCGAGAATATGCTGAAATGGCAAGGATGGTCCAAGATGAGAACAGCACTCAGTGATCGCAGTGACCTACCGGAAGTACATAAAGGCTTGTACATCCGCCTTTACAGGTTGTCCCATGTCTTTCTTTTGTTGTTAAGGTGTGTCCTCACTTAATAATTCTATTCAACCTAACAGAAACGACCACTCCGGGTCAGAATGGACCAAGGATAAATGCAATGTAGAGATACTCCATATTACCCAAAGCTCCAAGACCATCGAATGAAGTTTAATGTCAAACCCAGGACTATCCAAGTTTGACAAACCAGATGGGCAGGACTCTGCTGGAGAAGTAGGGACGAACTCATAAGTGATGTACTCCTACGGACTCTTTCACATGGACGAACAAAGGTAGGGTGAACAGCTAGAACCTACATACAACAGCT
Source organism: Sepioteuthis lessoniana (assembly GCA_963585895.1). Lineage (NCBI taxonomy): Eukaryota > Metazoa > Mollusca > Cephalopoda > Myopsida > Loliginidae > Sepioteuthis > Sepioteuthis lessoniana. The sequence continues at coordinate 42,264,798 of OY757938.1, forward strand.
CTGTGCCGATACAGGATGTAGCCTTGAAGACCTACCTGAAGAAATGGGCGATTAAGAAGGGTGGCGCGAAAGGGTCAGGGATATCTTTGTTGATGGCGCGACATGATGATGATGATGATGAGAGAAAAGTGTAAATAAATCCAACGGTATTTAAATACAAAGATATTAAAAAAAACAAAATTTTCAAAGGATCTATTTATTCATATTTACCAACCCCTCCGCTCGGACAGGATATGATACACGGTCAATTTTTAAGCGGAGTTTAACAGGTTTGAATCCAGAGTTTTCCTTCTCCTTGACTAGTTGCCTCACAAGGCGAAGGAACCTAGCCTTCCCTACTATTTACTCATCGCTGGAGGGAGAATAATTGGATTCATACCTTTTCCAAGGGTATTTGTGCTATGTGAAATGCATTCAGTCTCATCTAGGATTTGAACCCGTGTCGCCGTGTCCATTTCCTACGGCGATAACCATTACATCACAGGCACCTCCTTTTTTTAGGCTTATAGTACCTGGTGTTCCCAAGCGGTCCCCTATCTAAGTACTAGTCAGGCTCGACACTGCTTAACTGCGGTGATCGAACGAGAACCAGTGTTTTCAAGGATCTATTTATTTATATATGTTAATATGCAAACATTGTTTTTTGTTAAACCGTGATGTTAGAAAGTAAATGCTATAATGCTCCATCCGACAATTATTTTCGAAGGAGAAACCGAAGCGAAAAATTAAAATTTCAAATTGTGAACACTAGAATCATCAGTACGAAATATGAGTAAAGTTACCTATCAATCGTAATATATATGCATTACGAATTCAAGAACATTATGAAAAGTAATTGCTAAACAAAAGAAGCGAACTGCTGAGAAAATGTAGATATATTAATAAATTCCCCATGTGTCATCTACCACCTGACTAATTCTAAACTCATTTTCTAGCCCAGTGGGCTGTAGCTGTAGAATACACCGACTACGTCTCTGCAGAGGAGTAAGACTTCCGCAACGAGTGTCCTGGATATGACATTAAACAATGTGATGATGACGCTCGAGTTTTGGAGCTTTAGAGAATGTGGAGTACCCATTTGTTGCTATTGATCCCAGATCCACTGATTGTTTCCTATCAATGGATCAAATAAAACTGTTTCACATTTAAACTGTGAGCAAACAAATGACGAAACTGTTGTCGTGGTGTAATGGTTAAAGCACTGGACTGCAGAAACGTAGTTAGCGAGTTCGTACTCCAATCGCCCTGTTATGTTCACAATTGGACAAATAGTTTTGGGAAAAGTATGAACTCCCTTATCCTACCAGCTATAGATTAAATAGTACCACTACTGTTCATCTAGAAGGGCAGATTTGGCATTAAATAACCCAATAAGGTTGGCATGCCATTAAAAAACAAACAAACATATGACTTATGCTAAATTGAATTATTAGAGAGAGAAGCGTTTGGTCATTTAAATGACTGATGTTTAACTGAATTGTTAGTGATGTATAACAATACTTGAAACCATTTAACTGTGTGCGAACGAATAAGTAATGTTGAATGAAATAATTACTTTTAAAGAGCAATACTTATAACTACATCACTGTGCACAAACAAATGATTAATAGAAAACAGAATTATTTGTATTTGATAGAAATACTTTTGTTGAATATTGACCTACAACCCAGCCGGACTGTCAAAATAGGTAATGCACCTATGTAAAAAACAGGTGCATCCGCTCAGGGAATATCAGAATATAACCGTAACCGTGGACGGGTGGAATGAGTGCGATTGTGACGTCCACAAGAAGGCGGGCGTTGAACCATTATATAACTCGGTGAAGACAGGAAGTCAGTTAGTTTGGAAACCAGACGAGTTGGAGACAAGATGCGGTAGAGAAAGTCAGCACCCAGCAGAGTGAGCCCTCAGGGCCCCCGATAAATCAGTTTGGAGACCAGACCAGTTGGAGATAAGATGCGGTAGAGAAAACCAGCACCGAGAGAGGCCGGGACCCAGGCCCCCGGTTGAGCAGCCCAGGAGAACAGGAAAGAAACGCGGAGTGGGGTCAATATGTTGCAGTTTTGTTCGGTCCCTAACTCCCTCTCGCACACAACCCTTTCAAATAAAATGAGAGGTATATTTTTCTAGAGAACTGTGTCGCTCGTCTTTATTGTGTCGTCGTTATGATTCTGCATGCATATGTAGATGTATATGTATTATGTGTTAGTATAGTTAGTCATGGTCAGGGCTATACAACACTTTAAACCATTTTACTATGTGAAAAAAAAGAGTTCTAGCTCATTTAAAAGTGATATGAACAAATCATGTATATTTGATATGAATAGGATTTGGTATTAAATAATCTAAAATGATTGATAAGTCATAAAACCCAAGCAAATCAAACAAAACTTATTTTCCTGTATTTACACATCCATATTCTTATACCCACACATACATACACACACACATACATACACACACACACATATGTGTGTAGCTAGGCAGCAGTCGTTCATTTAAACATGTTTCATTAAATTGGAAAGACAAATTTTGTCTATATAATTTAATAAAAATCCTTTCGAGTTTCCTGATAAGTGTTTAGGTCTCAAGTTGGAATTGCTGAATGAATTTACCAAAATTGTTCCTTGCCCAGTCAGCTGGGGCTGTAGAATACACTGACTGCACCTCTGCAGAGGGGTAAAACCCTCCCTAACGAGTGTCCTGGATATGACACTAAACAATCTGATGGTGAGGTTCCAGCATTGCTGGTGCTTTGGGGAATGCGGAGTACCCCTTCATTGCCATCGCTCCCAGGTCCACTCTGGCCCGGAGTGGTAGTACCTGATAGGGCCCTATCTATGGGTTAAATAGAATTAACAGCATACTTATGCTAAAATGAATTGAGTAAACTGAATAACTTGAAATAGAAACGTTTTTGACTATTAAACCGTACTTACACTTAAACTTATGCTTAACTGAATTATTTCAAATAGAACTCTTTTTCGACATTAAAACTGTATTTACACTTAACTGAATTATTACATATAACTGCTTGAATAGCTTGAAATGGAAATGTTTTTGACAACTGAACTGTTTTGAATTGAACAGATTATTTAGATAAAAATAGATTTGGCGTAAAATAACCTACAAAGGTTGCTATGCCATAAAACCAAACCAAACCAAACCAAACCAAACCAAAATTGTTCCACTTTTTCATGTCAGTGTCGTGATGAGCTGCAAGATCATTTATTTTGAAGTGTGTGTAATTATCAGGCTCATCAGGAAACACGAAAGGATCTTGATTAAATTATACAGAATAAAATTGACTTTACTATTTAATGAAAAGTGCTGAAATGAACGACTGCTGCCTAATTACACATACTTCAAAATACATGATCCTGCAGCTTACTATGACACTGACACCCAAAAGTGGGACAATTTTGGTAAATTCATCCACCAATTCCAACCTGAAACCAAGACACGTCTTTCAAATTTGAATAGACCTTAGAACTTTATGAACGACACTCTTGTATATATATATATATATATATATATGTGTGTGTGTGTGTGTATGAATGTTGGGCAGTACTTTTTCATTCAAGCATGTTTGATTAAGTAATAAAGACACGTTTTGTCAATATCATTTGATTAAGATTTTTTCAAGTTTCTGGATAAGTGTCTTGGTTTTAGGTAGTATTTACCAACCCCTCCGTTCGGGCAGGATATGACACAAGGTCAATTTTTAAGCGGAATTTAACAGGTTTGAATTCAGAGTTTTACTTCTCCTAGACTAGTTGCCTAACCAAGGCTGAAGAACCTAGTCTGTCCTACTATTTACCCATAGCTGGAGGGAGAATAATTGGATTCATACCTTCCCCAAGGGTATTAGTGCTATATGAAATGCAATCAGTCACGTCCAGGATTTGAACTCGTGTCACCGTGTCCATTCCCTACGACGATAACGACTACACCACGGGCTCCTCTTGGTTTTAGGTGGGGATTGGTTGATGAATTTATCAAACTTGTTCCGAGCGCTTTCTGTCCTTTCCAAAAGCACTTAGGATATATATATATATATATATATATATATATATATATCGGAACAAAGGTTTAAAGGATTTAATAAAAACTCCGATTTAATAAATAATGAGCTTTCTTTCTTTACATTGAGTGAAAAGCTTGCTGAAAAAAACAGAAGTTAAAAATCTTTTCTCGTAAGAAAAAATAATTGAAGTCAAAATGTAAATATTAACCAATATTCACGTTATAAAAAATAAGAGACGATACTTTCAGTCTAGTAGTTTCTATGGTCTAAGCCTGAGTTGATAACTTCGTTGCGCGTAATATATCATACGTGAGAGTGTCACAATGCTGAGGGATAATGTAGCGGAGAGTAGATATAAAAATTCTTGCAGGGAAATATACATGCAGGAAAGAATGACAATAACGCTTCTTTATAAAAATATATACATCTTTTGAATTCTTTCGAAAGGGGTCAAATCTCTTTAGTGTGAGAGACACGGATGGACGGAGGGAGATAAAGATAAACTGCTATATTGACCCATAACTTCTTTTTCTCCTAACCATACCACGTTGTATTATCTTCAAGGCCCCACTTAGCACTTCTTTTGCTTCTCAGACGGGATATTCAACCGGAGGCCGCTGTGTGCTGCTGCCTCAGGGGATGCTCTCAGTGACTACAAGCAGGGTCTGACTTACACTGACTCCAACAGACTCAGACCCTCACGCGGCATCTGCATATATCATTTCATAACGCCCACAACTTCCGATAAACCACGTTACTATTTCTGCTTATTTACACAGAGAAATCTCTGATTGATGGCTCGGTCAAGGGTCAATATGCAGCAGCTGCAGCTGAATGTTTTTTATCAGCCTGAGATAGATGAAATAATAGTATGAATGTTTTAAACGCAATAAAAATGTAAACAAATTCGTTTAATTCTAAGATGATCAAACGATGCTGAAATCAAATGTTAGGTTTTCACTAAAGAGAAATCAATTGATTTCCTATATATATAGGGGTTGTTTTTCTCCCTATTATGAGTATCACGTGTACTTCCATCTTAATAGATACCTAGACACGACTGTATTATCATGATCTATTGATCTCTTTCTTATTTTCTGTCTGATGATTGTACACACCACATCTGCATTCTTTGGTCTAGTTGAGAGTGTGTTCGCAAATGGCTCCAGAGAGCCGGGTTCAATCCCAGGTGGAGTCATACCAAAGATTCAAAAAATGATACTTGATGCATTCTTGCTTAACACTCAGCGTTATAAGGCACGGATCAAGGATAAACCTTCGGGTCGCTCTCGACTGGCATATATATATATATATATATATATAATGTTAATAAATTCGACAAAATAAATCAAATCGCGTAATGGTAACTTTCATGTAATGGGAACAGTACAATCTTCAAACAGCTGAAATGATAAAGTAGGGATAATGTTTATATTAATGCTCATTTTTTTAATCTTAAATATGAACATGGAAGAATAACTGTGGCTTAGTAGCTGACATTTTGGACAGCAACAACCTGGTAACCGATTTCGAACTTCAGTCTCTTTGTTAAATTAATTTCAAGATTAATACTCTTGGCAAAGATATGAACCGACTAATCCTATCAGATATTGGTTATATAGCACAAGTAATGTTCTTATTCTAGAATAGCTTTGCCATTATAGAGCCCACAAATATATATATATATATATATATATATATATATATATATATATATATATATATATACACTAGCTGTACCGGGCCACGCGTTGCTGTGGCTCAGTTTGTTTAAATGGTGAAAAAAAAAGAAAATGCATGTTTCTAATATGTTTAATTTTCCAATACTTGTGGATACACAATATTCTTGGTAGTTCCAATTTACGTGTAGATAAAGAGATTGTCTGAATTGCTGACTCTTGAATAGGCAACATATAATTGCCCATGTGTGAGGCTATCAGCGTGTAAATATAAGCCACACAATTCTAAAGATTGTCCCTGTGCTTTGTTGGTCGTGATTGCAAATGCCAATCGAATTGGGAATTGCAATCTCTTAAATTGAAATGACATATCTGTTGGGAATCATAAGAATTCGCGGGTGGGGACATCTTCACCTTTCAAAGGCCCTGTCAAAATTTTTGCTTCAATGATGTTGGTCATTAATTTTTTTACTGAAAGACGTGTGCCATTACAAAGCTTAGGCTGTTTAATATTTCACAACATGATAATTGGCACACCATAAAATATTTATTAAACAACAAAATAAATGTGATATCAATAGTGAAGAAAAAATTTAAGAATAAGTTTTTTTTAATAAAAAGAAATTTACTTACTACTGGACCAACGAAATATGGCTTAAAGTTTATTAACGAAAGAAAACCTTTTAAGGAATGTTTTTCGTTGAAGTTAAACAAAAAAAGAAAAAGAAAAGAAAATATTTAGTATACAATTCGTTACTACTGAACTGACGAAATATGGTTTAAAGTTTAGTGTCTTATAGATAACAATAAGCGAAAGAAAACTTATTAAGAAATGTCTTTCGGTGAAGTTTAAGAGAAAAAAGAAATGTTGAAAAAATAGAATAAAATATTTTGTTAACAATTCGTTACTACTGAACCAACGAAATATGGTTTAAGAAAGAAAACTTTTTAATGGATGTCTTTCATTGAAGTTAAACAAATAATATAAGAAAATATTTTGTAAACAATTCGTTAGAATAAAAAAAATTACTTACTACTGAACCAACGAAATATGGTTTAAAGTTTTGTGTCTCTGTTTAAGTCAACCAAAAAAGAAAGAAAAGTGAGAAAGCAGAAAATAAATCACGCGTAAAATTCTTGGAAAACGGAAGTAATGTTTTCCATCATTATTCACGTTCGGCTTTTCTCGGAGAAAAATGACTTATTAAAAATATTTTTTTTTTAATTATTGTAATATTTTTGGATGATAGGTATATAAGAACACTCCTGAATTCGAATTAAATACTCTCTGAAAATTTTTAACCAATTAGTGGTATAAAACTGGAGATTATCGGTTAGTAACAAACATTTACATTTTTATTTATATAGATATTGTCATCCACAGACAGACAGTTTCGATGGATCACAACTAATCAGTGTGACTTGAAAGTGGGATCGAACCCCGCCCAACTTTACGTTAGTCTAAGTATCAGACCGCTCAGCCAACAAGCGTACCACGTCGGCTAGGAAATTATAAGGTATTATGTAGCAACAGCAGCAGCAGCTTTCATTTGTTTACATTTTATACCTTATCGGATATCTGTTTAAAATTCTAAGATGAGGTATTATTTATATTATTTACATTTTTCGGACTCATCTCTGTCGCCATGTTTATCACAACGTTTCGGCTGTTGTACTATCCAGCCTTCTTCAGAGTAACTGTGGCTTAGCAGCTGACATTCTGGACAGCAACAACGACACATGGTACAGTGGATAAAGGCGTTGGTTAGATCCAGTGACATACCCAAATAGTGTGAGTTCAATACTCGGTGAAGGCAGTGGAGAACTTTCAGATGGGAAATTAACAGGAGATAATTGATAACTGACATCCATTAAATATGCCTCATGGAACTAAAGCAGTCCAACCCCGGTAAGCGAAATAAAGGGATAATAAGTTCGATATTCAAACCACCTGAAGAAGGCCGCAGCGTACAACGGCCGAAATGTTGTGATAAACACGGCGACAAAGATGAGGACACTAGTCCGAAAAATGTAGATAATATATATATATATAGTGACAAAAATTATTTCGTGAGTCAGGAACTAACCTACTACAGTTTCGCCTAAGCAGCTCATCGGGGTACCTAATCCCGACTATATATATATATATGTGTGTGTGTGTGTGTGTGTGTGTGAATTTTAAAAAATCAAAAATACAAGGTATTTACAAATGTTCATTCTTTTCTTTTGCCAACGTTTTGTTTTCGTTCTTTTCCATATTAAAACTTTATCAGGGCTACATTAATAAGTGGTGTTGCATCTTCTGAATTATATCATATTATGATTTAATGCTTTTGGTCTAATGAGTAAAGTTTTTCCCCAATATTCCAGAAGACCGGGGTCCAATCCCAGGTCGAGTCATACTAAAGACTTTAAAATGGTACTTGATGCCGCTTTGCTTAATACTCAGCATTATAAGGTTTGGATCAAGGGTAAAGTGGAGCAATCCAGGGAATGGAGTAGCACTCTCCCCTATACCTCGGTGTAGTAGTAATCGAAAAGGGAGCCTTCGGGTCAACCTCGACTAAAGTCATAAACTTTACTTATATTATACTAAATTATATTAAGTTTTAATATATTACAACATTAAAACTTTTAACTTTGTCAAAAAAATCATACACAAAAATTGCATTTTCATATTGTTATCTTTATATATCGTCGGATTCATTTTCATTTTCTCTCTCTCTCTCTCTCTCTCTCTCTCTAACACGCGCACACACACACACACACACACTCACACACACACACACACACACACACACACATATATATATATATATATATATGGATGTTTGATTAAACAATGAAGACACATTTAATTAATTAAGATTCTTTCAAATTTATTAAGATTCTTTCAAGTTTCCATATAAGTGTCTTGGTTTCGGTTGGGAATTGGTGGATGAATTTTCCAAAATTTTCCTGAGTGCTTTCGGCCCTTTCATAAGTCATCATCAGGAGTTGCTTGCAAGTATATTGTTTTTTAAAGACCTTTTGAAAGTTATTTTAGGCTTTTATAACATAACAACATTACGTAAACGCAGAGTTGAATAAAAGCTGAAGAATTTAAAAAACAGAACTCTATCAACGGAAATAGAATATTATCAAGAAATACAGAATATTTTTTTAAAACTAGAGGCATTTCAAAATATTATCAAAATTAATTCTATCGATTTTAGGATTTTTTTTCTTTTTGTATGTAGGTCTTCTAGGATATGTTGTCGTAATTAGGTAATTTTGTTGTGTTATGAAAACCTAAAAAAACTTGCAGAAACTCTTTAAAAAACACTATTCATACATTCAAGCAGCCCCTGATGATGGTATGACACGACGTGTGGTTGAGTACTTAATTAATATGTAAAAATTATAATTTATGAAATATATTCTAATTAATATATATTTATATATCTCAAAAACAAAAAAGATCCTTAAAATAAGTATCTTTTTGTCCAAGGCTTATATTGACCGAAAAAGCTGTTTGATCGTTCTTAAAGGTCAGTTAAGTGCGAGACAATTGTTTTTGATTTCAAAGGCTAGCAAATTTATTTAATTTTTCAGTTGTCGACTAACTTCATCAATCACAATGATGAAACGGGTCATTTCGTAAAACATATCTTGAAGATCATTGTCAAAAGGGAGATTTAATTTTGCTCTACCCTAAATAAACGTTAGCTGGGCATGGCTCTTCCAGTCAGGTAAAACTGAGAATTTTTTTGTTCAACCCCATTTCTCTAAACCTGTTCCCATCTAAAAAGGGTTTTCCCTATACCTGTAAGATATAATCCTGAACTAGGATTGGCTGACCAATAGAAATATGACTCCTAATAGTCTTTTATTGGACAACCAATCAGAAACCATTTTTGTCCAGATATTGATCTATATAAAATGGGATAAGAAAAAAATCCACAGAGAGGATGAGAAAAGAGACGAAGAAGAAACTCAAGACTGCGAAAGAAGCATCTCTTCCATTCTAGACCCGAAGTACTCCGAACAACCTTCAGACGTTACAAAAATTCAAAGTCCCAAACTTTAGAGACGTTAGTGTTACTCTAACCAAACTTCATTCTAAATCATTCTCTCTCGATATTCTTTCTTCTGTTTGCCAAAAAAGCAAACATCATTTGTTTATTATTTGTCTCACAAAGGTGTTTCAATAAAAACGATTTTTGTTGTTGTTAAACAACAGGTTTTCTCTATTCTTTGAGTTGCTAGACAATCTAGCCACTCCTATTACCTGACCGTCAGAAGAAGATCCAGCTGAATTGTGTCAAACCCCGTCCGTGGATCTTTCAAACACAGCGTGGACACAGAAGGATTTGACAAGGCAAACAGTCGGAAGCTAATGTAGTAGTCACGAACAAAATAGCCACAACAAGTACTATGACTAGTAGTCACAGTACTTGTTGTGGCAATTTTGTAGTCACACCACATTGGGCTCGGTGATTAGCATAGGACCAAAATGGCCTATGAAAGGTCCGAAAGCGTTAGGGGCAATTTTGGTAAATTTATCCAATAATTCCAACCTGAAACCAATACACTTATCAGGAAACTTGAAAACATCTTAATAAAATTATGTAGAAAAAATGTACATTATTTAAGCATACATGCTTAAATGAAAGACTGCTGCCCGACCACACACACACACACACACACACACACATATATATATATATATAAATATATATATATATACCACGTTTTTTACCTGACTTAGTCGTCTATATCATTCTTAAAGGGTTAAATGTGTCCTAGTTGAATCGTAGAAGCACAAACTAGAATTCATAGCCTTCGTGTTTGCTAAAGAAAATAGTTAAAGGATAAACCTCATATACAAAACATTATTTTTCACTCCTCTCTCTTCCCATTTCGGGGAGAGTTCTCGTGGAGAAGTAACTAATGTGCTGAACAGCGGCCTCAAAGCAAGATCGAACTCCAATCACACTATTACATCCCCTTTTGGACTAATACCCTTGGCAAAAAACACAAACCCCATATTCCCAGTTATGCATTAAAAAGTATTACTACTATCCTTCTACAAGCATTGCTTTGGCATTAAATAACCCATGAAGATTGATATGCCATTAAACAAAGAAAGAAACCAATCTTTTTTCTCTCTCTATATATATGTGTGTGTACATACATAAATATGTACTTATATATATATATATATATACATATATTCACACATACATACATATGTGTGTGTGTGTGTTCATCAACTGCTCCACGCAAACAGGTGGCGACACAATTTTGTATATATATATATATATATCAAGGTAAGTTTTAAATAAACAGTGTTCCATCGTCTTTAATAAAACTTAATGAAGGCTGATATACCATTAAACAAAGAAAGAAACCAATCTTTTTCTCATCCTCTCTCTCTCTCTCTCTCTCTCTCTCTCTCGCAAGTGATGTACACATATGGACCCCACATATGGCTGGGCAAAAGCAGGACGACTAGCACGAACATACATTCAGCAGCTATGTGAGGATACGGGATGTTGTCCAGAAGACCTGCCTGAGGCGATGAACGATAGAGAAAAGTGGCAAGAGAGGATCAGGGATATCCGTGCTAGTGACACGACATGATGATGATGATGATGATATATGTAAATAAATAAAAATGTACACATATATATACATGTGTGTGTGTGTGTATATATGTGTGTGTGTTCACCAACCGTTCCATACGAACAGGATGTGACATAATCTGATATATATATATATATATATATATATATATCTTTAATAAAACTTGCTGCCTTAATATACTCTTCAATATATATATATATATATATATATGCATTCAAAATAATTTTAGATTTGTCGCGCATATCTCACCTTTATAGGGGTCTCAGCTGCATAGAAATTTAGACAAATCTGAATTAGTTTTCTAATTCTATCAGATGGTAGCGTGTTGCCACACCAAAATATTTCAGCTCCGGCTCTTCTTTCTAGGTGAGTCTTAGAAGTTTTTGAACGACCCACGTATATATATATATATATATATATATATATACGAGATGCAATCAAAAGTATACAGTGTGAATTTTTAATTTTTTTTTTCATTTGAAATTTGAAAAGCTGTCAGCACAGCTGAGCAACTTATAGAAGTTAGTGTAAACAGTTCAGACGAGTCAGTGCAGATTTTAAAATTAGTCAAGAAAAAAGTTTAGCAAATCTTTTTTAAGTTTGAAAATTTCTTTTAAATGTTAAGTCGAGACAATGCCACCAGCTGCACCAATCTTCTGTAATTAGTTCATTCAAAAAGTGTGACTTGTCCTGAACAGTCTTCTTCACTTCAAACAAAATCATTGCCCAGTCGGCTAGAGCTGTAGAATACACCGACTGCTTCTCTGCAGAGAGGTAATACTCCCCTAATGAGTGTTCTGATATGACACTAAATAATCTGACGCTGGGGTTCCAGTAATTTGCAGAATGCGGTGTACCCTTTTTTTGCCATCGATCCCAGGTCCACTCTGACCTGGGGTGGTAACACCCGATAGGGTCCCTTGCCCAGTCGGCTGGGGTCGCAGAATCCACTGACTGCTTCTCTGCACAGAGGTAAGACCCACCTACGAGTGTCCCAGATATGACACTAAACAATCTGATGGTTAGTTTCCAGTAATGCTGGAACTTTGGGAAATATAGAGCACCTTTACCTGGTCAATTCAGGCCCGGAGTGTTAGCACTTGATAGGGCCCTATCAATGAATTAGATAGAACTAATCTGCGTACTTTTGCAAAATTGAATTGTTTGAAATAGAACTGTTTTTGACAGTAAAACTCTACTTACGCTAAACTGAATTGTTTGAATTAGAACTCTTTGACTAAACTGAATAACTTGAAATAGAAATGGTTTTGGCAATTAAACTGTGTATTTACATTTAAACTTCGTACTTATGCTAAAAAATAGTTTAAGATGGAACTGTTTTTGACAATGAAACAGTGTGTAAACAAAATCTATACTTATACTAATCTGAATTGTTTTATAGAAATGTTTTTGACAATTAAACTGCGTATTTACGCTAACAGAATTGTTTGAAATTGAACTATTTTTGTATACTAAACTGAATTGTTTGAAGTGGAACGGTTTTTGACAATGAAACTGTACTTAAGCTAAACTGAATTGTTTGGAATAGAACTGTTTTGACACTTGACTATGTGTAAACAATATATATACTTATACTAAACTGAATTGGTTGAACTAGCACTGTTTGACTAAACGGAATAGCTTGAAATAAAAATGTTTTTGACAATTAAACTGTACTCATGCTAAAGTGAATTGTTTGAAATAGAACTGATTATTTCTATAAAAATGGATTTGGCATTAAATAACCAACAAAGATTAATATGCCATAAAATCCAACCAACCAACCAACTAAACAAAAGCGGCGTCCAGGATATGACCCTAAACAATCTGATGGTGAGGTTCCAATAATGCTGGAGCTTAGGGGAATGCAGAGAGCCCCTTCACTGCAATCACTCCCAGGTCCACTCGGGCCTGGAGTGGTAGCACCTGACAGGATCCTATGTATGGGTCAAATAGAACTCAACTGTGTACTAATGCTAAACTGAATAGCTTGAAATAGAACAGTTTATATGTATTGAAATGGATTTGGCATTAAATAACCCACAATGGTGGCCATGCCATAAAACCAAACCAAACTAAACGAACCTTTTTAACCGGGATAGTCCCAGTGGTGTAGTGGCTAACGTGCTGGATTGTGATATATTACATGTGGCGTAAGGTCATATGAATGGGGTACCTCATGAAACTCAAGCTTGCCCAGGAAGCTTTACTAGTCCAGCTTGCTAAATATTACACCACCCGAGGCACCGTAGATTTTAACATATCAGAGAATTCGAAATGAACAAAATACTTTGCCCATCCCAAAATAAGGAGGCCAAAACCTTGCCTGCTGATGTTTGTATCTTTGGTTGACTTTCACCTGCTGCTGTTCACTCAACTGACAACCGATTTGATTCCAGAGTTAAGTGGTAGATCCATGTTTCATCCATTGGTACATATTTACGCAAAAACTCCTTTTTGTTGCGTTGAAACAGTTGCAAACTACGCTCTGAATCGTCGATGCGTTGTTGTTTTTGATCGATTGTGAGCAATCGCTGCACCCACTTTGAACACAGCTTTCTCATTGACAAATTTTCATGCAAATGATGAATACACCGCCTTCAGATATCTTCAACTCCTCTGCTATCTCATACAACTTGAATTTACGATTGGCCAAAACAAGTTTGTGGGGTCTTTTTGTGTTCTTCCGGGACAACTGCCGCATTTGGGCGACCTGAGAGTTCAGTATCATTTGTGTCTGTACGACCGCGTTTGAAGTCAGCTTATCATCTCTTAACCGTTGTTTCCGTCGGAGCAGAGTCCGAATAACACATATCAAGCCATTGCTTTGCTTGAACAGTATTTTTCCCATCAGAAAGCAATGCTTTATCAACTCATGAAATTCAGTATCTTAACTTAAATAACTGTAATTTGTAAACTAATAATCCGATTGGGCTCACATTTTGACACGTGCCATTTGAAGGTTAGTATGTTATAAAAATCATATGGATTTTTTTAATTAGTGGTGCCATCTATGTGTCAGACCTGGGACTTATTGAGTGATAACCTACAATAGTTGATATGCTATAAAACCCAATTAAACCACACCAAACCTGATACTATATAACTGCATTTGTATTTAGAACTCTTACTTGAAACTATGATTGTTTGTTCAGCTATCATAAGTCATCTAAAACCATTAAACTGTGCAAAAAACTTTTAATTCAATAAGAATAATCCTTTTAAATCATATAACTAATACAATTAGATTGGAATACTTAAATATATACAGCTGTGTAGATAGAAATACTTTATATCATATGACTGTGTGCAAAAATCATTTTAGAAACAACTATATAAATATGTAAATATAAAAGTAAAATGAATGCAATTCCCTAACCTCTTGACATAAAATAACTCCAGAAGGGTTGGAATGGTATTTTTTTGGTTCCCTTGTTTAATGGAATATCAATTTTCTTGGGTTACTTATTATCAAAGCTATCCTTACAGAAGAGCAGTAGTGATAGTATTTAACCCATAGCTGGGGAGATAAGGGGTCCATGTCTTTCACAAGGGCATTAGTCTGAAAATGAACGTGATAGTGTGATTTGAGTACGAACTTACAGTTTAGTACATTAACGCCACGGGGAATTCTCCCCAAACAGGTTGACATGCCGTTAAAATCAATCAACAACACCAACGATGTTAAGAAACAACTGCACAAAAACGTAAATGTAGAATGAACGTAATTCCCTAACCTCTGGGCATAAAATAACCATAAACGGCCACAACGAGCTATTACACGTTGCTTTAGGTAATATTCATGAATAAACAGCAATACCGATCCAGCTGCATCTGAACTGACTGAGTAAACATGTTTGTCTTTTTATTAAACGTGGATGAACGAATTCTTCCGGTTTAGCAAGAATGGCCGAAACGGTGCTTCAGTTTTCTGTTAGAACAAATATACAAATCCAGCTACATGTTATCCATGCAGTAATGAGACTCATTTACTTCTTTTCATTTAATGACATACTAATCCCTAATCCGTCTTATTCACAGCCATTTTGCAGACTAATCACTAATCCGTCTTATTCACAGTCATTTTGCAGACTAATCCCGAATCCGTCATATTCACAGCCATTTTGCAGACTAATCACTAATCCGTCTTATTCACAGTCATTTTGCAGACTAATCCCTAATCCGTCTTATTCACAGTCATTTTGCAGACTTATCCCTAATACGTCTTATTCACAGCCATTTTGCTGACTTATCCGTCTTATTCACAGTCATTTTGTAGACTTATCCCTAATCCGTCTTATTCACAGCCATTTTGCAGACTAATCCGTCTTATTCACAGTCATTTTGCAGACTTATCCCTAATCTGTCTTATTCACAGCCATTTTGCAGACTAATCACTAATCCGTCTTATTCACAGTCATTTTGCAGACTAATCCGTCTTATTCACAGTCATTTTGCAGACTTATCCCTAATCTGTCTTATTCACAGCCATTTTGCAGACTAATCACTAATCCGTCTTATTCACAGTCATTTTGCAGACTAATCCGTCTTATTCACAGTCATTTTGCAGACTTAGCCCTAATCTGTCTTATTCACAGCCATTTTACAGACTAATCACTAATCCGTCTTATTCACAGCCATTTTACAGACTAATCCCTAATCCGTCTTATTCACAGTCATTTTGCAGACTTATCCCTAATACGTCTTATTCACAGCCATTTTGCTGACTTATCCGTCTTATTCACAGTCATTTTGTAGACTTATCCCTAATCCGTCTTATTCACAGCCATTTTGCAGACTAATCCGTCTTATTCACAGTCATTTTGCAGACTTATCCCTAATCTGTCTTATTCACAGCCATTTTGCAGACTAATCACTAATCCGTCTTATTCACAGTCATTTTGCAGACTAATCCGTCTTATTCACAGTCATTTTGCAGACTTAGCCCTAATCTGTCTTATTCACAGCCATTTTACAGACTAATCACTAATCCGTCTTATTCACAGTCATTTTGCAGACTTATCCCTAATCTGTCTTATTCACAGCCATTTTGCAGACTAATCACTAATCCGTCTTATTCACAGTCATTTTGCAGACTTAGCCCTAATCTGTCTTATTCACAGCCATTTTACAGACTAATCACTAATCCGTCTTATTCACAGCCATTTTACAGACTAATCACTAATCCGTCTTATTCACAGTCATTTTGCAGACTTATCACTAATCCGTCTTATTCACAGCCATTTGGCAGCTTTCTCTGCTATTTAATGCTATATTAAATGTTTTTTTTCTTTTTTTATTTGTTTATTTATTGATTTTAAATACACTATTTGTAAAAAATGTGTTTAGCTGAAAAGAATATTACTCTTGTAACACAGCCGCCTAATTTCCTTTATCAGATTCTACGGAACAATTTTCTCTTCACAAAAATCAAAATCCCCGTGGTCACCATTCAGGAACTGTTCAAAACATAGTTATGACCAACTAACTGAAGGCAGTGTCATTTGAAGACTTCCAACTCTGTTACCAGGAGTGCGTTCAATGTCTTTTCAGCTTGGATTTCGAACGTAAAATGTTCAAGGAAATGAAAATTTGTAAGGACGTTATTGACGAACTCACTAACAATGGTCAGCCTACTTAGCTTGCTAACATCATATCCGCTTGGAGCAAGACAAGATTTTTAAGTAAGTTGATATCTAACATCTTTACACAGTTTCATAGCTTAATAGATGCAAATTTTATAAGCTTAGTAAATGAAAATTGCCTCAGTAAAAATGTGACCTTTGCATTTATAGAATTTTGTAAATTATAATTCCCATAGAACTTCATGAAGCTAACTTCGTCACCTCTTTCGTTCAATTGACTTTTCTCGTCTTTTGTTCGGTCTTGCAATTTCATTTTATATTCCATCCTTTTTTTTATATCACTGTCTCGTACCTCTCGTAAGAGTCTTCATCCGGTTGATCTTGAAACAATAGAACTAGTAATTGAGTGATTGTTTCATTAATTTTGACGGCATCTCAGCCTATCTATGGTTATTTTCTGCCAAGAGGCTCGAGAATCACATTTTGTTATACGAGGTGTCTTCAATAAGTTTCCAGACTTTTTTGTACAGACATTTAAAATTGTCGTAGACTCTTGAAAATTCACTATGTTATTGCTATACATGTTATGAGATGACTGACCAATTTTTATGATTTCAGATTTAAATGAACATCTACAACAGGAATTGGAATACATCCTACTAAAGCCTGATTCTCAGAGCTGGCGAATTTCAAAAATGCAATCTGGACGTCAGGACACTTTAGAAGAACGATATGCAATAAAATTCTGTTTTAAACTCGAAAAAAAAAATGCCGCAGAAACGTATGGAATGTTTCAAACTGCTTTTCGACCATCTTGCATGAATCGAGCGTCAATTTTTGAGTGGCATAATAGATTCAAGGAAGGCAGGGAGTCTGTGAGGAATTATGAGAGGTGTGGGAGGAGTAAGAAAGTCAATACACCAGAGTTGATTGCCAAAGGGTTAGGATAGGGTTACTATGTTGAGATTTTAAGGGTGTTCAGGAAGAGATTCTGTCGGAAGAGGCCAGCACTCTTCAAATCGGGTCAATGGTATTTCCACCAGGACAATGCACCAGTCCACAACTCTACCCTTGTCACAGACTATTTGACCAAGATGGACATCAAGACAATTCTTCAGCCTCCCTATAGTTCAGACCTTGCTCCCTGTGACTTTTGGTTATTTCCTAAGCTAAGAGGCTGTCGTTATGAGACAATTGAAGAGATGAAAGAGTCTGTGACGAAAGTCATTAACAAGCTCACAGAAGAGGACTTTCATGGGGCCTTCCAGAAGTTGTTGGAACGGTACAAATGCATTGCAGCTGGAGGTGATTACTTGGAAGGGGACTAGAGTTTCATGTGTGTACTATCAATAAAAGTGCCAATACGAAAAAAGTCTGGAAAGTTATTTAATAATGCTCGTACACACATACATGTACTCACACCTATCCATGTGTCAACTCATAGGCACATACGGATAGTTAAGTCAGTATATATAACCACATCAGGGTTACAAGTGTAAGAAAATGCAATATCCAAGACGTTTGGGCCTAGAATTTGACCCAGCGTCCTAGGCTGTCCTGGGATGCCAACCGAAAGAGACTAAATGCAAGTGTTGTTTTCCGTTTACAGTCCCATAACTATGCGGGTACGCATGTAGTCGTTATAGGTTTGATGATTGTTATTATGAGATCATTGCACAAAGTTGATCATTATTCTTCGATTGATATATAAAGGTAAAGTGGAAAATGTTGCTCAAAATTATCAATTTGGATCAATTAGATACTTTGTTATTTGAATAATGGTACTTTCTGACCCATTAGTATGAGAGACTTGTCTGATGGTTAAAATAGATAGAAAGAAAGAAAGAAAGAAAGAAAGATATTATATATATATATATATATATATATATATATATATATATATTAGATATGATTCGTAGAAAGAAAGAAAGAAAGAAAGATTATATATATATATATATATATATATTCGTAGAAAGAAAGAAAGAAAGAAAGAAAGAAAGATAATACATTACATATTGTTCGAGAAAAGACAGAATGAAAATCGTATTGTTAGATGAATTTAAGATAAAAACAATGTAAGAAAGAAAGAAAGAAAGAAAGAAAGAAAGAAAGAAAGAAAGATTATATATATATATATATATATATCATCATCATCATCATCATGTCGTGCCGCCAGCACGGATATCCTTGACCATCTCTCGCCACTTCTCCCTATCATTCATCGCCTCCGGCAAGTCTTCTGTGTTACATCCTGTGTCCTCACAAAGCTGCTGTATGTAAGTTCGGGCTGGTCGTCCTGCTTTTGCTTGGCCATATGTGGGGGTCCATAGGAGTACGTCACTTACGAGCTCGTCCTTGCTTCTCCAGCAGTGTCCGGCGTGTCTGGCTCGTCTAACCAGTATAGTTTTCGTGATGGGAGGCAAGTGGCCGTACAGTTGGCGTCTCGTGGGGTGTTGTCGCCAGGACTTGTTCAATATTGCTCTCAACATTCTTGTGTAGTTGCCGTCAAGTTTCTTCTCCAGCAGTTTGGTTAGCGTCCATGTAGTGCATCCATATAGCAGTATCGATACAACCGCTGCCAGGAAAAAACTGCGCTTCATTTCATCGGTCAGGTCTGATTTCCATATAATTGAGAGCCTATCTATAGCCGTCCATGCTTTCGTCAGTCGTGTGTCGATGTCGTTTTCTGTTGATGAGACGCTACTTCCTAGGTAGGTGAATTTGTCCACTAGCCTCAGAGAGGCTCCGTCTAGTGTGGTAATGTTGCCCGTTTGGTTGTAACACATATATTCAGTTTTGTGCGCATTGACATGGAGGCCAATGCCTGCTGCAGCTCGTTCCAAACTATGCAGTAGTGTCTCTGCTCTATTAGGCGTATTCGCCAGTAACGCTAAGTCATCAGCGTAGTCGGCGTCTGTGATTGTTTTTGCGGGGTACCTTTTGCTTCTTTTCTTAGTCAGCTCGAAGCCATTTTCTCTGTTTTGTCGATTGAACTTCTAAGCACGTAGTCTAGACAGATGATAAAGAGGTATGGGGCTAGCGTGTCCCCTTGTAGTACTCCTGCAACAATGTCGAAGTATTCCGTGTCTCCATCTGGTGAACGTACTTTCACTTTTGTGTTTCTGTAGAGGATCATTATTGCTGCTACGGTTTCTTTTGGTAGGCCGTATGCTAGTAGGATTAGTTCCATTTTCCCTCTGTGGATGAAATCGAAGGCCTTGGTAAAGTCGACAAATAGTAATGTCGCCTGAAGGTTTTTTGCCCGAACGCCTTCAAGGATTCTACGGATGGTCAATATTTGTGAGGTTGTGGATCTATTTCTCCGGAAGCCATTTTGGTTTTTCCTAAGGATGTTGTCTATTTTGGGTTCTATGCGGTTTCGTAGTAGGGCATTGTAGATTTTGGCTGCTATGGATGTAAGTGTTATCCCTCGGTAGTTCTTGGCTAATCCGAGGTCGCCTTTTTTAGGGAAAGGAGGGATGCATCCCTTCATCCATCTTTCTATCCTATTTTGACTATAGACAGCGTTGCATTGCCGGAGCAGTATATCGTCGAATTGTCTAGTCTTCCACACTTCTGGGGGGATCTCGTCCGGCCCTGCAGCTTTCCTATTTTTAATTTTTTTAAGAACCGAGTCGAGTTCTTCTTTGGTGAAAGGCCCTAGTTTAATGTCTAATTGCTTACTGATAATTCTGGTGATCGGTTCATCCGTTATTTTCGGCGGGCTTCCTAGTAGATTTTTGAAATGATGTTCCCACAGTTTTACTCTTTCTTGTTGGCTTGCAGCTTTCAATTTTGCTTTGGCTGTGCTCTTCCTTCTACTTACTTCGTTTATTGTTTGCCAGGCTATCCTGGATTGTCTATCTTCCACCGAGTCTCTAATCTTATCTATCTGATTTTGTATGTATTCTGCCTGTTCTTTTCGATATATTCCTGCTAATTGATATTTTGCCTTTTCTAGTTTTCGGGCATTTGTGTTTGTTGGGTTCTTCCGATAGCTTTTGGGGGTAGTTTTCACGAGTGCACGTTTTTCTTTAACCTCTGACGTTTCCCAAGGGACTCCTATATTTAGTTCTAGGTTTTGTTGGGATACACTTTGATGCCGCCTCTAGGTGTGCTTCAACAAAATTTTCATATTCGTCATTTGGGGTAACTTTTTCTGTCTTCTCTTGTAGTTTTTCGAATCTGTTTCTTAATTCTAATGCATATTTGTCTCTACTGTCTCTGTTGTTAAGTAGGGCCCAGTCATAGTGCTTAGTTGTCGCTGTTCGTGTGGCGTTTTTTCGTAGGCTTAGACGTATTTTGGCCGTGACTATTCGATGATCGGAGGACACACCCTCGAAAGTGGAGTATGCTTCGCAATTCATCGCACTATTTTTCCATTTCTGTGCTTTACTCTTGTTCGCGTATGTGTGGATCCATAATTTTCCCTCACTTTTTTGAAAGTTTGTATTGAGGCATGTTAATCTATTTTCTATCATGAAATCAATTAGATGTTGTCCATTCCTGTTTGACGTGTTGTGTAGGCTGTATTTGTTGTTTCTGTTTTTCCCGATTTGTGCATTCATATCTCCGCCAATGACTAGCGGGTTGTGTTTCGGAATGCTACGTAGAAGGTGACTAGTTCGGTTTCTTCGCTAACATTGGTAGGGCTGTAGCAGGAGATGATCGTTGCTTTGGGGTTGCCATTAAACGTTGCGGCCATCATCCTAGGTTGTATTCTCTCAATGCTATTAAGTGTTTTTAGCGCTCTTGGTCCTATAAGCATTCCCACCCCTCCTACCGATGCATTGACAGAGTTTTTCCATGCCGATACAGTCACCAGCATCCATCCATTGCCAGTTTCGTGATATTTGATATCTTCGGTGTGAGTGTATCGATGTTCTTGTATACAGATTATGTCTATCTTATGTTCTACGGCTGATGCAGTTAGCTCTGGTAGTTGACCTATTCTATTTAGGGTTCTAACGTTAAATGTCGCTATCTGTATTGTTTGTTTGCATTTTAGTAGTGTTTGTTTGAGCTCTGTAGCTGATTTTTCGAACACTGAGGCCAGGGCTCCAACCTCAGCAGGACGCGCCCCTTTTTTACCCACGCGAAGAGCGATGCGGTTTGTGTATGTGGTTTGAGTATGAGTCATGGTTATCTTTCGATGGCTGTTTTTATTCTCATCTATAGAAGCCACTCTTATAGATGAGCAGCAGTAGTTCCCCGATCGAACTGACAATCCTGAGCGTTTAGCCGCAAGACTCACACGTTCAGGAAATGTTAGGCATTGCGAATTCGAACACCTTCACGTACACGATCCTGCTTCCCATGTGTACGCGAAAAAAATAAATAAATAAATAAAATAAAATAAAATAAAATAAATAAAATAAAAATAATAGAAAATAAAAAATAGAAAATAAAAAATAGAAAATAAAAATAAAATGAAATAAAAATAAATCCTTTTACCTTAAGTTTTAACTTAGTTAAAGTCCAGGACTGACGTATATTCAAAGAAATTTTGGGGTATATTTTATCTTGTAATCCAATACAGGCCTACCAGGTTTTATTTTTATTTTTTTTATTTTTTTTTATTTTTAGTGGAGGAGGAATGCTAAATTTCTAAGTTTGGCGGGGTAATTTCAAACAATTGTTAAGTTGACTCGTGATAGTTGCACCTGGTAAAACAATTTAGTCGATTAGAAATAAATCAAGATTCTTAGATTAAAATATGACAAAAATTCACCAGCAGATTTTACAAGTCATAGAAAATCCAGTGTTATTTTTAAAAAAGAAAATTGTACTAACCTCTAACCATCGAGTCTTTCCTCACAATTGTTTAGTTTTTTTCTATATATCCACATATTTATGAAGCTTTTATGTCTTTCCTTATATTTATAAGACCACCTGATTCTAGAATGTTCCATTCCAAATATTTCTTTAGCGTTTGGTTTGGCCGTTCGTAGAAAGAAAGAAAAAACGAAAGAAAGAAAGAAACAAAGAAAGAAAGATTATATATATATATATATATATATATATATATATATATATATATATATATATATATTATATATGATTCGTAGAAAGAAAGAAAGAAAGAAAGATAATACATTACATATTGTTTGAGAAAAGAAAGAATGAAAATCGTATTCTGTTAGATGAATTTAAGAGAAAAACAATGTAAGAAAGAAAGAAACAAACAAACAAACAAACAAACAAACATATTGTTCGAGAAAAGGAAGAAACTTGCTTTCTGTTGGTCAGAGAAAAAAATCTAAGAAAGAAAGAAAGAAAGAAAGAAAGAAAGAAAGAAAGAAGTATATATATATATATATATACTAAATCTTAACTTAGGCATATATATATATGTAAGTTAAAATTTATATTTACAAGGAATTTACTCATGCTTTCCTTGTAAATATTTATTTTTCAGTTAATTTTTTAACGTAATTTTGTACACAAACAATACAATGATTTTAAAGGGAGAAAACAAAATATTATTTTAGCCCAGTTGTCAAGGACTGTAGAATACACCAACTGCGTCTCTGCAGAGGGGTAAGACCCAACGAATATACTTGATATGACATGAAACAATCTGATGGTGAGGCTTCAGCCCTGGAGTTTTGGAGAATGCAGAGTACCCCTTCATTGCCATTACTACCAGATCCTCTCTGACCCGGAGGGGTAGCACCTGATAGGGTCCTATATATGGGTCAATTAGAAGTGTGTGACATTTAAACTATGAGCAAACAAAAGACTCATGCGAAATTAGATTGTTAGAAATGGAACTGTTTGATTCTTTAACAGTAAAAACAAATAATTAATATTTAATTGAAATCTTAGTTATATATAGCAATACAATGAATGAGTAATGTTGAATAGAATTATTAGTGTTGAATAGAAATACTTGAAATTCTTTAACTGTGTGCAAAAAATGAGTTCAAACTCATTTAAAAATGTTAGCAACAAAGTATGTTTACAATAGGATGTAGTCCAGAAGACCTGCCAGAGGCGATGAACGATAGGGAAAAGTGGCGAGAGAGGGTCAGGGATATCTGTGCTACCAGCATGACATGATGATGATGATGATGATATATGTATAAAAAGGGATTTGGCATTAAATAACCTTCAATGGTTGATATGCCATAAAACCTAACCGAGCCAAACCGAAATCTTAATTTCCTGATTTTTGAGTAGAATTTGTAAAATGTCGAAACTTTTCGGATCCTTCTATAGATTCAATTTGAGCTAAGGAAAGATCAAATTAAATCCAAATGGTTTTCATAAAAAAACGAAAACTCTCAAATATTTGATGACATAAATCAACAAGTGAACACGAATTAAGGCCGTATCAAATCAGTAATAAATAGATAAAACAATTATAATTCACAGTAGAACAAATATTTCAATATTTCAATCTTAATTGACAGGTCGATGATAAGACAGCCATTCAAAGAAGATATTGCAAGTAGAACAAGTACAATAAATGATTGTTGTTACAAGAGAGAAAGAATTTATTTGCTGTAAAACATTTTCGGCTGAGGAAAATAATGATAGTTATCCAAACGACTAATCTTATAAAAAGAAATAGAAATCAAATTATTTCTCGTAAGTCTATTATATTGATCATTTATAATTCTAGCTATTTACTCACTTATCTGTCTCGTTTATGGTACTATAAATTATTCTATACAAAACAGCAACACTGGTGGAATAACAGCATACACAATAAACTCTTCTTGATAAAACCCAAACAAGAAAAGTGGAAAATAGTTTTCAGAAATATCCAGGAACAAGTCATTTAATATTGATTATGCATTGGATACACAAAACTTATGCAATTCTTTATGCTCAACTTAGAGGAAAAACTCCAGTATATAGCATGTTAAACAGCCTAAACTATAAACATTTTCCCATATCTGAAGACTTAGCCCACATAAGACAATTTTTTTTCAAATGCAAACAATCTGAAGGACTTATTTGAAAACGTCGACATAAATGACATTTTGTGCTTTAGAGGTTTGGTTTGGTTGCTTTGTTTAATGGCATATCAACCTTTGTAGGTTATTTAATGCCAAAGCTATCCTTCTAGAAGAACAGTAGCGGTACTATTTAACCCATGGCAGGAAGGATAAGGGGGTTCATACCTTTCCCTGGGGTATTTGCCCGAATGTGAGCGTAATAGCGCGACTGGAGTACGAACTCGCTTACTACGATTC
This sequence comes from Sepioteuthis lessoniana, assembly GCA_963585895.1. Lineage (NCBI taxonomy): Eukaryota > Metazoa > Mollusca > Cephalopoda > Myopsida > Loliginidae > Sepioteuthis > Sepioteuthis lessoniana. The sequence continues at coordinate 42,289,921 of OY757938.1, forward strand.
CGCAGTCCATCGCTTTAACCATTACACCGCGAGGACCCCCCCCTGCTTTAGGGAAAGTTATACAAAAAAATTATAGACGAAAATATAATCATTACCATATAAATTTTCTAAAATATTTTTTAACTATCACCGAAAATTTTAATATATTGAAACTAAATATCTTAATACAAGGTTGGCTGCTTGGTTGGTTGGTTGGGTTTTATGGCATATCAACTTTTATAGGTCATTCAACGTAAAATCCATTTTTATACAAACAATCCGTTCTAATTCAAATAATCCAGCATAGCAAGGGTACACAGTTCAACTGTCAAAAACATTTCTATTTCAAGCAATTCAGTTTATTCAAACAGCTCCAATTCAGTTTAGTATAAGTACAGATTTTGTTTACACACAGTTAAATGTCAAAACAGTTCCATATTAAATGATTCAGTTAAACGTAAGAACAGTTTCAATGTCAAAAACAGTTTCATTTCAAACAATTCAGCTTAGCACAAGTACGCAGTTCATTTGTCAAAAACATTTCCACTTCAAGCCACTCAGACTAGTCAAACAGTGCCAACTCAAACAGTTCAGCTTAGCACAGTTTAACTGACAAAACATTTCTATTTCAAGCTATTCAGTTTAGCATAAGTATGCAGATTAGTTCTATTTAATCCATAGATAGGGCCCTATCAGGTGCTACCATTCCGGGCCCGAGTAGACCTGGGAGCGATGGTAATGAAGGAGTGCTCTGCATACCCCAAAGCCCAGCATCACTGAAACCCCACCATCAGACTGTTTAGTGTCATATCTAGGACACTCGTTCGGGGGATATTATCTCTCTGCAGGGGTGCGATTGGTGTATTCTACAGCCCCAGCCGACTGGGTGATTTAATACAAGAATAAAAAATCTCGAAAATAACAACACAAAAAAGTAAATATAAACGTCTAATGTAACCAGTTCCCTAACCTCCAGGCATAAAATAACTCCAGATGGATTGATATGCCGTTAAAATGAATCAATCAATTGTGTACAAAAGTAAAACACTGCTTGACACTCAGGGAAATTTATACAGAGAAACTTATGGTAGAGGAGATCCATAGGTTTATTGTCTCCATTTTGAAGATGTTTAACAATTATATTTAACTCATACTGTTTAAAAGGGAGAAATAAGAAACACAACTTTCAAGAACAAATGAGAATCAACCAATCAGCCATCATAATTAAAAGTACATTATTTAAAGCAATCAATACACATGCTCAACTGTCCACTACAGAGATTGGCTGAGTGGTGTCACGTGTTTGTTTTTCATCTCCGGATGGACACACTTTAATCGACAAACGTATTTGTTCCCACGACCTGTCAACCGAGCTTAGTATTCATAGACTGTATCCCTTCACTTGTGAAGTGAGTAGGAGTGTCCCTGGTGTAGTTGTTAACGTAATGGACTGTTACATCGAAGAGATTGAGTTCGAACTCCAGTCGTGCCGTTACGTTCTCTTTCGATCTAATGCCTTAGGGAAAAGTATAAACCCCATTATCCCTCCCGACTATGGGATAAATAGTACCACTATTATTGTTTTCCAATGAAACCTTTGGAATTAAATAAACCACGAAGGCTGATGTGCCATTAAACAAAGAAGTCAAACCAAGTTTCCCTGAATAGAATTAAAAGGTTTTAGGAAGTGTGAAGGAAATGAAGTGTGACTCAAAATAACTGGGATTCAAATGAACTGTAACTTGAAAGAAGTGTAACTTGATAGAAGTGTGACGATAAAAATGAATTAAATATCTTATTTATTTTACACAATCTTTGGACATTTCATTACAATATTTCATCCCTACTAGTTACAATTAAGAAATATAAAAGAATTCACATTTCTGAGCTAAACAAGAAACTGAAATCAACCAATCAACCAATCAGAAGTTATAAATAAAATCATGTCTGCTAGTGTGTTATGTAAAGTTGTCAGTACGCCCACTCCAGTCATTGGATGGGTAATGCTAGACGTTCGAATTGTTTTTTAATCAACGGACGAACACAAATTTACGGACTGACCAATGTCTTCAGAAAAATCATACTTAAGACGATAGAGATCTTTTATGTGAAGACATTATCGTCATCATCATCATGGATCTCCCTGACCCTCTCAGACCACCCTTCTCTATCGTCCATCGCTTCCGGTAGGTCTTTAAAGGTAACATCCTGTATCGGCACAGAGCTGTTGTATATAGGTTTTAGCTAGTCGTCCGCCCTTTGCTCGTCCATGTGAGGGGTTCCACAGGAGTACGTCATTTATGAGTTCGTGTACCATCTTCACAATTAACGCTATGTGCGAAATGGACATATAATGTTGTTCATAACGATAGAACATATAAAGAACACAGGAATCTCGAAATTCGAAAACACCTAACAACTTCTTGTTCAGGTACGAAACCTTTTTATTAACTTTGAGTTAAAGGTTTCGACATAAGGAGGAGAGACACAATCTTCTATGCTGTCTTATACATTTGCCCCGCCCCCCATCTCGAGCGGCCCCCATAGGGCGCAAGTTCGCCTCGCGTCTGCGAGCTCCAAAAGTCGACCGTCTTCGTCCAGTGTTTAATCTCAACTCTGTCTTTCTTCAAATTCTCACACAAACCTCAGCGCGCTTCCAGTGCGTGACGTCACTCGCACTCTGTCACCCGTTTTGTCTCGGAGTATTGTGACATCTGAGTGACACCTCCATCCGCCCGTGCGCGCACGCGTTTACACCTGCCTCAATGTTGCACCCAACTAACCCATGTGCTGAGCCGAAAGGTTCTCAGCATAACTAAACTCAAAGGCATGAACCGAAATCCCTCGGCTATTATATAACATTCGTCCTTACTTCTTCAGCAGTGTCCCGCATGTCTGGTTCGTCTAACTTGGATAGTTTTCGTGATGGATGGCAAGTGGCCGTATAGCTGCTGCTTTGTGAGGTACTACTTTCAGGACCTGTTCAATATTACTCGCAGCATTCTTGAGTAATTGCCGTCAAGCTTTTTCTTCGTACGTTTGGTTAGCGTCCATGTAGTACATCCATAAAGCAGTATCGACACGACCGCTGCTTGAAAAAAAACTGTTTCATTTTATCGGTCAGGTCTGACTTCCATATGACCGATAACCTATAAATAGCTGTCCATGCCTTTGCTAGTCGCGAGTTGATGTGGTAGGTGAACTTGTCTACTAGTTTCAGAGAACTACCATTTTGTATGGAGATGACATCTCCGCACAAAACGGTGTGAAGACATATTGTAACGTAATTGAACGGCTCATGGGAAACTGAATGAATATATAAATAAATAATAAGTAAAGCAGACTGTAGTCGCTAAATAACAAAGCCGAGGAACTTGTAATTAAATGACTAAGATAAACTGGCGGTCCGAAATCTCGTGCGCATGTTCACAGGAAGCAGATGACTCTGCTCCCGACATGACAAGAGGAAGTGAGGGGACAACTTGTGTCCTTTTCAATAGTCGACGGTAACACGCGATAAAGTGAAGACATCAGTAGAAAACGAGCCAGGAAGATGTAAGGGGAAGAAAATTTTCGAGTACCAAATTCTGGGATACCCTAAAAGGGAGTATTAGACCCAGTGTACAAGCATGTTAGAACTGGGGAAAAAATTTACGGTTTGTGTCTGCTCTCTCTTTCTCATAAAGATAATAAAATAAGCATGTTTCGATACTCCATTTCTTTCTCCCGGCAGCTACCTAGTCGTAAATAAGGTTTATTTTACCTTAACAGAGTTTCGCATCTCTCATCTTGTTACCATAGCGAAGACACAACGGGGGTCTAAAGTTATTTTAGTACCACTATGTTACAATATTACGAAACCAAGTCTTTCAAGATTATTCAAGTAAGATACAGGAGTTTTAATTTCAACACATTTCCAATCAAGAGTCAGATTTTGAAGTTGTTCAAGAACTTTAATCCTCAAGGCACTTGCAAAGATCGTAGGACAATGGGTTCCTCATATCTAGGCCTCCGATAACAATCCAAACACCCAGGAGGAATGTACGCGCGTTATCAACAACTTTGCCCGCAGCATTCAACAGTGTCTTTAATTGACCGGCTGACAATTGGGACATATACTTTAGGGCTCGTCTTAACATTTTTGCTTCCGAGTCGAGAATAAATTATTGCAGATCCTAAAATATTATCCTTTTACTTTTTAGTAAATGTAATTTTTATTACTCACTCATTTGTGGTTCTTAATTTGTACCCAATCATTTTGTTTCAAAAATTGTGAAACACTCTGTATTTGTTTAATAACATGTTTTAATGACATATGTCAACGTTTTAAGGGTTATGTAATGCCAAAATTTAATACATTTGTACAGTAGTCATAATTTAATACATTTTATAGTAGTCATAATTTTTTTCTTTTTTCTTTTCATCATACAACGTGTGAAAGCACGTGCGATACCCTGCCCTCATCAGCCGCCAACCAGAGTAATAAGACAGTTTCGGTAGCTCAAGGCGGTACTGCCACCGGACAGGGTATTTAAAAGATATATATATATATATATATATATATATATATATATATATACGCCAGATGACCTAAAAGCAGAGATTACATTGGACGTTCGTTCATCTTAATTTTTAGCGCAGTTTGTGATTTTTTTTAAACACCTTTACTTTCGGAAAAAAATGTTAATGTTTTATGGGTTATTTAATGTCAAAATTTGCTTCAATTGTAAATGCTTTATAGTAGTCATAATTTTTTTTCTTTTTTCTTTTTTCTTTTCATCATACAACGTGTGAAAGCACGTGCGATACCCTGCCCTCATCAGCCGCCAACCAGGGTAATAACGCTGTTTCGGTAGCTCAAGCGGTACTGCTACTCCAGACCCTACCAAGCAGCTTTTAAAAGAAATATATATATATATATATATATATATACGCCAGATCAACTAAAAGCAGAGATTACATTGGATGTTCGTTCATCTTCATTTTTAGCGCAGTTTGTGATTTTTTTTTAAACGCCTTTACTTTCGGAAAAAAATGTCAATGTTTTATGGGTTATTTAATGCCAAAATTTGCTTCAATTGTAAATGCTTCTCCAGCAGTATCCTACATGTCTGGTTTGTCTAACTTGGATAGTTTTCGTGATGGGAGGCAGGTGGCCGTATAGTTGGTGCCTTGTGGGGTGTTGCCGCCAGGACTTGTTCAATATTGCTCGCAGCATTCTTGTGTAATTGCCGTCCAGCTTCTTCTCCAGCCGTTTAGTTAGCGTCCAAGTAGTGCATCCATACAGCAGTATCGATACGATCGCTGCCTGGAAGAAACTCTACTTAGATAGCAGTGTCTCATCAACCGAAAAAGACATCGACACGCCGTTAATGAAACATGGACAGCTATCGATAGCCAATCGATCATATGGAGATCTGACCTGACCGATAAAATGAAAAAAAAATATTAGTCATAATTATTTATATATTCAATATCATATCAAAATAGTTTTTATTCACACTTTTTTGTCTATAATCACTTGTTTAGACAACGTTATATGCCGTGGTTTTATTTCTTTGTTTCATGTCATATCAACATACATGGGTTACTTAATACCAAAGACATCATTGTATAGGAACAACGGTGGTTCTATTTAACCCATAGCTGGTTGGGATAAGGATATTCGTACCTTTCAAAAGGGCATTAGTCCAAAAGGAAAAGTAATAACGCAATTGGAGCTTCAACTCTTTTGCTAAGATGTTGCTCTTCAGCATTTTAACCACTACGCAATTATATATCTAATATTCCTATCTAATTCAAATCATTTATACGCAATTATATTCTTTGATTGTAAAGTAAAGTTGGCAACCAAATTCGAGAGTGACCCGAAGGCTCCCTTTTCAATAGCTACTACACTTGGGTGTAAGGAAGGGTGCAACTCCTTTCTCTGGATTGCTTCATTTTACCCTTGATACATACCTTATAATGCTGAGTATTAAACAAGGAGGCATCAAGTACAATTTTTTGAGTCTTTGGTATGACTCCACCTGGGATGGAATTCCAGTCTCCCAGGGCATTAGAGAACACTCTAACTATTAGGTCATCGAACCGGCCATCCAAGGAAGGAGTTGCGCCCTCCCCTACACCTTGGCGTAGTAACTATGGAAAGGGGAGCCTTCGGGTCACCGTTGACTAAGGTCACGAACTTTACTTTTTTTTTACTTTTTTAAAAAATATTTTTTAAGTAAATATTCAAATCTAATAAAAATCATTTGTTTTGGAATAATAAGAATCGTAAATAATTATCTGGTTTCAAGTAATTGATAATGATTATGGTAATCGTTAGTAAACAATTGTAGCTTCCAATAATAGTTACCAATAATTGGTGTACAATTCAATGGTTTTAAGTATTCCTATTTAACACTGATACTTCTGTTTATTAATCATATTCATATTTACCAACCCCTCCGCTTGTGCAGGATATGACACAAGGTCAATTTTTAAACGGAGTTTAACAGGTTTGAATTCAGAGTTTTACTTCTCCTTGACTAGTTGCCTCCCCAAGGCTGAAGGACCCAATCTGCTCTACTATTTACCCATAGCTGGAGGGAGAATAATTGGATTCATACCTTTCCCAAGTGTATTAGTGATATGTGAAAAGCTATCATTCTAGTGGAGTATTTGAACTCGTGTCGCCGTGTCTATTTCCTAAGACGATAACCATTACACCACAGGCACCTCCTAACACTAGGGGCACTTCTGTTTATTAATAATTATTGGTTGGCAAACTTTCCTATCTAATATTAATAATTTTCAAACAGATTTGTTTGATCCATTGATGAGACTGTTACATTCACTACTTACTCGCAGTCAGAGTGAACTTGGGAATAATAGTAATGAGGGGTACTCCACATTCATCAGAGCTCTAGAGCTGGAGCCTCATCAATAGAGATATTTTGGTCGTTCTCCGGACAACCCTTTTTAATAGGTGGTCTTACACCTCTGAAGGGGCTACTTGTGTAAAATTTTCAATGTTCTTTTTTTTTATTTCTTTTCTTTATTTTGCTTCTCTTTTGTCTCTTTCATTGCTTTTCCTTCACTTTTTCTCCTTCTGTTTTGTTTTTTCTTTTCAATTTTTCATTTACCTCCTCTTCTTTTCCTTATTTCATTTCCATCCTTTTATTTTTCATCATTTCATTCCCTTTCTTTTTCTCTTTTTTTTTTTTCTACTCCTTTTGCTTTCAATGCTCTCTAGGACTCTCGATTTTTCCTTCTTTTCTCTTATTCACCACTGCATGCTATTTATATTAACCTTTGCGATTTTTTTCTTTCTTTTCTTCTTTCATTTTTTTTCCTCTCATTTCTCTTTCTTTCTTTTGTTTCTTTCTCTTTGTATTTTTCCTTTCTTTTCTTTATTTTCATATCCATCTCGTCTTTGTCTTTTATTTTTTTCTTCTTTTACATCATCAGCCGCTTTGTAAACATTTGATTTTCCTCTTTCTTATTTTTCTTTCTTTCATTCATTCTTTCTTTCTTTGATCTTTCTTTGGCTTCTTATTTTTTGTCTCTTTCATTTCCCTTCCTTTGCTTTTCCCCTTTCTTTTCTGTTCTTTTCTTTTCAACATTTCATTTTCCTTCCTCTTATTTTTCTTTCTTTCTTTTCCCCTTTTCTTTTTCTTTTCTTTCTCTTGCTTTTCTTTTTTACGCTTTCTTTGTTTCCCATTATTATTTTCTCTCATTATCTACTGCATGCCACTTTCTGTGAATCATTGCTTTTTCTCTTCTTTTTTTTTTTTTCAAATTTTATTATTTCATCTGTTCTTTTTCTTTTCATTTTTTTCATTTTCCTTCCTCTTCTTTACATTATTTTATTTTGCTTTTACTTTTCCTTATTTGATTTTCTTCCTTTATTTTTTCTTTCTTTTCCCTCTTTCTCTTTCTTCTTCGTTTCTATCTCTTTCTTTTCCATTCTCCTCTTTCTTTGATACTCATTGCATTTACTATTTATTATTCTACTTTCTTCATTTTCTATTTTTCTTTCTTTTCCCTCATTCTCTTTCTTCTTCGTTTCTATCTCTTTCTTTTTCTTTCTCCTTTTACTTTTCCTTTCTCCTTTTCCTTTCTCCTTTCTCCTGTTTCTTTAATACTCATTGGGTTACTTTTCATTATTTGATTTTCTTCCTTTTATTTTTTCTTTCTTTTCCCTCTTTCTCTTTCTTCTTCGTTTCTATGTCTTTCTTTTCCTTTCTCCTTTTTCTTTTCTATTCTCCTCTTTCTTTAATACTCATTGCTTTTACTTTTTATTATTTTATTTTCTTCCTTTTATTTTTCCTTTCTTTTCCGTCTTTCTCTTTCTTCGTTTTTTTCTCTTTCTCTTCCTTTCTCCTTTTCTTTTCTCCTTTTTCTTTTCCTTTCTCCTCTTTCTTTGATACTCATTGCTTTTACTTTTCATTATTTTATTTTCTTCCTTTTATTTTTTCTTTCTTTTCCCTCTTTCTCTTTCTTCTTCGTTTTTATCTCTTTCTTTTCCTTTCTCCTTTTACTTTTCCTTTCTCCTTTCACTTTTCCTTCTCCTCTTTCTTTGATACGCATTGCTTTTACTTTTTATTATACTATTTTCTTAATTATATTTTTGTTTCTTTTCCGTCTTTCTCTTTCTTCTTCGTTTTTATCTCTTTCTTTTCCTTTCTCCTTTTCTTTTCCTTTCTTTTTTTCTTTTTCTTTCTCCTTTTCCTTTGATACTCATTGCTTTTAATTTTCTCTTTCCTTTCCTTTCTCCTTTTACTTTCCCTTTCTCCTCCTTCTTTGACACTCATTGCTTTTTTTCGTCATTTCTCTTATTAGCCACAGCGCGCCACTTAACGTGAACTTTTTCACCTATACAAATGAGTTCAGTTTTCATTTGGGCCCCAATTGACACAATGTCCCTTGGCCGAAAATCAAATGTTCCACCTTGAATAATTGCACTCAGGTGTTTGGATGTATTAAATCGATGGTTGTCATAAATATGAAATTGAGAGGTTTCGCACTACATCGCCGTTTCTAACCGAGTCAGTCCTTCGACGATGTTAATAGAAAATAACAATTTGTGAGCTGATCAACATTACTAATTTTCGACACCACTGTTATTACAAGGTAGAGATTAATTGAATGCCACAGGTTAACTCTTAAGAAACATAAAATCCAGCAACTAGCGACTCCATACCAATGTTGAACGAATTCTCTGAGCTGTATTTCTATAGCCGACCAGGCTCAGTGAAGCGAACGTTTTGAGCGAGAGAAATCGGGAGAAATATGTAAATAGGGACGTGCAAGTGATCACGTGTTTCGAGAGAAGCAAAAGAAGGGGAGGTAATTAGGGAACACGGAAGACGATGTCAGGCTGTGTCGGTCGTGTCTTGACAAGGGGAGTGACGCACGTAGGCGCACTGAAGCGAGCATCGAAAGGAAAGTGAAAGCGGTGAGGCGAAGGTGGCGGAATCAGGGTTGATATTAATTGTAGGTAGATGATTTCCAGAGGCTTGTACACGATCAAATACAGAAATCATTGATCAAAAATAGCCGCCCAAGCATGCACAGATCGATATTCTCTCCCCCACCACATCACTCGTGCATGAAGGGATCCGAAGTAGGCAGATTCGGGGAGGTAAACAGATTCCGAGCTGGCTGGGCAGTTAGCTGAAATACGAGTCTTCTAAAACGTTTCTTCGTCTGTTCAATATCAAATCTGATAAGATAAATAGTTTTTCTCGAGGAGAATCCTTATTGTTATTATTGCTTTCATAAAAAGAAGAGAGGAAGTATGTCACAGGGTCGGGTTTAACGAGTTGCACAGTGACATCGGACTAAGTGAGTTCGAATTTCAGTCGCGCTATTACGTTCACTTTCGGACGAATGACCATGGCAAGGGCATGAAAGTTCTTCTTCCCCAGTTATGGGTTGAATAGGACCACTACTGTCATTCTACAATGATGGCTTTGGCATTAAATAACCCTCGAAGATCAATATGCCATTAAACAAAGAAACCTAACCATTTATAATACACACACACACACACACACACACACACATATATATATATATATATATATATAATGCACATATAAAGAAAAGTGAAGTTGGTGATTTTAGTCGAGGGCGACCTGAAGGCTCCCTTTTCAATAGCTACAACACTGAAGAGTGGGGGAGGGCGCTACTCCTTACATTGGATTGCTCCACTTTACTCTTGATCCATACTTTATAATGCTGAATGTTAAACAAGGGGAGATCAAGTACCATTTTTTGAGTCTTTGATATGAATCGACCCGGAATTAAACATCGGTCTCCCAGGCCATTTGTGAACACTCTACCCACTGGTAAATTGGTACGAGGGTTGATATGCTATTAGACAGAGAATCTAAACCAAAACTACAAATGAATCTACGACGAAATATATACAAAGATGTCCAAACATTGGACATTTTTCTCGGTTCCGATAATATTCCAATAAATATAAACACAATGCGAGTTTTGATTTGTTGCTGTGTTTTCGTTAAATAAACAAATGAAAATGCTCAGTTAAGAAGCTATGGTTATTTCTTTTTACACTTACATTATAACGTAATTCAACGGCTTAAAGAAAATTGAAATAAAGACAATCTCCATACGGCCAGGCCAAGGTTTTTGTTGCAGTTAAAAACTAGGGAAAACTCGAGGCTCCTAAAAAAGATCTGGTTCTCACGTGTGAAGCAAAGGGAAGCGGATCTTCGTCCCACCGACACCAGGCAAAAGGGAGGGGGACGACTCGTTTTTAGCAGTTGACGCCGAAACGTGATGGGGTAAATACATGCTGTTGAACAACAGCCACGAAAATGCAAGGAAACGAAAGTTTACGAGCCCCAATTTTAGGGGTGCGCTCCAAAGGAGACCTTAGACTAAATGCAAACCAGCGGACAAGTATGTCAGAAATTCAACGGAAAACTAGGAAAACATTGAAGGTTTGTGTTTGCTCTCTTTTTCTCACCAGGATGTGTTGCTTGTTTTTGCTAGCCAGCGGGGTTGTCTCAGTTTCCATACTCTCTTTCTTTCTCCCGACGACTTTTTTACTTGTTGATTTAGTCAATAAACCTTTGGGTAGTTGAATAGAGTTTCTTGTGTTCGTCAACTTTTACCACGACAGGGTTACAACAGGGTCTTGGAGGTACTAGTCTCTCTTTGGTACCATTATGGAACAACTTTACAAAGATTTCAATGTGAGTTATTCATAAATGATTGGAACCAAGTCGGCTTGGGCTAAAAGAATACGCTAACTATGACTCTACTGAAGAATAAGAATCCCCGTACATCAAGCGTCCTGGATATGTAACTAAAAATGAAGACTTTTGAGGAAGTGGAGTACTCTTTCATTGCCATTGTCTACTCTGACCCGGAGTGGTAATATCTGTTAGGTTCCCATCTATGGATCAAATAAAACTATTTAATCCTTTATTATACTTGTAACCATTCACTGCTCGCAATTTAACCGTATGCGAACGAATGAAGAATGTTGAATTGTATCATTAGTGTTAGATAGCAATACTTGTAATCTTTTACAAAGGATTATAATTGATAACAAATAGAATTATTTGTGTACAAATGGAACTATTGGTGTTAGATAGAAATACTTGAAACCCTTTAAATGCATGTAAACCAGAGATTTATATTAAATAGAATCATTGGTGTTTATTAGAAAAACTTGAATCCATTTAACTATGAGCAAACAATAAATAGCAAAACTTTAAACTATTCAACTGTGTGCAAATAGAACTATTAGTGATAGATAGCAATTCTTAAGACCATTTAACTGCGTGCAAACAAATAAGGTTTGGGTCATTTGAAAATAACGTTACCTACAAACTATTCTGTCACAAATCATATATATATATATATATATATATATATAGGATCTGGTATTAAATAATCCACAAGAGTTGATATGTAATGAAACATAAGCAAGCAAATAAGCAAAAGATAGTTATTGATGAAGATGAAAAAAATCAAATTAAAATTAACCCCAAAACATTATTTATTAATGCATTTCTTTTGCAAATCTATGCATATCACAAATTCTCCGATAAATTCTGTGTGTTAAAAAATATAAAACGAGTCGAAAAGTAAATCAATGGTACAGAAGATTCTTTTTTTTTTTTTTTAGGAAGATGCCCGTGGTGTAATGGTTATCGTCGTAGGAAATGGACACGGCGACACGAGTTCAAATCCTCGACGAGACTAATTGCATTTCACATAGCACTAATACCCTTGGGAAAGGTATGAATCCAATTATTCTCCCTCCAGCTATGGGTAAATAGAGCAGACTGAGTTCTTCAGCCTTGGTGAGGCAACTAGTCTAGGAGAAGGAAAACTCTGAATTGAAAACCTGTTAAACTCCGCTCAAAAATTGACCTTGTATCATATCCTGCCCGAGTGGAGGGGTTGGTGAGTATATACAGAAGAATCTTTCTTCTATCAAACCATCTTTTGCTGATAAGATTATCAATTTTCACCGGAAAAGGAATAAGAGCTGGATTGATTGCCCAGCGCCTGAGGTGTCATGTTAAATGAAACCTGAAGGAAAGTGAACAATTTTATAACCAACCCCTGGGAAGCATATTTTTTGCGAGACACCCCACTTTAGAACATCTCTTGTATCACACTCTGGTATTGTGGAAAGCAAGATATATGCGAATAGTACAGAAGTATCATTGACTATTAAACTTGTAGATTGTTTTGTTAGAAAGTGGTTACATACTCACGTCTAGGTGATACAAGGTGGAGACACAAGTATTGTTTTTAGATTATAGAAGGTGGAGATATATGCATATTTTTCTAGATCAAGGGTGTGTAACGGCGGCCCGCAGGCCATAATCCGACGCCCAAGGCTGGTCTGTGTAAATCTCGTTAACCGTTTTTATTTTTTACCTTGTACGCCAATTTCTAATTTGTTTCGTAGCCGTTAGACAAATTTTACAGTTTTCGATTCGACCATGCATAATGTCAAGGGCGTAACATTTCTGACTTTCAGGCGTGCTACACAATGATACTTCATTTTGAATTTAAAGGTACTATTTACCAACCCCTCCGCTCGGGCAGGATATGACACTAGGTCAATTTTTAAGCGGAGTTTAACAGGTTTGAATTCAGAGTTTTCCTTCTCCTAGACTAGTTGCCTCACCAAGGCTGAAGAACCTAGTCCGTCCTACTATTTACCCATAGCTGGAGGGAGAATAAGGGGGTTCATACCTTTCCCAAGGGTATTTGCCCGAAAGTGAATGTAATAGCGCGACTGGAGTACGAACTCGCGTACTACGATTCCGCAGTGCATCGCTTTAATCATTACACCACGAGGACACCCACATTTTGAATTTAAAGGTTGAAGGAATTCTTTTGACAGCTACTCTTGATAGCTGCTGATAAATATTTAATGAATTTTAATACTTTTATTTTTTTTTTTTTTGAAATGGTAATCCAATGTTGTATGCAAAGACCTAATTTTATTCGTCTTCATTATTTCAAAATATATTCACAGTGTGTTCATAACTCAATACACTAGTTGTCATTATATAACATAATAACCGAGGGATTTCGGTTCATGCCTTTGGGTTTAGTTAGGCTGAGAACCTTTCGGCTCAGCGCATGGGTTACTTAGGTGCAACATTAACACAGGTGTTCGCGCGTGCGCAGGCGGAGCGGACGTGTCCCTCAGAGATGTCACAATAGCCCACATTGGAAGCGGGGTTACGAAGTGCGAGTGACGTCACGCACCAGAAGAGCGCGGAGGATTTTGGGAGATTTTGAAAAAGTCAGTAGAGTTGAGATGAGACCTGCCTCGGAAGAAGACGGTTGGTTTTCGCTTGCTCGCGGAGACCTTTGTGGCGGGTGCCACACGTGTTGGGCGGGAGGTCAGATGAAAAAGCCAGAATAGAAAGATTGTACCTCTCTCTCCTTATGTCGAAGAACCTTTGAACTCAAAGGTAATAAAATGTTCCGTACCTGGACAAAGAAGTCGTCAAGAGTTTTTCGTATTTCGAGATTCCTATTATCTATCTTTATGGACATTCGATGTACGTTTCACATATTGCCATATCATGGCTATGGTACAATTAGACTACATATGTTTGATGGTGACTGGCCCTAATTGTTGTTCTAATGTTTGAAAGAGGCCCACTAATGAAAAATGTAGCACACCTCTTTTCAAGAGGATAGAAGGTAGAGACACGCAAACATTGTTCGAAATAGTACAAGGTACTGACACACGCATATTGGTCTACATAATAGAAGGTGGAGACACGCAAATATTGTGCGAAATGATAGTAGGTAGAGACACACGTATATTCTTCTAGATGGAGGTGGAGATACAAGTTTGTCTGAAAAGTTACGAGACTTGTGTCACAAACAATTAATTTCAACTCCAAACAACAAAACCCACTAAGCCATAAAACCAATAAACCAAATCAAATCAATCCAAACAGTAAGCTACATGGTTCACCTTTCAAAGTTATCATCCTCGAGTGTAATGCATTTTCCTCTCCTTTCCTACCACGCTTTTATGTACTAATGGTCCTCTTGATGGACTCCAAACCTTCAAAACCAGTCCCTTTGACGATTTTCTTAAGCTTGGGGAAAATTAAAAAGTTACACAGAACAATATCAGGTGAATAGGGAGGGTGTTCCTCTCGGCTAGTAACGGCTGGATGCTCGGCATATCTAATCCCGTTACTTTTCAGATATGTCAAAATCTTCGGAGATAATCTTCCAAACACTATCCTTTTTCCTGATCATCTGACTTGCGATCATTCGATCAGTCAACCAACGATCGCCACAGCCCATCTGTCATACCCACTTGATGTTGACCAGAGCCCTACTTGTTGAAGGCCTCCCGATTCTGGAGTCATCTTTCACCTCTTCGGGCCCCTCTTTGAATTTATTGCGCCACTCAAAAGCACGTGTGCGCAATATGGTGTTATCTGTATACATTTTCTGAAGCATTTCGAGTGATTGTGACGAAGTTTTCCTCAACCAGACCAAAAATTTCGGGTTTATTCAATTGCAGAAAGATCCGAAAATAATGATAGTAGATAGAGTGAAAACATTTTAAAAAAATGCGATGATGTCAGATTGTTAAGATTACGGTTATATATACCAAAGATGTTAGATGACGACACAATCCGCTTATCTCTCTTACACCCATAGCTCACATAGCACATCCAGTCTCAGACAGACTTCGTATGTGCAGTGTTCTAATAGGTGGAGACACACACTAATTGTTCTAGACGATAGAAGAGAGAGATATACGTTTATTGTTCAAGATGATAGAAAATAGAGACATACTGATTGTTCTAGACGATAAATGTTGACACACGCGCAGATTTACATAACACAAGTTTATAATGGATTAATCAAGATATGGTAGACAATATGTAGCCGGCAAGATAGATATGAGTTAACAAAATTCATTTAATTACATTAAATTCTTCATGTAAGAAGAAATGAGTTAAATCTGACAGAATGTACGTGGAAAAGGTAAAACGGAAGAAAAATATGTTTAATGGTTTGTTTATTTGCCAACGCGTTTCGACTTCAATCTTTTTTTTTTTTTTTAATGCAAAAATATTTTATCGAAATTGTTTTAGAATGCGGAAAAATTATGATAGATAAATTTTGATTCAATTAGAAGCCTTTGTCAGGGCTTGTAGATTTTGCTGTGTGGAAAACGGATTAATTCTGGTTGATATGTTCAAATTGTGTCATGTCATGAAATGCTTTTTTTGTTTTTTTTTTGTTTTTTTTTTAGTAAATGGTGTTTTGTGGTTTGAGAAACGGATTTGTGAGATTTTAGAGCTTTAAATTTTTAGAGAAAGTGGGGATAATCTATCATGTGAATTTTGAATTCTTTTCTTATTTTTTTTTTTATAGATAGTGAAATTTTTTAAAAAAACTTTACTGTTGCGGTATTGTGTTTTGGTGTGCTATGGAATTCTTCATCTTTAGTTTTCTTTGTTGTATTGAAAAATAAATAGAAAAATAGAAAATCATATTTACTTAGTTAATATTAGACTTAATATGAACTCTTAAAACTCCAAATGGTTACAAACAGTAGGAATTTTAAATATTATTCGTCTTTCTTTAAAATTAGGAGACATCTTTTTCCATATTAATTCCAATGAGGACGTTAGCAAAGTCTGACAAAATATCATATTTTAATTTTAACCTTAACACGAAAAGTAAATTTTTAATCAAAATATATATTAGAGTCGTTCAAAATATTTTTGCCCAATTGGTAGGGCTGAGAATATGCCTCTTACAGAGTGGGTAAACCCTACCAAAAGAAAGTGTCTTAGATGTGATACTAATCAGCGTCAAATGGTGAGACTGCAGTTCTGGAGATCTGGGGAGTATGGAGTACCTCTTCATTGCCATTACTTCCAATTCCACCCTGACGTGGCGTGGTAGTACCTGTTAGGATTCTATATTTGGGTCAAAATGATCAGTTTAAAAATTATTCGTATTAGATAGGAATACTTGATACCATATAACTATTAATTATTTGTATTAAGAATAGTTACTTAAAGACGGCCACCTGCCTCCCATCACGAAAACTATCCAAGTTAGACGAACCAAACATGCAGGTCACTGCTGGAGAAGCAGGGACAAGCTCATAATTGATGTACTCCTATGGACCCCTACCTATGACCGGGCAAAAGCAGGACGACCAGCTTGAACATACATTCAGCAGCTATGTGAGGATACGGGATGTGGCCCTGAAGACCTACCAGAGGCGATGAATGATAGGGAGAAGAGGCGAGAGAGGGTCAGGGATATCCGTGCCTGCAGCACGACATGATGATGATGATGACTAATGATCATGATTAGTTATGTGTAACCATATAACTGTGTGAAAACAAATGACTCCTATGGCATAGGAATAACGATTTGAAACCATCGAATGATTAATATTAGATCTGACTTCTTAAAACCATAAAAAAATGAGCAGATTATTAATATTAGTTGGAAATACTTGTGTATTGTTTGGGTTGGTAATATATCAACCATTGTAAGTTATTTAATGCCAAATTATGTTTATACATATATATCAAATATAAGAAAGTAAATAATCCGATGATGAGGTTCCAGTAATGCTGGAGCTTTGGGGAAAGCGGAGTACTCCTTCATTGCCATCGCTCCCAGGTCCGCTCTGGCCCGGAGTGGTAACACCTGATAGGGTCCTATGTATGGGTTAAAAAGGATAAAACTGTGTACTTGTGCTAAACTGAATTGTTTGAAATAGAACTGTTATTATGTATAAAAATGGATTTGGTATTAAATAACGTACAAAGGCTGATGTGCCATAAACTAAATTAAACCTCTAAAGAAACAAGAACACAAAAGAAAGTATAAATGTAGAATGAACGCAATTCATGTAACTCGAGGCATAAAATAACCCCAGACGAGTTAAAATGCCGAAATAATTAATCATTCATGGTCACACACACACACACACACACACAATTTGGATAATTTTTATGTTAATTTTACTTGGCATCATGGGTTCCTCGTGTAGGCAAACTTTGGCTGACTATTGTTAATGAGTTTGATTCTGACAGGGTTCACAATATGTCTGACCTTATACCAGACTAGAATTAGTTTAGTTAATGACAATTTTTATTGAACATCTTCTTCCTCATATTTTCTGACATTCTGCTATCTCTCAGCGCAATTTCTTAATTCCATTTTTCTCGGGGAATAATTATTCCAGATACCTTTTATGGTTTTCAAGGATTTTTTTCCATTAAGAAAATTTGGTGAAGAACGTAATAAATTGTAACCTGAAGGGCCAATGTCTGTCGAATATGTCGGACGAGTGAAAACTTCCAAAATATTTGCATGGTCACCAAAAAAAAAAAAACAAAAAAAAAAAAACAGAAACGAATATGATCTTGCCTTATTCTGTTCAAATAGGACTTTTTTCTGTTAAGTAATTCTGAATGCTTTTTACTGATTGCAGTCTTACGTTAGTTTAGCTGGGAGCAGTACTTGTTTGAATCGTTCATTTAGTTCTTATTTTATTCATATGCATAAAACATTCAATAAAGTTTCATAGTTTATTGATATAAATGATATTGTTTAGCACTTCTTCAGACAAACGGGTCGTTCTTTTAAAGAAAATTTTCTGCTGATGTTTATAACAAAATAATGACGCTGGCCCTGTCGGTGGGACTGACTATTCCTTGCAGAGGAATAAAACCCCTCCTTTCAAAAAAGGGGGTATTTTTATTATCATATTTCTTGCGAGTTTTTCACAACAGCGTTAGCTGATGGTATTTTGCTGAGATCTAAGTGACAACAAGACTTCTCAATTCTCCAGTGTTCTGTGGTTTTCACGGTCTTGACTGGTGATCCAATTTCCAAATCCTCCAATCCCTTTTCCAAGCTTTTGGAAACTGTTCCCAAGACGCCAATTACAAGTAATATCAACTTTTTACCTTGGCTCAGTCAGCAGGGTCAATGAAATACACCGGCTGCATCTCTGCTGAGGGTTAAGACCCCACCCCACTCATAACAGGTGTCCAAGATGTGACACTAAAAAATCTGATGGGAAGGTTCCAGTAATACTGGAGCTTTGGAGAATGCAGAGCACTCCTTCATTGCCATCTCTCCCGGATAAACTCAGGCCCCGAAGTATTAGCACTTGATAAGCTCCTATCAAAGTGTTAAATAGAACAAAACTGATATTGAACTGAACAGAATTGTTTGAAATAAACTGTTTTCCATTCTACTGTGTATAAACCAAGAAAATGCGTATTTATGCTAAACTGAATTGTTTGAAATAGAACTGTTTTTGACATTTAAACTGTGTACTTATGCTAAACAGAATTCTTTAAAGTAGAACTGTTTTTGATTTCAAACTGTGTACTTATTCTATGCTGAATTGTTTAATATAGAACTGTTTTTGACATTTTTACTGTGTACGTATGGTAAACTGAATTATTTGAAATAGAACTGCTTTGACATTTAACTGTGTGTAAACAAAAAACTGTACTTATACTAAATTGAATGGTTTGAAACTTTTATCAAAATGACTTAATTCAGAGTTAAATGACCCAAAAAGGTTTGATACACCTTAAAACAACCAACCAAACACCTGTACTCTTATGTTTGACAGCTTTTTTAGTTTTCTTGCGAGGTTCTTATCTCTCTTTTTGATTTCTTTGATTTTCATTCTGTGATCAGCCGGGATGGCAAAATCCGCTATACCCTAGATTCTCTTTTCTTTTCCTTTCCTTTTTTTATGTTTTCACTGGTTCCGATATGCTGGCCGGAATTAGGGGATTTGCTTGTATCCCAAAAATCCCAAATTATTATTAGGATTATTATTATTTCTTTTTTATGCCTGATACGAAAAGACAGTCCATGGAGAGGAAACATTGACTCTCCGACAAAAAAAAAGTTGCGGGGGTAGCGATCAATAAAGTTTTCAAGAACATGAAAGGACTCATCATAATTGATTTTCTTTAAAAACTTGCAACTGTAAACATTGCTTCTATTTGCCAACTTCTTTTGCAATATTTCACCTTATTTTAAAGATGTCTGAATATAATTCGTTATGTTCATCTATAAAGGAAAAGGATGCATTCATATCGACGAGAATGTAAAGCGAAGCTAATTATTTCCTTTTATAGCACAGAAATATAATAAAGATATAACGCACAATGAAGTTTACTAGTCGTTGTCAGTATTTGATAATTACGATACTTGGTGGTGCCAAGCATAGTATGTCCTTTTATAGCACAGAAATATAATAATGATCTAAAGCACAATGGAGGTTACCTGTCGTTGTCCCCATTAGATGATTACGATACACTGGCAAAATGCCTTTAACTGTTCATAATATGCTTCAATTGTTCTTTTATGGCTGTAATGTGTATTTTGAATGTATACTTGATTAATTGATTGATTGATTGAATTAGTGATTGAATGCTTGATTTTAATGGCACATCAAACCGTCAAGGGTTATCTTATTGCAAGAGGTTAGGGAATTGCATTCATTATGCGATTATCATATTTACCAACCCCTCCGCTCATGCAGGTCAATTTTTTAAGCGGAGTTTAACAGGTTTGAATTCAGAGTTTTGCCTCTCCTAGACTAGTTGCCTCACCAAGGCTGTAGAACCTAGTCTGCCCTACTATTCACCCATAGCTGGAGGGAGAATAATCGGATTCATACCTTTCCCAAGGGTTTTATTGCTACGTGAAATGCAATCAGTCTCGTCCAGGATTTGAACTCGTGCCGCCGTGTCCATTTCCTACGACGATAACCATTACACCACGGCCATTCATTATGCGATTATATTTACATTTTTGTTGTTCCATCTGTTTTCTGTACACGGTTATATTTGTTAAGTATTACTGTCTAATAAAAATCATTTTTTTCGGCCCAGTTGGCTGGGGCTGTAGAATACGCCGACTGCATCTAGGCTGAGGGAAGAAGCCCACCATCGCAACGAGAATCCTAGATATGAAATGGTGAGACTCCAGTACAGGAGCATCGGTAAATGTAAATTACCCCTTCATTGCCATTACTCTCAGGTCCACTCTGACCTGAAGTAGTAATACCTGTTAGGTTATTTTTTATTGGTCAAAAAGAAATATTTAATCATTTTCTATACTTGAAACCATTTAACTGTGATCAAATGAACCCTGGCTCGTTTAAAAATGTTACTGACAAACAATTCGCTTACAAATCATATACGTGGTGCATTCAATAAGTTTCCAGAATGTTTTTGTACATGCATTTAAACTTGTCGTAGACACTTGAAAATTAAGTATGTTATTGCTATTCATCTTATAAGATGACTGACCAATTTTTATGATTTCAGGCCTTCTAGAAGTTGTTGGAACGGTACAAGTGCATTGCAGCCGGTGGAGATTACTTCGAAGGGGACTAGAGTTTCATGTGTGTACTATCAATATAAGTGCCCATGCGAAAAAAGTCTGGAAACTTATTTAATGATCCTCGTATATATATATATGTATATACATATATATATGTGTGTGAGAGAGAGACAGACAGACAGACAGAGAGAGACAGAGAGATACAGAGTATATCTATAAACAGGATTTGCATACAAGATTTCATATGCCATAAAACACAACCAACCAACCAACCAACTAACATCTAATACAAATAATTTGCAAACAAACTTTGTAATGTAAACGTTACACCCTCTCGCCCCCACACACGTTAAATTTCTTCTAACCATGTCACTTCTTAGCCACTTCTTACGGCCGGCCGGTGATCAACTAGTGGTTCGAGGAGGTAACGCACATTTCTTTACCTACACAAGAATACGATCGAGGGAACGGAGAAAATAGAAGGACAAACGAACAAACACGAACAAAGCTTGGGGTTAACCAAGAGCAGAGGAAGGTATACAACACTTTGCATTCCTGATAGCATATACGGACTAACGCTAGCGTGGGTTACTAGCGAAAATTCCACAAAGCTACTGGAATCAGACTCATCTTGACTCACTGTCGCTGGACCCTATCCCATGCTGCCTCGCCTCTCTGCTCCGGTGTCCGGTGTTGACTGCCCCTGTCCGTGGTTCCACGCCAACTCTCTGCTGCTCGCCTCTCTGCTGTCCAACGCCAACTGCCCTCGTCCGGGTCCCCCGTCAACTGCTTCTCTCGCGTCCCCTTCCCACTTCCGGATACGGCGAGATTTCATGTCCAAGAATCCTTTGTCTGGTTTCGCGCCAAAACAGACAATTGAATCGTCTGCTTTGGCAGCCCACCCACATAGTGCTACAGTAACTCATACATTAAACTCTAAAAGGTACTACCGCTTCGAGTCGGACTGGTCTTTGAAGTAATATCAATGAAGGGGTATTCCAAAACTGGAGCCTCACCGTCGGATTTAGTTTAGTGTCATACTTAGGACACACCTTTGGTGGGGATTTTTTTACCTTTCTGCATGGGATACAGTAAGCGTATTCTATGCCACGACGAGGAGACAACAAAGAAAAATAATTATTTATAAATTTCTCAGACGAAACTTGTTATATTTTTTATCATTTAGAGTATTCGAACTATTGTCTTCATCTTTATTGCTATATTCACAACGTTCTGTCCGATGCTTCCTTCGGCCTTCTTCAGGGGTTTTGAATTTTTTTATTGATTTTGAGGTCCCAAAAGGTACTTGAATCATTCTTGGTCAACTTATCAAAATGAATCCATGTTTTTTTATCTGATTTATCAAGATCATATTTTTCCAAACATAGAATATTCTCTTTTTCAAGGGACTTCAAAATGTTTAATTCAATTGTTTCAATCTCCTTCTGAATATCATGCCAATGAACTTATATAAATAGGTAGCAAAAAAGCAGTTGTGCATTCAAATAGGAGAGAACAGAATGCTATTTAGCCAGATTAAGAAACCATGTCACTCCCGAATATAATCTTTTAGGAATTCAAAATTCATTAAAAAATTCAAAATTCCTGAAGAAGGTAGAAGGACACATGGACCGAAAAATTGTAATTATAACAATAAAGACAAAGAAAATAGTCTAAGTACACTACATGAATGTAATTCAATACGTTTTAAACATACAGTATCAACTCTGAACAAAAAAGTAGTGGTTAATCACAGGGGTGATGCACAGTTGACGGAGCAGCCCGAGAGTTTTAGGAGAGGGCGTTGAATAGTGGCTAACGTCCTGGACTGCGAGATTGTAATACGCCAGTTCAAACTCTTGTAATTCTATCACATTCCTTTTCGGACTAATACCCTTAAGGAAGGTATAAATCCTCTTATCAGCAAGAGCTACTGTTCTTCTACAAACGAAGGTTGATGTGTCATTAAACCGAGAACAATGACTTGAATTATACAGTCTGGAAAATCGACAACGTTACTTCAAGCTCTTGGAAGGTTATCGAAAATAAGTCGATAAATATCGATTTCATGCTACTTTTTTTAAAGAGGGAGGGGCATTATTTGGCATTAAATCAGCACTGCCAATCATGTCAACATTATCTTTCTCAGACACATTAACAGGTCGATTTGATCTCATTGAAGTCTCCCAGACTGAGTTAATCCAACCCTTTATATCAAAACTCCCTCATATCTAATTTCATTAAATCCATGAAGTGTTTCTTTTTTTTTTCTATCTTTTAATTACAAACGTGATTTTTCATTCTTTCAAATGATTCATTAAAATTTCAAATGCTTTAATGATTTAATTTTTTTCCTTTGTACTCTTCGCAACATTCTTATTTTAAGTTAATATCTATCTATCTATCTATCTATTACTTGAGCAAACACATTTTAAATAGCCGCAATATATTCCATCCTTAGTTAATATTTTCAGTATATCTCATTATTTCCATGCTTTATAGTCTTTTTGTTCTTTCTTTCTTTTCCTGCTTCTGACTCGAAATCTTTCTCGTTAAACAACGTACATAAATCCTATATAATATTCCTAATAAGTCAAATGACGTAATTTAAACATCAAACGCTGATTCGCCAGTTAAACAGCCAACTTTTTCTTACTATACATATTTTCCTCTAGGTTTTTGTATTTCACATTTCTAAACATCCATCGTTAACGTAAAATTATTAATATCACCCCTCATGGTCCTGATGATGGTTCAGTAGAACCGAAACGCTATAGTGTCGACCCGTTAATAAATCATTCCTTCCACTTGGATCGTTCTTACGAGTTTTTCTACACACACACACACACATACACACACATATATAAATATATTTATTAATCTTTAGGCTTAGATGTGCCTCAAGATCATAAGAATGAGGCACCCAATGGATCACGGACTCACACGTAAAAGTTTGCTAGTCTACCTTGCTAATCATTACATCACCCAAGGCGCCATATATATATATATATATATATGGCGCCTTGAGTGGTGATAGATAGATAGATAGATAGATATGAACAGTATTAGAGAGAAAGATATACAGATAGACTGATATGAACAATATATATATATATATATATATATATATATATATATATTGTGATCGAGGATTAATAGTATTGTTTTATATTGACCTTCGACCCGGCCAAACATGCCATTCCAAAGTGATGCACCGGAAGGAAGTGACGCATTCCAATGGCCATTAATCGAAAGAAATCGCGTAGGCGGATTTGGCTGACAAAATGGGACAAGGTAAAAGCCCATGATACACCGGAAGAGAGTGACCTCTGAACTGCATTACAGTTATTTCCGCTTGATGACGATCAAATATGCCATTCCAAAGATTGAGTGGGCTATTGAACTATTATATAACTCGGTGAATACAGGAAGTCAGTGAGTTGGAGATCAAACGAGTTGGAGGTCAGACAAGCTGGAGACAAGTTGTTGTAGGGAAAGCCACCACCCAACAGAAGGGGCCCTCGGAGCCCCCAGTAGTTTTGAAGACCCGTTGGTGAAAAGATGTGGTAGACAAAGCCAGCACTCAGCAGAAACTGAGCCTCCGGGCCTCCGGTTGAGCATCAGGAGAACGAGAAAGACA
>OY757938.1:42319428-42454428 GCA_963585895.1 Sepioteuthis lessoniana
CAAAAAAGAGTTCAGGTTGTTTCTTGATGGCTTCTTTGTTTAATGGTATATCAACCTTCGTAAGTTATTTAATGTCAAAGCCATCCTTCGAGAAGTACAGGACTAGTACAATTTAACTTATGGCTAGGAGGATAAAGGAGTTCATTTCTTTCCCAAGGGTGCAAGCCCGAAAATGAACGTAATAACGTGACTGGAGTTCGAACTCACTTACTACGATTCCGCAGTCTTCCGCTTTAACCATTACACCTCGAGGATACTCCTCCGCCAATACTTTCAGGGGAGCTTAGTGAACACATAGGAGACAGGAAATAGATCAACTTGGAAAAAACTGTAAGACGTTTGAAGCATGGTGAATCGAACACTTCAAACTTGACTTCGATCCCTGATACTTTTCAGCCTAAACATTGGTTGTAGTGTCTGTTTGTCTAAAGCCGGACTTGATTATCATAAGATCTCATGACAGCAAACTATCGAAATTATCATTTAGTGTATGCAGACTATTACCTTCATTCTTATGGCTATATCTTCAGGTGTTTCATTTCAAATTTAGGAGCCTACATGGAACTTCGAACCGAACCCTTTTCTTTAATCCAAGGGGGGCAAATTGTTTTAATTTCGTTTACCATAACCAGGGACAAGTGTTAAGCTCTTGTAAGTATTACATTTTTTTTTTTACCTTGCCCAGTCGGTTAGGGCTGTAGCATACACCGAATGCTGCTCTGCAGAGGGGTAAGACACATCCCCCAACGAGTATCCTGAATATAACACTAAACAATCTGATGGTGAAGTTCCAGGGATTTTGGAGCCTTGGGGAATGCGGAGCACCCCTTTATTGCCGTTGCTCCCAGGTCAACTCTGGCCTGGAATGGTAGCACCTGATAGGGCCCTATCTATAAGTTAAATAGAACTAAACTGTATACTTATGCTTAACTGAATTGTTTGAATAAGAACTGTTTAACTAAAGTGAATAGCTTAAATAGAAATGTTTTTACAACTAACCTGTACATACATTTAAACAACGTGCTTATGCTAAACTGAATTTTTTGAAATGGAACTGTTTTTGACATTAAAACTTTACTTACACTAAATTGAATGGTTTAATATAGATGTGTTTTGACATTTAACTGTGTGTAAACAAAATCTGTACTTATACCAAACTGTATTAGCTGAATTAGAACTGTTTCGACAATTAAAATGTGTACTCATGCAAAACTGAATTGTTTGAAATGGAGCTGACAATTTGCATAAAATGGATTTGGCGTTAAATAACCTACAAAGGTTGATATGCCATAAAACCCAACCAACCAACCAACCAATCAACCGTGCTATTTACCTATTATCAGGATTGAAATGAAAAAAATATCAAGCTTCGTCTCAGAAATTTAGACAAATAATATCAAAGTTTCGTTTTTACAAAAATGTTTCAGGAGCAACCTACAGATAAGTAAGTAAATAGAGGTGCCCGTGGTGTAATGATTATCGTCGTAGGAAATGGACACGGCGACACGAGTTCAAATTCCTGGACGAGACTGATTGCATTTCACATAGCACTAATACCCTTGGGAAAGGTAGGAATCCAATTATTCTCCCTCCAGCTATGGGCAATTAGTAGGGCAGACAAGGTTCTTCAGCCTTGGTGAGGCAACTAGTCTAGAAGGAAAACTCTAAATTGAAACCTGTTAAACTCCGCTTAAAAATTGGCCTTGTGTCATATCCTGCCCGAGTGGAGGGGTTGGTAAATATAGATAAGTAAGTAAAAGTAAAGTCAGCGACTTTAGTCGAGGGTGACACGAAGGCTCCCTTTTCAATAGATACTACACCGAGGTGTAGGGGAGGGCGGTAATCCATTTCCAGGATTGTTCCACTTTACCCGTGATTCTCACCTTATAATGCTGAGTACTAAGCAAAGCGGCATCAAGTGCAATTTTTTGAATCTTTGGTATGACTCAAATGGGATTAAACCCAGTTCTTCCGGACTATTGATGAACATTGTATTCATAAGGCCAAAGGCCCGGTTAACCGACAGATAACTTGTGTTAATTATGTGACAAAGTATATGGGTCTGCAACAGGTTTGACAAGTCATATAGCTTATATAAAAAGACAGCTAACTCCTTTGTCCCACATGCAACCAGTCTTTAAAGGATATAATTGGCCTGAGGAGTCACACATTCTCTTAAGATTAAAGAATCGAAATTATTTTCTTTAGCAAAGAAGTGGCAGTTATTATGATGAGTTCGCTGGTTTTGCGACCGGTTTAGATCCTATCAAACATTTTAGAATTTTTTACTAGCAGAGATTTTACCAATTCTAATTATATATATTTCGGAGGCATGTTTTCTTAAACATGATAGAACACTCTTTATTTGTAGTTTTTGATTGTAGTTTCTCAAGTCGTGTTTTTTCCGTATTTCAGGGTCTAGTTGGAGTAAAAATTGTCCCATGTTTTTTCCAAGAGCTTTCAACCATACTTTGGGAGTTTTCAGAGGTCGTCGTCCGTGATGGCTGTTTAGTTTAAGCATTTCTTTTTTTTTAATTGAGTCGAAGCGTTCTTTTTTGTTTTTTGAATTGAGTTAATTCAATGATCACTTACGTATAAATCCGCGCAAAGGTTCTAAAAATGAGGAGTATATCAACGAAACTTAGACTGATACACTAATATGATATACTATATAGATACTAATACACTATATAATATACTATATTGATTTATTATGTGACATATGTTGGGTCGATGTGCGTACACACTGGCAAGGTCAAATAGAGCACCGATGCCCGAGATTAGTTTCAGAAGTTCCGGCTTGATCTCCCTCTTTTTGGTCTTTTTTTTTTTCTGCGTTCTGTTCCAAGACAAAAATATGTTTGAGGGATATGAACAAATACTACAGTTTAACTTAGAAAGCCGAAAAAAGAAAAACTGTCAAAAAAAAAAGAGACAGACGTTTGGTTTCTTTGTTTAATGGTATATCAACCTTTTTAGGTTATTCAATGCCAAAGCTATTCTCCGAGAAAAGCAGTAAAGGTACTATTTCACCCATAGCTGGGAGGATAAGTGGATTCATGCCTTTCCGAGGAGTATTTGTCCGAAAGTGAGCATAATAGCGCAACAGGAGTATCAACTCGATTACTAAGATTGCACAGTCCATCGCTTTACCCATTACACCACGAGGACGCCCCCGCCAAGAGAGACGTGACGTACTTATAAAACAATGCGTAGCTTAAATATGCTCATGGTGGACAAGTTTTGGAGGGCACTCTGTGAGACGTGTAGTCACTAATCTAATGATTGATCTGTAAAACTGGCTTGTTATTAGACCATTTCTTACTAGTATGTAACACGTGGCGGAGTCGATGTGCATACATAATGGCAAGGTTAAATATTACTCTAATCTCGGAGACCAACCTGGAGCTGGATTTTTTGTCGGGGGGGGTCTTTTTGTTTAGATTTATTTTGTGTTGTTTTTGTTGGGTTTTTTTTTTTGGTTTTTGGGGGGTTTTTTGGGCGGGGGTACTTGCATTTTGTTTTTGTTTTTGCTTTTTCCTGCATTCTGTTCAAAGACGAAAACAACGATTGTGATTTACAGATTGCAAATTCTAATCCTGAAAAAAAAAAAGGTGATTGTCTCAAAAGAAAAAAAAAAGTGTATCTTAGATTCGACACCGAGTAGCTAATACGAAGATTCTCTCAAAATCAAACATTAATAATTGATCAACTTGAAAGCCGTTTTCCTCCCGAAGAGATCTATAATTACATCAGTTGTCTTAGCTTTGTAAAAATTAACAATGCGATCGAACATTTATGCTATCGAAAGCCGATCGTCCACCAACTGTTAGTTTTCTCACTTCCACCCACAGATCACAGCTCTTTTTAACCAAGAATACAGTCTTTCATTTTCTTGCTAAGTTCTTTTCTTTTGCTGTTCAATAAGGAGTCTGTGTTTTTGATTTAAGGCCTTTTTGCATTTTATTGTTTCCAAAAAGAATAAAAAATAAAAAAACGCATTTTTATTCTGGTCACAGAGACGCCCACATATGGTCGAAACATAAATATGGTGCCTATATATATATATATATATATATATATATATATATATATATATATTACGTTGAATCCGTAATCTGTAGGGTTCGTCACGTCTGTACATGCAAATTTTTCTGGCTTCCGTCTCAGACTGTTATCGCCAACAGCCACTCATCCCACAATCTTTTTTCCAGCAACTTCCTTTAAACCACCAACTTTTCCCAAACCCAGCTACTCTCTCTCTCTCTCTCTCTCTCTCTCTCCTTATCTCTCTCTCTCTCTCTCTATATATATATATATATATATATATATATATGTGTGTGTGTGTGTGTGTGTGTGTGTGTGGCTTTAGTTTGTTTTATTTGGTGCGAGCTTTTGACACCAACTCTAATTGTTTTTTTTTCGCTGAATTCTGAGTGACAGCAAATCTCCGCAAGTCTGCAGGACTCTTCTCAGTATTCTTGCTGATTTTAACAGTGATGTGGTCTAGATGGTCTTGATGATTTCTCTGATCCTCTGTCTCTATTCCAGACTTTGTATATCGTTCCTAGACTCCCACTGCAATTGCTAGCAACATGACCTTCATGTTCCACAGCTTTTTCAACTCTCTGGCAAGATTCATTTAGCTATCTTTTTGCGTTCTTTCATTTTTACTCTATGGTCCACCTTAACAGTAAAATCCACTAGGAGGTGCCCGTGGTGTAATGGTTATCGTCGCAGGAAATGGACACGGCGATACGAGTTCAAATCCTGGATGAGACTGATTGCATTTCACATAGCACTGATACCCTTGGGAAAGGTATGAATCCAATTATTCTCCCTCCAGCTATGGGTAAATAGTAGGGCAGACTAGGTTCTTCAGCCTTGGTGAGGCAACTAGTCTAGGAGAAGGAAAACTCTGAATTCAAACCTATTAAACTCCGCTTAAAAAATTGACCTTGTGTCATATCCTGCCCGAGCGGAGGGGTTGGTAAATATGTTAACAGTAAAATCCACTAGATGTCAATTTTTTTTCATTATGTAAATAAATATTTGTTCTGGTCTTGTAACCGTAATTAGTTGATCTGGTTGTATCTCAAAATCCTAAAGAATTTTATGGGTCCCATCATCTCGGACAGATTTAGGCTTGGGTATTCACCATTTATCAGCGTGGTCCAATTTTAATTCTTTGCACAACTCCCAGTAGATCATCTTTCCCGCCCAGTCGTACCAATTCATGTATTGCGTTTGTGTCAGGTCTTTTTCTCTCGTTGTCTCTGTATCTATCTCAGTGTTTTCATATCTATCTAATCAATCTGCTTCATATTTGTGTCTCCAGTCGTCACGGGCTGTAGAATACACCGACTGTATCTCTACAGAGGAGTAAGACTCCGCCAACGATTGACCTGGATAGGACACTAAACAATCTGATGGTGAGGTTCCAGTACTGCTTGAGCTTTGGGGAATCCGAAGAACCCTTTCATTGCCATCGCTCCCAGGTCCACTTTGTCCCGGAAAGGTAGCACCTGATAAGGTCTTATCTATCGGTCAAATAGAACTATAATGCGTACTTATGCTAAACTGAACTGTTTTGAAATGGAACTGTTTTTGTATGCTAAACTGAATTGCTTGAAATAGAACTGTTTTGACATTTAACCATGAGTAATCAAAAAATGTATTAGACTGAATTGTTTGAATTAGAACTGTTTGACTAAACTGAATATCTTGAAATAATTAAACAGTGTACTTATGCTAAACTGAATTATTTGAAATAGAACTGTTTTGACATTTAACAGTGAGTAAACAAAAAATGTATTACACTAAATTGTTTGAATTAGAACTGTTTGACTAAACTGAATATCTTGAAATTATTAAACTGTGTACTTATGCTAAACTGAATTATTTGAAATAGAACTGTTTATTTGTATAAAAAAGAATTTGGCATGAAATAACCTACAAAGGTTTAAATGCAATAAAACCCAAACAAACAAGCAAACAAACAAACAAATCACATCTATGTATTTATCGATTGGTTTGTATGTCATGCTACCTATATATCTACTTCCCCAGTTTGCATCATATCTAACAATCTCATTTTTTTATATCTAGCTATCTCGATAGATATCTATTTGTCGGTCAGTCTCATTCTTTTCATATATGTCTGTCAGTCTGTCTGTAGGTCTGTCTTATTCTTTTCATATATGTCTGTCAGTCTGTCTGTAGGTCTGTCTTATTCTTTTCATATATGTCTGTCAGTCTGTCAGTCGGTCAGTCTTATTCTTTTCATATATGTCTGTCAGTCTGTCTGTAGGTCTGTCTTATTCTTTTCATATATGTCTGTCAGTCTGTCTGTAGGTCTGTCCTATTCTTTTCATATATGTCTGTCAGTCTGTCTGTCGGTCAGTCTTATTCTTTTCATATATGTCTGTCAGTCTGTCTGTTGGTCAGTCTTATTCTTTTTATATATGTCTGTCAGTCTGTCTGTAGGTCTGTCTTATTCTTTTCATACATGTCTGTCAGTCTGTCTGTAGGTCTGTCTTATTCTTTTCATATATGTCTGTCAGTCTGTCTGTCGGTCAGTCTTATTCTTTTCATATATGTCTGTCAGTCTGTCTGTCGGTCAGTCTTATTCTTTTCATATATGTCTGTCAGTCTGTCTGTATGTCTGTCTTATTCTTTTCATATATGTCTGTCAGTCTGTCTGTAGGTCTGTCTTATTCTTTTCATATATGTCTGTCAGTCTGTCTGTCGGTCAGTCTTATTCTTTTCATATATGTCTGTCAGTCTGTCTGTCGGTCAGTCTTATTCTTTTCATATATGTCTGTCAGTCTGTCTGTATGTCTGTCTTATTCTTTTCATATATGTCTGTCAGTCTGTCTGTAGGTCTGTCTTATTCTTTTCATATATGTCTGTCAGTCTGTCTGTCGGTCAGTCTTATTCTTTTCATATATGTCTGTCAGTCTGTCTGTCGGTCAGTCTTATTCTTTTCATATATGTCTGTCAGTCTGTCTGTCGGTCAGTCTTATTCTTTTCATATATGTCTGTCAGTCTGTCTGTAGGTCTGTCTTATTCTTTTCATATATGTCTGTCAGTCTGTCTGTAGGTCTGTCTTATTCTTTTCATATATGTCTGTCAGTCTGTCTGTAGGTCTGTCTTATTCTTTTCATATATGTCTGTCAGTCTGTCTGTAGGTCTGTCTTATTCTTTTCATATATGTCTGTCAGTCTGTCTGTCGGTCAGTCTTATTCTTTTCATATATGTCTGTCAGTCTGTCTGTCGGTCAGTCTTATTCTTTTCATATATGTCTGTCAGTCTGTCTGTAGGTCTGTCTCATTTTTTTTCTTATCTACCTCCTTTCTATATCTATTTCATTATTTTCAGATCTGTTAGTCTCATTCTTTTTATTATCTATCTATCTATCTATCTATCTATCTATCTATCTATCTATCTCATTCTTTTTACGTCTATCTCTCCTATTATTTTCATAGCCCTGTCATTATTTTCATATCTATCTAGTTATCTCGATAGTATCTATCTGTCGATCAGTCTCATTCTTTTCATATCTGTCTGTCAGTCTGTCTGTAGGTCTGTCTCATTCTTTTCTTATCTACCTCCTTTCTATATCTATTTCCTTATTTTCAGATCTGTTTGTCTCATTCTTTTTATTATCTATCTATCTATCTATCTATCTCATTCTTTTCACGTCCATCTCTCCTATCATTTTCATAGCCATGTCATTCTTTTCATATTTATCTATCTATCTCATTCTTTTCATATATATATATATATATATATATATACATATATATATGAAAAGAATGGTTGAGTTCTCTGGCGAAGAAGTAATCGTGTTGCCATTAGCGTATATTGCAAGCCTCTTCATATCTGAATTGAGGTCTCGGTAGCCATTGAACGGATGTATGTAAACAATTGTAATTGTGATTCATGACCGTTTAAAATTTACTTCGTAGCTAATAGCTCCTCGTGGCTGAATGGTTAGAAGCTTGGCTTGGCGTTTGAGTCAACCGGATTTCGATCCCAGCAACGGGAAGCTAATGTCTAGCCGCACTGATGAGTTCTGATAGAACGAAACAGATCTGCCTGCAGATGACTATAGATATATATATATATATTACCAGGAAAACTTAAACGTTCACTCTTGAATGGTTTTCTTGTCCTGATGGAATTGCTCCCAACTCCGGTTTAACTCGACCAACTAATATATATATAATTCTTTTCATATCTATTTCATTGTTTTCCTATCTATCAATCTTTTTAATTCTTTTCATATCAATCAATCAATCTCATGTTTCCATATCTATCTATCTATCTCAGTAGCCTACATTATATCGATCTATCTATTTACTCCCATTATCCTCATTTTCTTACTCCTCTCTCTCTCCTTCATCTTTCGGATCTATTTTAATTGCTTTGTCCTTATTGACAATCACCTTCCATTCAAGAGAGTTCCCACTTTTTATGACTGCCTAAATAACACTTTCAGTCGTGTTAAATTAAGATCTATTGCTACCTTGACTTCATCCGCAGTTTTATCGCTCTTCTTTCGGATTCGCCTGCCACAAACTTTAACTCTTTATTTTGTAATTACATTAAACTGTCCCTCTTTTTACTTTTCAACAGATATGTGAGATCATCTTTAAGTGGGAGAAAGGTTCCGGTGTGAGTTGGCCTGAACGTCTGAAATTTTGTTTACGTCAACGAGGGTCGTTTAACAATTTCTAAGCCTCACCCAGAAAGAAGAGCCATAGCTAAACGTTTTCTGTTATAGCAACTCATCAGTATCATCATCCAGAACGAATTTCTCTCTGTCTGTCTCTCTCTCTCTCTCTCTCTCTCTCTCTCTTTCTCTCTCTCTCTCTCTCTCTCTCTCTCTCTCAATATATATATATATATATATTCGTCCCTATCATCCATCGCTTCCGGCAGGTCCTCCAAATTACATCTGGTGTCCACACAAAGCAGATGTAAAGTAAGTTCTTGCTTGTCGCCAAACACAGGCTCGTCAATGTGTAGGGGTCTATAAAAGAACGTCGCTTATGAGTTCGTCCTTACTTTCACAGCTGTGTCCTTCATATCTTATTCGTCTTACGTGGATGGTTTTTAAGATGAGAGGTAAGTGGCCATACAGCTGTTGTTTCGTGGTGTGTTGTTTCCAGGATTTGTTCAAAATAGCTCGTAGCATTCTTGTATAGTCTTTCCTCTATGCATTTTGTTAATTTCCACGTGGTGCATCCAAACAGTAGTATCGACACAGGTGCAGCTTAGAAGAAATCCCGTTTTATTTTATCGAATAGATCGTAGTAAGAGTGTTCGGAGTCCAGTTGCAGTATTACGTTCATTTTCGGATAAATAACCTTGGGAATGGTATGAACACCCTTATCCTCCCAGCAATGAGTTAAATAGTATCACTATTCTTCTAGAAGGATGGGTTTGGCATTAAATAACCCAAGAATGTTGATATGCCTTTAAAACAAACAAACCAAGAATGAGTGTTTCTATTATATATGTTTATTCAAGTTAATATTTCATTACAGAGATCCAATGATGTTTTGTTAGTTTCCACGAGGTGCATCCACACAGTTGTATCAACACAGCCGCAGCTTAGAAGAAATCCCGTTTCATTTTATCGAATAGATTAAACTCTCATATGGTCGATAACCTATCGATAATAGTCCACGCATTCTTTTAGCGTATATCAACATCTCTTTCAGTAGATGATACACTGCATCCGAGGTACGTGAACTTGTCTACTACTTTCTGTGTAGAGAAACAGAGAAAGTGTGTTTTAAACGAGAAAGAGCTGTCTCTCTATAAAGCTAGAATAACTAATTCAGATTTCTATCTTAATTTCTATGCAGGTGTGGCCTATACAAACGTGAGAGGTTAACAATACTTCTAAAATTTGGAAGAGGCTTAGAAATTTGTTAACTACATATTTGTATGTATGCATATACCCTATAATGCATCCTTTTCTGACAAGCTGTATGGGGTATGCATTGGTTTCGGATCAGTTTGTGTTTTAGTGATTTTACAGTCGTTCTGGACTGTTGACACGACTGCCTAGATAGCCCAGTAGTCGCATCTATGTAGCTCTGGACTGATCCGTTCCTCGAGCTTCAGGGGGTCGTCTTCCCAGTGTGACGTGGTATAAAATATTCATCCCATTTACGGGAGTTTATTTTTTGCACGTGTGAAGACGGGGCAGTCTGGCACTTGATCCCTCGCAAAATAAGTTCCAGTTAAGAATCCTTTCTCGGGCATATGGGAACTGGCAGATAATGTGGGGGTTAATTTGGGCTAGACTGACCACCGCTGGCAAGGGGTTTCCATTTTTAACGTTACACACACACCCACCAGGCCAATACCTCTTCCTACCCCTAGGATAATGGAAGATATGGGCCTCTAGGTTTACATATAATATTATTACTTATCGTAGTCGACAATTCCAGTTTCCCGTGTAATATTTTTAAAAGCGAATAGGACATTTAGCGAGAATAAATGAAGATGAAAAGGAACATGCAAAAGACAACTTGATAGGCAGACAACACAATTAATAAATTTCGACACGAGGGGAGACATAAAAGATAACAAATTTTTTTAATACATACGGACACACATATTTAACGTGTCGGCTATATTATCAGCGGATAATATCAAAATACAAATGTCTTTCTATCTTATTATTTTCTTTCTTCCTGCTTTAAATTGAGAGAGAAAGAGAGTATGTAATTGCAGTACTTAGGAAGGGTGGAGGGAGAAAACGGTTTTACGCTGTACGTAGCTTTTCGACGACAGGTTTCTTCTGGGAGTATTTTCTTTAACAGGTTAGTGGGATTCTATGGAGCTCAGCTTGAGGCGTCTGCCATTTCTTGTCCAAGAGCTCTATTTCGTTTCTTCACCCGGAGTTTTAGCAACAGTGTCTACACATCTTGTCACACCAACTGCTGTCCTAAAAACTGATTTCCTTATTCCTATTTCCGCTGACGAAAAGGGTGCTACTTCCGCTTTAGGGTTCTGGCCAATGATTTAGCCTCTTTCTTCTTCCCTCACCTTGTCAGGCGATTCGTTCGGATTACTATCTCTCCCACCCGGGTGAGTTTACGGGGTACAGATAGCTTGACCTACATTCTTTTCTTCCTTCAACAGGCCGGCCGAAGTTGACCTACATTCCTTATTCCTCCTTTTAACGGTCATTGGCGGCCTGTTTATTCAAACACGGAGGGGTTCGGGGAAATTTCTTATTTCTCTCCTCTCAGTGGTAGACCACGTGACACCAGGTTCTAACTCTTTTCGGTGGGGCGAGGTTTATCGTCTGACACCTGAGGAGACCCTTTTTTGAGGGGAATGCCGACGGAGCCCAAGACATTTTTGTTCTCGCCCGGCGAGCCCGGGCTACGATCCTACGCCTGGAACCACCTAAAAATCGGCCTTGTATAACATTTGCCTGTTTGGTGGGGCGCTCGATGAACACTTATATGTATGTATGCATTCAATTAACTTCAAGCGGGGAGTCATCCTGGTGTTGCGGCTAGTGTGCTGGACTGCAATATTGTAGTAAGCGAGTTTGAGCTTCAGTCGCTCTATAACGATCCTTTTGAGACTAACACCCTTAAGAAACCTCTTAAAAACAATAATCTGAATAATTTAGGCTTTCGTATATACGAGGTGCATACGATAAGTTTCCAGGCTTTTTTCGTATGGGCACTTTTATTGATAGTACATACATGAAACTCTAGTCCCCTTTCAAGTAATCTCCGGCTACAATGCACTTCTTGTACCGTTCCAACAACTTCAGGAAGGCCCCATGAAATTCGTCTTGTGTGACCGTGTCAATGATCTTCGTCACAGCCTCTTTCATCTCCTCAATTGTCTCATAACGACAGCCTCTGAGCTTGGGCAATAACCAAGGTCTGCGCAATTGGCAGGCTGAGGAATTGTCTTGATGCCCATCTCGGTTAAATAGTCCGTGACAAAGATGGAGTTGGGGACTGGTGCATTGTCCTGGTGGAAATTCCACTGACCCGATTAGAAGAGTGCTAGCCTCTTCCGACGGAATCTATTCCTGAACTCCCTTAAAATCTCAATGTAGTAACCCTAACCCTAACCCTTTAGCCAATCAACTCTGGTGTATTGACTTCCTTACTCCTCTCACACCTCTCATCATCCCTCACAGACTCCCTGTCTTCCTTGAATCTCTTATGCCACTCAAAAACTGATGCTCGATTGATGCAAGATGCTCCAAAAGCAGTCTGAAGCATTACATACGTTTCTGTGGCATTTTTTCCAAGTTTAAAACAGAATTTTATTGTATATCGTTCTTCTACAGTGTCATATTGCATTTTTGAAATTCACCAGCTGTGACAATCAGGCTTTAGTAGGGTGTATTCCAATTGATGCTGTAAGTGTTCATTTGAAGCTAAAATCATAAAAATTAGTCAGTCAACTCATAAGATGTATAGCAATCATCATCATCATATCCCGCTGGTAGCACGGATATCCCTGACCCTCTCTCGCCACTCCTCCCTATCGTTCATCGCCCTTGGCAGGTCTTCAGGACAACATCCCGTATCCTCACATCGCTGCTGAATGTATGTTCGTGCTGGTCGTCCTGCTTTTGCCCGACCAT
Source organism: Sepioteuthis lessoniana (assembly GCA_963585895.1). Classification (NCBI taxonomy): domain Eukaryota; kingdom Metazoa; phylum Mollusca; class Cephalopoda; order Myopsida; family Loliginidae; genus Sepioteuthis; species Sepioteuthis lessoniana. The sequence continues at coordinate 42,332,075 of OY757938.1, forward strand.
GTGTGAGGGTCCATAAGAGTACATCTCTTATGAGTTCGTCCCTGCTTCTCCAGCAGTGTCCTGCATGTCTGGTCCGACTAACTTGAATAGTTTTCGTGATAGGAGGCAGGTGGCCGTACAGTTGGTGTCTTGTGGGGTTTTGCCGCCAGGACTTGTTCAAGATTGCACGCAGCATTAATTTTCAAGCGTCTACGACAATTTCAAATGCCCATACGAAAAAAGTCTGGAAACTTATCGTATGCACCTCGTATATATCGACTGTGACCGAAACCCATTAGTATCTATTGATGAGTTACGGTCGCAAATAGAAACCCTCATTAAATTTTTTCTCAAACATCAATTTTATTCTAAACTATGAACACGAGTATTTTGTTATTTATCTTGAGAAATTATGGAATTCAAACAGATATTATTAGTCTTTATTTATGGTCAAACATGAGAACTCAAAGAACCCAAAATATAAATTTGTTGCGGGTGGGTGGTCATTGTGGTCTAATGGTTAATGTGCGAAATCGGTGTAAGAGTGTTCGAACTGCAGTTACACTGTTACGTTCACATTCGGATAAATACCCTTGGGAATGGTATGAACACCCTTATCCTTTAATGGATTAAATAGTATCACAACTGTTCTTCTAGAAGGGTGGGTTTGGCATTAAATAACCCAAGAAGGTTGATATGCCATTAAAACAAACAAACCAAGAATGTTTCTGTTATATATATTTATTCAAGTTAATATTTCATTACAGATACCCAATGATGTAGATGTTTGTATTAAATAATGCCTATTTGATTGATTTTAACGGTATGTCAACCCATCTAAGGTTATTTTGATCTCTAAAGGTTAGAGAATCACGTTCATGGTTAGTTTATAATTACATTTTTGGCATAGTTGTTTCTTAAAAGTTTTGTTTTTCTTTTTTTGCACACGGTTATGTAATATCGAATTGGTTTGGTTTGGTTAGGTTGGATTGATTTTTTTGATATACCAAGCATTGTCGACTATTTAATAGCAAATCCTCTTTATACATATACATCAAATATAGGATTTGTTTTGGGTTAGTTTGGTTAGGTTTTATGACATATTAAATATTGTAAGCTATTCAATTATAACTCCTGTTTATGCATATATATCAGATATATAGGATTTGTTTAGTTCTGGGTTTGGTTTTATGACATATCAAATATTGTAGGCTATTAAATGTCAAATTCTGTTTATACATATTTTTTAAATATATATGATTTGTTTTGGGTTGGGTTGGGTTTTATGGCATATTAAATATTGTAGATTATTTAATACCAAATCCTATTAAAACATTTTTTTTCATCATACAACATGTGAAAGCACGTGCGATACCATGTCCTCATCAGCCGCCAACCAGGGTGATAACACAGTTTCGGTAGCTCAAGGCGGTACTACCACCCCTGGCGCTACCAAGCAGCTTTTGTCACCGGACAGGGTATTAATATTAAATGTATATATTTTGTTAATACATTTGGTTCATAACATTTTTAAACGAACCTGTGCTCATTTTTTGCACACAGATCGTTTCAAGTATTTCTATGTAACACTAATAATTCTTTTAACTATTAATCATTTATTTGTACGCATTTCAATGGAAATACATGTGATTTTTAAATGAATAGTTTATAGCTAATTTCACTTTTAAACGAGTTACAACTAACTTGTTTTCACACAAGTATTGCGATTGTTTCTACACAGTTGGATTGTTTCAAGTATTGCTATCTAACAGTAACAATTTTATTCTATATAAATCATTTATTTGCTAACAGATAAATGGTTACAAGTATTGTTATTTAATAATGCTATTTATATTATTTATTCGTTTTTACACTGTTTCAAATGTTTACTATGTATCACAAACAATTTAATGAGACAATCATTTGTTTACACACTGTTAAATACTCGAATTCTAAACCAACATATAGCATATATGATGCGGGAAATTTTAAAAGATATTTTTAGTAAAAAAAAAAGTGCGTCCCGCAAAAACAATTACCGTCGTCGACTACGCCGATGACATAGCGATACGGGCAAATACACCCGACCAACCTGAAACACTACTGCATAGTTTGGAATGAGCAGCCGCTGGCATAGGGCTCTATGTCAATGCACACAAAACGGAATATATGTGCTATAATCAAACGGGGGACATCTCCACTCTAGACGGAACCCCTCTTAAACTAGTAGACAAATTCAGTTACCTAGGAAGCAGCGTCGCATCAACCGAAAAGGACATCGACACGAGGTTAACGAAAGCATGGACAGCTATCAATAGGCTATCGATTATATGGAAATCAGACCTAACCGATAAAATGAAACGCAGTTTCTTCCAGGCAGCGGTCACATCGATACTGCTGTATGGATGCACTACATGGACTCTAACAAAACGGCTGGAGAAGAAGCGATACGGCAATTACGCAAGAATTCTGCGAATAATCGTGAACAAGTCATGGCGGCAACACCCCACAAGACACCAACTGTACGGCCACCTGCCTCCTATCACGAAAACTATTCAAGTTAGACGAACCAGACATGCAGGACACTGCTAGAGAAGCAGGGACGAACTCATAAGTGATGTACTCTTATGGACCCCCACACATGGCCGTGCAAAAGCAGGACGACCAGCACGAACATACATTCAGCAACTATGTGAGGATACGGGATGTTGTCCTGAAGACCTGCCTAGGGCGATGAACGATAGGGAAAAGTGGCGAGAGAGGGTCAGGGGTATCCGTGCTACCAGCGTGACATGATGATGATGATGAAAAATGATAAAATCTGGGTATATTTGCTTTACAAAACACATTCTTATAAAAAGATTGTTGGGTGTACTTATTTATAGTTGAATATATATATATATATATATATACATATATATATATATATATATGTGTGTGTGTGTGTGTGTGTGTGTGTGTGTGTGTGTGTGTGTGTGTGTGTGTGTGCATGATTTTGAATTTACAAGAAAAATAAACGTTCACAAACCCACTTTCTTAAAAGTTTCAAGATAATTTTGAAGAGTATATATTTTTATTTTTGTTCCACGACAAGTTCTTTTAGATATGTATAAGCAGATACCAAAGAGATAACGAAATCTGTTTTTATAAGAGTAGACAATATTTTAGTTGAGTTATTTTTTAAGGAGAGTCACAGTTTTTCGGAAAGTGCTTTATTCTCAATAAAGAGGCGAAACAGCTTCATAAAATAATTCTGTGTTACTTCTAGCGGTAGAACTATGAGCACATCTCCCGGTTTATGCGTAATTCAATTTTTTCAGCGGCAAATAGCGATACGTACAAATATATATATATATATATATATATATGTATATATATATAAGGTTAGTTGGTTGGTTGGTTGGGTTTATGGCATATCAACATTTGTAGGTTATTTAAGGACAAATCCATTTTATACAAATAAACACTTCTATTCTATTTCAAACAATTCAGTTTAGCATAAATATACAGTTTAATTATCAAAACCACTTCTATTTCAAGCCATTATGTTTAGTCAAACAGTTCTAATTCAAACAATTCAGTTTAGTATAAGTATAGTTTTTGTCCACACACAATTAAATGTTAGAACAATTCTATTTCAAACAATTCAGTTTAGCATAAGTACGCAGTTTATATGTCAAAACAGTATTATTTCAAGCAGCGCAGTTTAGCATAAGTACGCAGTTTAGTTCTATTTGACCCACAGGTGCTACCACTCCAGACCAGAGTGGACCTGGGAGCGATGGCAATTCCCCAACTCTTCAGAATTACTGGAATCTCACCATCAGATGGTTTAGTGTCATATACCAGGACACTCATTGAGGGGTGTGCAGAGATGCAATCGGTGTATTCTACTGCCCCAACCGACTGGGCAAAGGTTATTTGGAAAATACCGACCGATTTTAATTAGGTTAGGTTTCTTTGTTTAATGACATATCAACTTTTATAGGTTATTTAATGCCAAAGCCATCTCCGAGAAGAACTATTTAACCCATAGCTGGGAGGATAAGGGGGTTCATACCCTCTCGAGGAGTATTTATCCGAAAGGGAACGTAATAATGCGACTGCAGTTCGAACTCCCTTACTACGATTTCGCAGTCCATCGCTTTAACCATTACACCACGAGGACACCCCACCTCCCGATTTTAGTATAAACGGTTTAAATTTTATCCAAACATATTATTTTAATTGTCATTATAATCATCATCAACTCACCTTGACAGCAGAGATTTCTCTGATTTTCTTTTGCCATCTCTCCCTATTATCCATCGCTCCTGGTAAATCTTTTAGATTGGATCCAGTTTCCACACAGAGCTGATGTAAGTTTTTGTTGGTCGGCCAACACTGGTATGATAGGAGGTTAATGGCAGTTTAGAATGTCGCTTATGAGTTCGTCCTTACTTCCCCAGCAGTGCTGCATGTCTAATTCGTCTGACTTAGATTGTTTGCTAGATGGGATGTTAGTGGTAATACATATGCTGTTTTGGGGAGTGTTGCTTTAAGAATTTGATCAAAACAACACATGGCATTCTTTGGCCTTAATACACAGTTTAATTGTCAAAAATACTTCTATTTCAAGCCATTCTGTTTAGTCAAACAGTTCTAATTCAAACAATTCAGTTTCGCATAAGTACGCATCTAAATTTTTCTTGTTCTCATTCCCAAAGATTAAAAGGTCCGTTTTGTTAATCTTGAATCACTTCTTTCGGGATTTAATTTTTGAGGATTTTATGTCCCTAAACCATAAAAAAAGACATGATGTGTTAAATGTTTTGCACGAGTTCAAGTTTAGCCATTATTTTTACCAGCCCAATCAGCAAGAGCTGTAGAAAACACTGACTGCATCTCTGCAGAAGGATATAACCCAAAACTCCAGTCTTGGAGATTTGGGGAATGAAGAGAACCCCTTCATTGCCATCGCTCCCAGGTTCACTCTGACCTGGAAAAGTTGCACCTGATAGGATCAAATAAAAGTGTTTGATATTTAAACTGAGTGCAAATAAATGACTTATTCTAAATTGAATTATTTGAAATAAAACTGTTTGATCATTTAACTGTGTGTAAACAAATGTCTGATGTTTAATTGGTTTGTTACTGATACATAGCAATACTTAGAATCATTTAACTTTGTTGACTTATGCTTAATTGAATTGTTTGAAAAAGAACTTTTTAATCTTTTAACTGTGTATATCTACAAAGTATGTTTACAAATCATATATTTGATATATATTTAAAAACAGGATTTGGCGTTGAATAAACAGCAATGGTTGATATACCATAAAACCAAACCAAGCCAAACAAAACCTTAATTTTGCGATATAGGAATACTCAGATTCATGTTATCAGGATTACTTGGGATCTGAGACTTTGCCCCATCCACTATATTCTACAACTACCAATTTTAAGCGTCTAAACACTTTCTGACGGCAAAAAAATCTTCCGTTCCAAATAGAAGAAAGAACTGCATAACCAGGTTTCTTGTTATCAGAACCTTTAAATTTTCTTTTCACTAAATTTCTGTGATGGAACTGGATGATTTTGATGATTTTAGGGTATTCGGGTGTTGTCTTGCCGGACACACTGCGCAAGGGATATAGACGATTTGTTAAAGTACTTTTAAGGGAAATCATCTGGAGTTTCCAGGTTCAGTTCCAACTGCAGGTAGATAAAAAAATGAATGCTTATAATAGCTTTACACTAGTACATGGTTATTGCTAACAAGATTAAAACAATGTATCCTGCAGATCAAATAAAGAGTTATATATATATATATATATATATATATATATATATATATATATATATATATATATATTGCAACAGTTTGGTTGTCACTAATTCACTTTGTGGGTCTGTCGCGAACCTAGTGCGATATAATTTGGAGAGTGCTCAATATCTGTGATAGAGCTATCATATAACAATAGCAATAAATAAATATATAATAAATTTCATACATTTAATGCCATGGAATTTTGTCTGCGAACTTACGTTTCATGAAGTTTTAAAAACAACAACCATCAGGCAGATAACGAAAGAAATTGAGGAAATCGAAAAAACCAAAAAAAAAAAAAACCAGTCAAAAATCGTTAGAATTGTATACAAGTCTTTATGTGTGGTTATATGAGGGGGGTATAGTTGTTTATTATTGTGTGGGGACGTATAAGTGGTGTTTAGTGTATGTGTGTGAAGATTTATACGAAGCTCGATAAACTTGAGGTTGTTTTCCGGATAGGAGAACGCCGTTACGTAGTAAACTTTGCTACAAGACGGCCGAAAGAAAATCTTTTTTTGTTTCTTTGTGTACTTGTATATATATATATATATATATATATATATATATATATATATATATATAATGAATATTCAGGCGGCAGATTTCCTTGAAGGCATATTTCATTAAAATGTGCCAGCAAGGATTTGGTGTTCAGCTTTTTGTTGGTATTTGATTGATGACAAGCGAGATGTCGCAACTGTGATTTGAAGGCAGTTTAAGAATTGTCCAAAGTGTGGTCTGAGTACGGCTACTTTCGACCATTGCTGGGCATTATCAAGTACTTCTGTCATCCGAAGTTGAGGATTAATTCGGTGATTGTTTATATGACCTCAAATAGCCGAATAGGATCCAGTGACTGTGATTCATACATGTGTGTGTGTGTGTGTGTGTGTGTGTGTTAGGATACTGTAAACATTTAAAGGCAGTCAGTTTCTCGCCTACTTAATCATGAAATCAACTAGTGCCAACATAGAGGATATTCTGTAATATACTGTTATAAGTTGCACGATGGGAAAAGTTTTCTCATTTACGGAGTATTGACATATTCTCTAATTTTTGAGATTTTTAAAAGATTTTTAAATCATATGTACAATTTTAAAGAAACGCTTCAGCAATCATCAGAGGAGTCTAGCCCCGATTGGCTGTTACATAATTAAAAACGGTCATTTGTCTTGTGTGGAAGATACGCAGTTTACCTGCCAGGATGGGAGTTGGAGTAAGGTCAATGCCAACTGGGTCATTTGGGCAAGAGAGTCTGATGTTGCAAGACATGAAACCCCCAGTTAACCCAAAGGAAACATCACTGATGACTCATCCCGATGTATCAATGAAAATGTATGATTTAAACACACACACACACACACACACACACATATATATATATATATATAGATATATATATATATAAAAGCTTCAATGCAATGGCTCTTTGTGAAAAATGGCTCTGGAGTAAGATATCCGACGGGCGTAAAGTCAGCTGGATTTCGATTCCTGCTTGAAGTATCTCGCGGTTTTAGCCGCACTAAACAAGTGTGATACAATGAAACAGTCTGTCAGCGTACCATAATAAATATATGTATATCAATTATATATTTTTCTTTACTTATTGTATAAAAATCATATATGCGTGAAATAAATGTATTAATAGGTTCGAATATATATATATATATATATATATATATATATATATCTTATACAATAATGTCTACTTATATAAGTATTATTGAAAGACTATTTTATACATTATATTTATACATATTCACATACATTTTCATGTACTTATATATATTTATTGGTAATACATTTTTCTTGGCCTATTGTAAAAATATATTCGCAAATGCATGAATTTATTTGCATGCATATATGTTTGCATAAATGTTTTGTATATGAATATATCTGTATACACGAACATATACATCTTCTACCATAGATAGAGAGATGGATATACATACATATGAATATAATTCATACTCGATTTCATACGTTCTTTATAAACATATACGCAATATCAATCTATTTACCAATACATATATATATATATATATATGTGTGTGTGTGTGTGTGTGTGTGTGTGTGTGTGTGTGTGTGTGATAAATGTATTTACATGTTTGTATATGAATATATCTAAACACACATACATATATATAAAGCTTATTTGATATACATATATATATATATATGTGTGTGTGTGTGTGTGTGTGTGTATAATAAATGTATTTACATGTTTGTATATGAATATATCTAAACACACATACATATATATACAAAGCTTATTTGATATATATATATATATATATATATATATATATATATATATATATATATATATATATATATATATATATTATTCACCATTGTATAGGTTCTACGTATGCATATTCAAATATTTATAAACATTTTATATGCATATGTACATTTATACATTTTATGTATACATAAAAAATCAATAAAAACATATATATATATATATATATATATATATATATATATATATATATATACATTTTTCTTAACCTAAAAGAAAAACTGTGCATGCTGCAATCTCTAAGGATAGCCTCATTCGCCATCTTATATAAAAAAGTTACTTTTATTTTAACTGTCTCAGAAGGATTCAATTCCGATTCGAAAAGACTCTTGAAGAGATTATGGTTTTCCGAGGAATACAAGAGAAAAAAATACGACAAAGAAGCTTTTGGTTGAATGAATTATTATTCAGAAGAACAAAAGCACCAAATTGTTTAGATGGATAAAACGCGAGAGTCTGAGTTATAATATATATATATATATATATATATATATATATATATATATATATATATATATATATATGTATATATATATATATATAACTTACAATTAGGTAACACGAATTCTCTTTTAAACATCACCGTTTATTTCTTTTCATTCATTTTTTTTAAGTATTTTTCTTGCTAGTGAGATGTCGTAAATGATTTCAGGTCTGAAGCAATTCAAAATATTTTTAGACATTGTTCTAATTATTTTCACCATCAGATCATTTACATCGTTTATCATTATTATTATTATTATTATTATTATTATTATTATTATTATTATTATTATTTACTCCTTTAGCGTTTTTCACATCAGTGTTAACTGATGGTTTTTCACTGGAGTTTGAGTGACAGCAAGTCTCCTCAAGTCTCCAGGACTCGTCTCAGGATTCTGGCCGTTCTTAGTAATGCTGTCGTTTGGATAGTCTCTACCCGTCCGCCAATTTCCAAATCTTCCAGGCCTTTTAATAATCCTTTAGTTATTGTGCCTAACGCACCAATTACTATTGGCACAGTCGTTACTTTCATGTTCCACAGCTTTTCCAATTCTGTAGCAAGGTCGTGGTACTTATCTTTCTTTTCACTTTCCTTCAGATTTATTCTGTGGTCCACCAGGACAGCAAAGTCGACAATTTTACAAATTCTCTTTTTTTTTTTGTTGTTGATTATTATGAGGTCTAGTCTTCTGGCCGGGATTAGGTGATCCGTTTGTATGTTAAAGTCCCATAGGAGTTTATACGTGTCATTTTCTAGGACAGGTGCTAGGTTGTGCGTATACCATTTGTTTATATGGTCGAATTGAAATTTCCTGCACATTTCCCAGTGGACTACCTTGCCGACCCAGTCGTGTCTCGCCTTATACTCCTTCTGTGCTAATTTGCTGCATTCGCTTATTATGTGATTGATCGTTTTGTCTCAGTCACCGCGTAGCCTACATTTACTGTTTTTTTTTTGCGTCTTATCTATCCTCGCTTTGATATGATTGGTTCTTATGGCGTTGTCCTGTACTGCTATTAGAAGGGATTCCGTTTCTCTCTTAAAGTTTCCTTTTCTTAGCCAATTCCAGGTTTTTTGGTGCGAGATGTTGTTTATTAGACGTTTAAAGCGGCCATAGAGTTGTTTTCCTTCCCATTTTTGTTTATTATTATTTTACTTCTTATTTTTTCGCACCAGTTTTAACTGGTGATTCTGTTAATGTAGGCTGAGTGACAGCAAGTCTTTTCTGGTTTCCAGGACTTTTCTAAGTATTTTGTCGGTCTCAACAATGCTCTGTTCGGTATGATCTTCATTCCTCTTCCCATTTTCCAATTCCCGTCCCTAAAGACAGTTCCTAGTTTGCCAACTATTATTGGTATCACCATCCCCTTCATGTTGCACAACTTTTTCTGTTTTCGCTTTCTTTTATTTTTCAATCAGTGGTTTGCTGGAACTGCAAAATCCATCAGTTGACAATTTTTTTTCTCTTTAATTAAAACGAAGCTTGGTCTTCTGGCCAAAATTATGGGATCTGTTTGTGTCTTCAAATCCCAGAGAATCTTATGCTTCTCATTTCCTCGGACATATTCTGGTTTGAGCATATACCATGTGTTAGGATGGCCAAATGTTAATCTCGCGCGCACTTCGCAGTAGATCATCTTTCCAAGGGGGTGGGTGTCCTCGTAGTGTAATGGTTAAAGCACTGGAATGCGGAATTGTAGTAAGTGAGTTCGAACTCCAGTCGCGCTACTAGGTTAACACTCAGAAAAACACTCTTTGGAAAGGTATTATCCCCCTTATCCTCCCATCTATGGGCTAAATAGTACCACTACTGTCCTTCTGAAAGGGTGGATTTGCCATTAAATAAACTGAGAAGGTTAATATGCCATTAAATAAACAAACATCTTTCCAATTCAGTAGCACCTTATTTTGTATTCCTCTTGTGCCAGTTTGCTGCTATTTCCTCGATTTGTCGCTCGAAGTATCCATACGGTTGTTTTTCTTCCTATTTTGTGTTTTAGATTTTGTTTCTTCACTATTTGTCCTCATGCTAATATTGCTGTCACCGGCTGCTGCATTTAGTCTTTCTTTGCAATGTTTTGTGTATTCCTCGAATTGTTGCATCTATGTAATCCTCAAATCTGACGAATCATTGTACATCATCTGAGTTCTTCCCTTGAGCATTTTAAGAATAGTCCAGAGTAACTAACAAAGGGAAATGCTCTTTCCTTTGATAACATTTCTGCTACAGAGCTTGGATTCAGGGGGTTTCTTGTTCGTTTGAGTAACTCAATTCTTGACTTTTTTTTCATTTTTCATTGTTTAATGATGCCTGCTTTCGTATTACTATTTTACTCCTTGCGGCTTTTTGACACCAGCGATTGTGTTGGTCTGTCCCTGGAGTCCTAGTGACAGTATGTCTCCTCAGATCTCCTGAACTCTTTTCAGTATTAGAGCCGATCTTAACAGTGCTGTTGTCGGAATCCTCTCGATTTGTCCTCCGATTTCCAACTCTTTCCAAGCGTTTGAGGACCGTTCCAAGTGCGTCTCCGGCAAGGTCTAAGTACTTGTCTCTTTTTTCGTTTTCTTTGGTTTTCACTATGTGGTCCACTGGAATGGTAAAGTCCACTGCATTGCAATTTCTCATTTTTTTTTTTTGGTTAATTAGCACTCGGTATGGGTTTCGAGTCTAGATTAGGTCATCTGTTTATTTCTCCATTATCCCAGTGGGTTGAGTATTCGCCAATGAGCCGGGGGACCATAGTTCACTCTAGGTCGAGTCATACCAAAGACAAAAAAATGGTGCTTGATGCCTCCTTGCTTAACACTCAGCCTTATAAGGTATAGATCAAGTCCAAAATGGAGCAATCTAGGGAAAGGAGTTGCGTCCTCTCTTACATTTTGATGTAGCAGCTAATGAAAAGGGAGCCTTCGAATCGCCTTCAACTATGGTCGCCAACTTAGGGTTTGTTTCTCAACATCCCAGAGAATTCTATGCGTCTCAAAAAGGATTCTAGTTTGTGCATCTACTATTTGGCAGTATGGTCAAATTTTCATTTCTTGCACAATTCCCAGTGGATCAACTTTCCCACCCAGTCAGGTCTCGTCTTTTACTCCTTTTGTGCTAGCTTGCTACATTCACTTATTTTGTGAATAATTGTTTTGTCTCTATCACCGCAAAACCTAAACTTGCGTATTATCTATTTTCACTTTAATAGAATTGATATTTACGACGTTGTTTTGTGCTGCTATTAGAAAAAATTCACTTGATTGTTTTACTCCTCGGGAGTTTTTCTCTCCAGCGTTAGCTGATGGTCTTTCTTTAGAGTCTGAGTGTCAGTAAGTTTCCTCGGATATCTGGGACGCTTCTCAGTATTCGAGTAGATTACAACAATGCAGTAGCTTAGATGGTCTCGATTCGTCCACCGATTTCCAACTCTCACAGCCCCCTTTCCAAACGTTTCGGGATTGTTCCAAGCTCGCCAATATTGATTGTTATCACCGTACCTCTCTTGCTCTAAAGTTATCAGGCAAGATCCAAGTATTTATCTCGCTTTTCGTTTTCTTTGATTTTCTATCTATGGTCTGTTGGAACGGCAAAGTTAACTATACAACAGGGTTTTTTTTCTTTTTTCTTCTGCTAATTATTACTAGGTCTGGTCTTCTGGTCGAAATTAAGGGATTACTTTTTATCTCAAATTCTAGAGAAGCTTGTTCGTCTTATACGCCAAGACTAATTCTGATTTGTATCTACCATTTGGTAGTACCGTCAAATTTAATTTTCTTGTGGCCCAATACACTGACTGCATCTCAGCAGAGAGGTAAGACCCCTCCAACTAGTGTCCTCTATATGACACTAAACTATCTGATGGTGAGACTCCAGTTACAGATCATTGGGGAATGCGGAGAACCTCTTCATCGCCATCGCTTCCAGGTCTACTCTAGCCCGTAGCACCTGATAAGGTCCCATCTATAGGTCAAATAGAACTAAACTGTGTAATTATGCTAAACAGAATTGTTTAAAATTAACTGTTTTTATATTTAACTGTGTTTAAACTGCGTACTTATGTTAAATTGAATTGTTTGAAATAGAACTCCTTTTGACATTTAAACAGTGTACTTATTCTAAACTAAATTGTTTGAAATAGAACTGTTTTGACAGTGTGTAAATAAAAATTATACTTCTACAAAACTGAATTGTTTGAAACTTTTACCAAAATGACGTAATTCTGCGTTAAATAACCTGAGAAGAGTTGATACACCGTAAAACAAAACAACAAACCAACCAAATCAATTTCTTGAACATTCGCTTTGTTTTTCTTCATAGTCTGTTCGGTGGCAAAAGCTGTTGGTAGCGCCAGAGGTGGAAGTACCACCTTAGCTACCAAAATTACGGAATCATCTCTGTTTGTTGGCTGATGAAGCCAGGGTATCGCACGTGTTGTCACACTTTGAATAAAATATTTAATCAAAATTATTTTTCGCCCTTTTTGGGCTCATACACTTGGGATATGTTGGAACTCTCTGATCCCTCCCAGGTAAAGGTAAAAAAGTACCACTACTATTCTTCTATAAGAATGGCTTTCACATTAGATAACCCAGAAAACAAGTAAACTAGACATTTTTATTAGCAATCTTGAATATTTACGAAACACAAGATTGTGCGAGTGCAGCGCCCTTCAAACTTCCCTGGCCCGGTCGGTTGGAGCTGCAGAATAAACCGACTGCATCTCTGAAGAGAGGTAAGACACTCTCTAACGAGCGTCTTGGAATATGATACTAAACAATCTGATAGTGAGGCTCCAATAATACTGGAGCTTTAGGGAAAGCGAAGTACCCTTTTATCGCCATCGCTCCCAAGTCCAGTGTAGCCCGGAGTGGTATCACCTGATAGGGTCTTATCTTTAGTCAAATAGAACTAAACTGTGTTCTTATGCTAAACTGGATTGCTTGAAATTGAACTGTTTTAACATTTAAGCTGCGTACTTATGCTAAACTGAATTGTTTGAAATAGAACTGTTTTTAAATTTAACTGTGTGTAAAAATAAAAAAGATATTTTTATGCTGAAATGAATTGTTTGTTCGTTTGTTTGTTTGTTTAATTGCATATCAACCTTCTTGGGATATTTAATGCCAAATTCATCCTTCTAGAAGAGCAGTAGTCGTACTCTTTAACCCATAATAGGAAGGATACGAGGTTTGATACCTTTCCTATGAGTATTTTTCAGAAAGTGAACGTAATAACGCGACTGGAGTTCGATCACGCGTAAACGATTTCGCGGTCCTGCGCTTCAACCTTTACGGCTGAGGACACCCTCTGATCCAAAGAATTTTAAATTGAACTGCTAAACTCTACGGATCATATAAAATGGTTTCGGCATTAAGTAACCTACAATGGTTGATATGCCATTAAACAAAACCAAATCAAACAAAACAAGCCATTTAACGTCCCTAGATATAAGACCGTTCAATGTTTTGTCTTTTTTTGGGGGGGGGGTTCTAACTGAAAAATTCTTCTCCTGGATAAGATTTGAGTTTGTGGAGGACATTAAAATACATTGGTGCAGAGTCAGACCATATCAAAAAAGAAGGTTTCAGAGGTGCTTCGATCAAGTGCATATCTCGGTAAGTTAATTGAATTGAATGACAAAGTTATTCTTCTGAAGAATTTCTTTCTTTCTTCGTAAATACAGCTTCACTTTCGACATATTTTGAGCATTTTTTAATGCTACGATATTTAATCATTTTTATCCGCTTTTGTGTGGTATATAAATTCTTTTAAAAACTCTTTAAAAGCACTTTTTTTTATATTCGTCACGTGTTTTGTTCGTTTTTATTATAGCATTCAGAGGTTATAATATTACTCATATCTGTTAAAGTTTTCATAGAAATGAATGAGACATTAAAATGTATACATATATATAATGCACTTTTTTGATACCAGTTCTATAGTACATCTAAAAAAAACACTCATGCCTAATAAATAAATTTCGGAAAATGTTTAGCGAAAACACAACAATATTAGAACAACAAAATCACAAGCAAAAACTACAGATGCTTGAGGCACTACATATTAGGAACATACAACCCAAACTTAATAGATTTAATTTTGAAACTAGTGCTAATGTACTTAAATGTCTTTAGCAACTGACACTATTATAGAAAAATTGAAAAGTAAACGCTACACAATACACCAGTACAAACGCTTATTCTTACATAGTAGTAATATACATACAAAAGTTACATCACTTTTGTAATACATCCTCCTCTGATGATAGCCCAAGGTAGGGCGGAGAGTACTTGGGAAATAACTAATTATGGAAGGTTTATCAACCAATTCCCGCCAAATATCATAAGATTGATACGACAACTCGAAAGGATTATCAAAAAATATCTAAATAAGAAATGTCTATAATGTTCAACCAAATATATATATACATATATATAGAAAGAGAGAGAGAGGTGGGGGAGAGACAGAGAAACTGGTTGCCTCAACAAGGCTAGAGATCTCAATCTGTCCATAGTAAAATAATTACTGCAAAAGCATTATTGAGAGGGTCTAATGGGTTTTTTTTTAACTTTAAGGACACTCTGGACAGGTCTCTTGATATACTCTCTATGACTTTTCTTCATATGTGTTGATAATTTTTACTGAGTATATATATTTGTGTGTCTGTGTGTCTGTATGTGCGTGTATATACACAGGGTGTCTCAAAATAGATGCAACCCATAAATATGATAATTCATATTGCATCAAGACATCTTTCATCTGAGTCTTAAAAAGGAGTCATATCACTTCAGAAAAATCAAACCAGATGAAAAGAGCAGAAAATGATTGACTTTATACGACAGTGTGCGTGAAAGTTCTTGGAGACGTCTTTGGAGGGACTTTTTCGGGCTCTTTCCGACAGAATCTCTCACTGCATCTACATTGTCAGGACATCTTGTAGTCTACTTCCTTCCTGATCTGAGATTTTCTGCCTTTTTGTTGAGGTTGTTTACTGACCCTTTTGCTTGAAATTTGTCTAACTATTAGGACCACTATAAGAAAGGGTCAAAGTTATATCCCCTTGACCTTTCAAGGAACAGTTCATTCCCAGTTAGTACGTGCATGCTGGGATACAGAAAAGGAGACTTCCGCCATGACACTAGGAACGCGGAACGCAGGACTTTTCTAGGCTCTCAATGACTGTCTTTATCTAATTTTAACAACCGATAGCTGTACTTATTTTCCACAAAAATAAATTCCCTAGTTTATCCCCAATACTCGGTGAGTGTGTTATTTTTCTGTAACAGTTTTATTTTGTTATGTTAAACGATAAATTTGGCTGCAAAAGTTGAACTTTGTGCAAAATCTTGCTTGCACAGTTTTGAATAATACTGTTTCCAAATAATTTTTCTGTAACAGTTTTATTTTGTTATGTTAAACGATAAATTTGGCTGCAAAAGTTGAACTTTGTGCAAAATCTTGCTTGCACAGTTTTGAATAAAACTGTTTCCAAATAACTGATGAGTTCTGATAGAACGAAACAGATCTGTCTGTGGATGACTATATATATATATATATATATATATATATATATATAGGTTAACAGAAACCATTAGTACCTTGTGTGCCTATATTCTTTTACTGTGCGCTATTTTATTTATGGACGTAGGAATTGCCATTTTAATTAACTTAATTATCTTAATGAATGATTTACTGATTCATTTTAACAGCACCTCAACACGTTGAGCGTTATCTTATGCCTCAAGATGAGGGAATCACGTTCATTTCAAGTCTCATTTACATTATTTGTGCAGTTGTTTTTCAAGAGGTTTTATTTGGACACAGTCCGATCGAATATGAATAAATTCTGAACAGATCTATTTGACCCACACATGGGCAATCTAACAAATACCACCACTCCAGGTCAGAGATGATCTGGAGGTAACGGCAATGTAGGGGTCCTCTTTACCCCCACCAGATATCCAGAACTGGAGTCACAACATCAGATACGGTTTAGTGTCATAGCCAGGACACCGCTTTCGATAGGGGGGGGGGTCTTATTCTTCTGCAGAGGATATAGTGAACGTATTCTAAGGCCCACCGATTTTCGTTTTAAAATCATATATATATATATATATGTATATATAACATAACTGAACGCCTCACACACACACACACACACACACACACACACACACACACACACATATATATATATATATATATATATATATATATATACATGCGTCAGGCGTCAGGTTATGTTTACCATTGGAAACTCTTGAAATCTTAGATAACTCTCCGATCCCCTCGGGTTCCGTCATTTTTTCAGAATCCGAAAGATCACAAGACATATGAATGAATGCAGCATGCAAAGAGCAATTTTATGAATAAAAAGTATGACTTTTCGAGCAGAAAACTTGACGTCAACAAAACCCACTCAGGGGGAATTAATTAGCTCAGTTCTAGTCGCACAGCCTCGGGCCAATTAACAATAGTCGTAGTTTATATTGAATTGCAAAACGAAATGAACAACTGGATGAGGTCCCCATTGAACACACAAATATCTCATGAAAAACGTTTTGGGTCTTTTTTTTTGTTTTTGTTTTTGTTTTTTGTTTTGATCGTTTTTTTTTCTGTTGTTTTTCTGTTTTGATTTTTTTCCAATGTTTTTTCACGTTATTTACTGGTGGGGTGCGTTTGCTTTTTGTTTTGTTTTGTTTTTTCTGTTTTATTTATGATTTATTTTGTTGTTGTTGTTGTTTATTTGCCGGGCATGGAAAGCAACAGATATTTTTCTCTCATAGACGCACAGGTAAACAATCTGCTCCCTTGTAATTAAAATCAGGAAAAGCCAAAATACGAAAAGAATAAGTAAACTAGATACCGGAGCGGGATTATTAGAAACCAACAAACAAACAAACTGACTGAAAAAGTAAATAAGTGTAACGTTTGACGACAAAGAGCATCCAGGTACAGGATTTCATGAGTTATCTCCCTTTTCTAGTTTTATTTTTCACCCTTTTTTGCTTTTTAAAGTTACACGCTCCGCTGATTACAGATTTTGAAACTGTCGAAGTTATATTAAATTCTTCGCTGAAGAGTTAAAACTGATATTATCACTAAAGTTATGTGTATCAAAAACTTAGGCCCAGATAGATAGATAGATAGATAGATAGATAGATCTTATTCATCAATTTAAACTTCTTCGTATTTTTATCAATCTACAGTTCATATCTTGGCCCAGTCGGTTGGAACTGCAGAATAGACCGACTGTATCCCTGCAGAGGAGTAAGACCCCCAAACGAGTGTTTGATGGTGAAGCTCCAGTAATACTGGAGCTTTGGGGGAATGCAAAGTACCCCTTTATTGTAATTATTCCCAGGTTCACTCTGGTCTGGACTGGTAGCACCTGATAGGGTCCTATCTATGGGTCAAATAGACCAAAACTTTGTATTTCTACTAAGCATAATTGCATGAAATAGAACTGTTTTAATGTATAACAATGGATTTGGCATTAAATAACCTTCAATGGTTGATGTGCCATAAAACCAAACCAAACCATCTGTTCATATCTACTTCAACGTGTTCATATCTATCGATCCGTCTATCACTCTCAGCCTGTCCATATCTATTTATATACGTTCATCTATCTCAACTGGTCCATATCTATCTATCTATCTATCTATCTCAACCTGTTCATATCTATCTAGCTAGCTAGCTCTCTCAGCCTGTGCATATCTATATATCTATCTCAGTTTATCCATATCTGTCGATATATTTATCTCAGATTTATTTATTGATTGATTGATTTTTACGGTATGCTAAGCTGTTTGGGGTTATTTTATGCCATGAAGTTAGGAAATTGGGTGCAGAGTACGTTTATGGTTTTAGTTCGGTTTGGTTTTAAGGCTTATCAATCATTATAGGTTATTTAATGTCGAATCCATTTTTATACATATAAACAGTTCTATTTAAACAATTCAGTCCAGCATTAGTACAATTTTTTGTTTACACACAGTTAAATGTCAAAACATTTACATATCAAACAATTCAGTTCACCATAAGTACGCAGTTTAAATGTCAAAACAGTTCTATCTCTAACAATTCACCTGAGCATAAGTACACAGTTTAATTCTATTTGACCCATTGATAGGACCCTATCAGATGCTACCACTCCGGGCCAAAGTAGATCTGAGATAATAAAAGGGTACTTCGGATTCCCTAAGGCTCCAGTATTACTGGAGCCTCACCATCAGACTGGAACGAGTGAGCAATGGCAATGAAGGGGTACTCCGCATTCCTCAAAGCCCCAGTATCACAGGAACCTAACCATCAGATTGTTTAGTTTCATATCCAGGACACTCATTGTGGGATGAGAACTTACCCCCCTGCAGAGAAGCAGTCAGTGTATTCTACAGCCCCAACCGACTGGGCAAAATATAGAGTTAATGTCAAAACAGTATTATTTCAGATAATCTAGTTTATCATAAGTACACAGTTTAGATGCCAAAACAGTTCTATTTTAAACTAATCAGTTTAGCATGAATACTCAGTTTAAATGCAAAAAAAAAGTAAACTCAAGAAAGCACGCTTTAGTTCTTTTTAACCCATAGATAGGACCGTTATCAGGTAGAACGCCGGGCCACAGTAAACCTGGGAGCGATGGCAATAAAGGTGTAGTCCGCATTCCCGGAAGATCCAGCATTACTGAAACCTCACCATCAGTTAGTGGCATATCCAAGACACTCGATAGGGAGTCTTACCCTTATGCAGAGATGCAGTCGGTGTATTCTATAGCTCCAGTTGACTGAGCCAGTGTCATATCCAGGGCACTCATCGGTGGAGTCTTACCCCTCTGCAGAGATGCAGTCGGTGTATTCAACAGGCTCAGCTGACTAGACCACAAGACACTCGTCGGGGGAATTTTACTCCTCTGCAGAGATGCTGGGGGTGTATTCTACAGCACAAGCTGACTTATCCAGTATTATATCCAGGACACTCGTCGGGGGTGTCTTACCCTTATGCAGAGATGTAGTCTGTGTATTCTACAATCCCAGCTGACTGATCCAGTGCAATATCCAGGACACTCGTTGGGGGAGTCTTACCCTTTTGAAGAAATGTAGTCGGTGTATTCTACAGGCTCAGCTGACTGAACCACAGGACACTTGTCGGGGAAGTCTTACCCCTCTGCAGAAATGCAGTTGGTGTATTCTACAACCTCAGCTGACTGAGCCAGTGTTATATCCAGGACATTCATTGGGTGAGTCTTACCCCTCTATAGAGATGCAGTCGGTGTATTCTACAGCCTCAGCTGACTGGTCCACAGAACATTCGACAGAGGAAACTTACCCCTCTGCAGAGATGTAGTTGGAGTATTCTACAGCCCCAGCTGACCGTGCCAGTGTAATATCCAGGACACTCGTCGGGGGAGTCTTACCCCTCTGCTGAAATGCATTCGGTGTATTCTACAGCTGCAGCTGACTGAGCCAGTGTCATATCCAGGATACTCGTCGGGGGAGCCTTTTCCTTTCTCCAGAGATGATGTCGGTGTATTCTACACCCTCAGCCCAGTGGGCAGAATTTTGCTCTTGGTTATATGATTTAAAGTATTTTATCTAATAAAAATAAGTTGCAAACACATCTATTTAATCAAAGAATGAGACTTTAATAGGTATTACTATTCTGGATCAGACCGAAGAGTAATGTCAGTGAATGGATACTTCAGATTCCTCAAAGCTCCTGAACTGTAGCCGAACTACTTGATGAACTTGTGTCCTACCTAGAATACTCTTTTTTATGGAGAGTTCTACCCCTCTGCAAGTCATACGGAGGTCTTATTCTATGCCCTGCCGAACCGGTAATTATCTATCTTATTCTGTTTGTATATGGGAACTCCACTGATTTCCATTCTAAAAAAAAGTGTTTATTTTTGAATCTGTATTAGTTCACCTATCTGGGAAACAGTCTCTCATCAACTAAGACAGACATCAACACGCGACTAACAAAGGCATGGACAGCCAACGATAGGCTATCGGTCATAAGGAAGTCAGACCTGACCGTGAAATAAAATGCGGTTTCTTCCAAGCAGCGGGCGTGTCGATACTGCTGTATGGATGTACTATGTGGACGCTAAGTAAACGTATGGAGAAAAACATTGACGGTAACTATACAAGAATGTTGCGAGCAATATTGAACAAGTCCTGGAGGCAGCACCCAACAAAGCAGCAGTTGTACGGTCTCTTACCACCCATCACGAAAACTATCTAAGTTAGACGAACCAGACATGCAGGACACTGCTGGAGAAGTAGGGACGAACTCGTAAGTGACATGCTCCTGTGGACCCCTTCACATAGACGAGCAAAGGCGGGACGACCATCTAGAACCTACATACAACTGCTCTGTGCCGATACAGGATGTAGCCTTGAAGACCTACCGGAAGTGATGGAGGATAGAGAAGGGTGGCGGGAGAGCATCAGGGATATCCGTGCTGATGGCACAACATGATGATGATAATGATGATGGTTATTATTTTTGCATTTATTGACAAGTTTTAAAATTTCGAGATACTTTGTAAACGAAAATATTTGATTTGCCGTAAAAAATTTGACGGATCAAAACCCAGAATAATTTAAGAAAACTTTTCCCTACTAGAATGTTAGCAATACATTTTAGCCAATTAGAATGATTGATAAATCATCAACTTTTTAATTTGCCCCGTCAGCTGGGGCTGTAGAATACACAGACTGCACCTCTGCAGAGGGTTAAGACCCCCCCCCCCAACGAGTGTCCTGATTATGACATTAAACAGTCTGATGGTGAGGTTCCAGCAGTGCTGGAGCTTTGGGGAATGCGGAGTACCCCTTCATTGCCATCGCTCCCATGTCCACTCTGGCCCGGAGTGGTAGCACCTGATAGGGCCCTATCTATGGGTTAAATAGAATTAACAGCATACTTATGCTAAAATGAATTGAGTAAACTGGATAGCTTGAAATAGAAACGTTTTTGACAATTAAACCGTACTTATACTTAAACTGCGTGCTTATGCTTAACTGAATTATTTCAAATAGAACTGTTTTCGACATTAAAACTGTATTTACACTAAACTGAATTATTACATATAAGTGCTTGAATAGTTTGAAATGGAAATGTTTTTGACAATTAAACTGTGTACTTATGCTGAACTGAACTGTTTTCAATGGAACGGATTATTTACATAAAGGTGGATTTGGCGTTAAATGACATACAAAGGTTGATGTGCCATAAAACCAAACAACCCAAAATCTGTACTTTTACAAAACTGAATTAGCTGAAGTAGAATTGCTTGACTAAACTGAATAGCTCGAAATAAAAATGTTTTTTTACAGTTAAACTGTATGCCATAAAACCAAACCAAACCTTGACAATTAAACTGTGTACTCATGCCAAATCGAATTGTTTTAAATAGAACTGATTATTTACAATAAAATGGATTTGGCGTTAAATAACCTACAAAGGTTGATATGCCATAAAACCAAACCAATCAATCAATCAACTTTTTAATCTAATTTCGAGACCACATCAGTTGTATAAACAAGAAAAGAAATATTTCTTTAGTAAGTATGGAATTGTTCCATAAGTATTTAACCTTCCTCCTTATTTCTTCCGAGTGATAATTTAACATTCTTTTCTTTCAAGATTGCGTTTAATTTCAGCATCACTTGATTATCTTGAATTGAACGAGTATGTTGATATTTTCTCGTGTTAAAAATATTATTACTACTATTCCATCTGTCCCCTTCTGATAAAGAAATTTCTGCAGTAATCGCGTATTCTTTTAAGGCATAAATACATTTCTCTCTCTACATATAGACACTCTCACACAATATCTATAACATGCACAAAAAATTATCAACCGAGTCTTAAACCACACAAACCACCACATTGAAAGTATCATCACTTTTTTATGATATAAATATTGTCAAATATTTAAGCTCTGATTAGTATTGTCTTATCTTACAAGAAAATACTTTGTAACTATTGTTTTTCATCAAACTTTTCACTTAATTTAAAAAAATAAACATGTACGGACTAGCAGATCGGTGTTTTTTTTTAATTATTTACACTTTCGTCCGCTACACACACACACACACACACACACATATATATATATATATATATATATATATATATATTACAACAGTGTAAGGTTGTCACTATTTTACTTGGTGGGTTTTGTGGCAGACAAAATGCGGTATAATTTGGAGGGTCCTCAATATCTGTGATAAAGCTATTATATAATAATAAATAGATAAATATCAGTTTTTGCATATTTTTTAATGGAATCTGCCTGATGATTGACGTATAAAGACGTCATGAATTCTAATTCGACTCCTCTTTATAAAAATGGGTTCTAATTAATATTTCCAAGTAATCTTTCATAGTAGTTTCTCATGGAAATATAGAGTGTGCCATTTTATTTAAGTTACGGTTGCATACAGTATAGCTCATAGATAAATCTAACTCAAAGACATAAGGATTTTATGATCTCTTGTGGAACATTTCACAATATTTATTATTTATTACTAAACTTTACAACAAAATTAACTGCAATCTTGATATATATATATATACATATATATATATATATATATATAGGTGGGCTAAGTGGCTGTTAACCCTTGAAGAGAGTATATACTGTTAACGCTTGAAGAGAGTATATACTCACTTTAATAGGTCTTGTTCTACATTCTGACCTATCTCTAGACTATCTCTTCTTCAGGTTAGTGGGAGAAATCGGTTAAGTCACTGATCCCTCAACCATGGAGTAATAGTTTACATGGTACCAGTTGTCGAACTATATATATATTAATCTTTATATCTCATCTATAATCCAGTTGTTATAAAAAAAACAACAGATTGTACAATTTACAAATTCTACAAACTAATATCCGAGAAAAAAATTTCGTAAAAAACAAAGAAAAAAAGGCGAATAGCACACGTGCTACATAAAAATAATTAAGTGGCACGTATGTCTAGTCAAAAGAAAAAGCACCGACAGTATTACCTAAGCTAAAACGAAATGAAGTACTCAATACACGAGATAGAGCAAATATCATGAATATATATATATATATATATATATATATATATATATATTAGAGGTGCTCCGAAAGTAATGCCTCCCTCTAATTTCCATGGAAACTATCTGTAACAGATATAAGGAGCACTATAATATTTATTACAAGTTAGAGTAGTTTCCACAATAATGTCCCATTTTTTCAAATACTCACGACCATTGGCTATGAATGAGCAATGAACCTAGGTTTTGTGACTAACAGGAAGGTACCGTCATACTCCGACGCCTTGTAGTTGAGCTTCCGACACTTAAAGGAATTATCACTCCAGATCAGAAGGGATCAGGGATTAATGGTAATAAATGGGCACTCTAGTAAAAAACAGTAAATAAAGTCAGCAACTTTAGTCGAGGGTAACCTGAAGGCTCCCTTTTCATTTGCTACTACACCGAGGTGTAGGGGAAGGCGCTACTCCATTCCCTGGATTGCTCCACTTTACCCTTGATCCTTACCTTATAAGGCTGAATGTTAAGCAAAGCGGCATCAAGAACCTTTGTTGAGTCTTTGGTAAGAGTCAACCTGGGATTGAACCCTGGTCTTCCAGACCATTTCCGAACACTCTACTCATTAGACCACCGGACATTGACATGATGGTTAGAGTGTTCGCCAATGACTCAGGAGACCGGCGTTCAATCCCAGGTCGAGTCATACCAAAGAATCAAACAATGGTACTTGATGCCTCCTTGCTTAATACTCAGCAAAATATGGTACGGATCAAGGGTAAAGTGAAGCAATCATGGGAAAATAGTAGCACCCTTCCCTACACATTGGTGTTGTGGCTATCGAAAAGGGAGCCTTCGGATCACTCTCATCTAAGGTCGCCAACATTAAATTGGCACTCTACTCTCCCCAAATCTATAGAACTAAGGCCTCACTTCTAGATGCACCTTAATGCTAAGCACAGGATGTAGATGTGCAGTGATGTAGTTGTTATCATTGTAAGAGATAGACTCAACGACACGAATTAAAACCCTGGATAAGACTGTTTGTATTTTACATAGCGCTAATACTCTTGGGAAAATTATGTATCCTACTATTCGCTCACGGACTGAGTTCTTTAGCCTTGGTATGTCAACCAGTCTAGGAAAAGGGAAACCTATTTAAACTCCACTTAAAAATTGATCTTGTGTCATATCCTTCCCGTGCGAAAGGGTTTGCAAACACATACAAAGACGATTATTTTGGGGGGAGGGGTCTTTCTCTTCTGCAGGGAATTCAGTGAGTCTGGCCTTCTGATCATTATCTATTTCATTCTGTTTATATATATATATAGAGAGAGAGAGAGAAGAAGGATCGCTGCAACAGTTGTCCATTGTTATACTGGTGCTCCTATTTTAGAGAGAAAAAGGATTCTAATTAATCTTTCCGAGTAATCTCTTGTAAAAAATATCATTTACAAGGAGCATGATCATACACATCAACTTTTTTCTGGAGATTCAAATACACTTCTTGTCGTTAATGCCCGGTTTACAGGGCTGTAGAATACGCCGATTTCACCCCTGAAGACACTCCCCAACAAGGGTCCTGGGTATAACACTAAACAATCTGATTGTGCGGCTTCATTCCAGTGTTGTATATTGATCTACGACCCAGCCGGGCTGTCAAAATAGGAAATGCACCTATGTAAATAACAGGTGCATCCGGTCGAGGAATATCAGAATTATAACTTTGACCATGGATGGGTTGAATGAGTGCAATTGTGACGCCCACATGAAGAAGGGGGCGTTGAACTATTATATAACTCAGTGAAGACAGGAAGTCAGTTAGGTTGGAGAAAGATGTGGTAGAGAAAGCCAGCACCCAGCAGAAGATTGAGTTTTAGAGACCAGACCAGTTTGGAGACCAGACCAGTTGGAGACAAGATCCAGTAGAGAAAACATGACCCAGAGAGGCTGGGCCCCAAGGCCCCGGTTGAGCAGCCCTGGAAAACGGGAAAGAAACGCGGTTATGGCCAATGGAGTGGGGGTCAATATGTTGCAGTTCTGTTCGGTCTCTAACTCTCTCTCACACACAACCATTTCAAGAAAGTGAGCAGTATATTTTTCTAAAAGAACTGTGTCGCTCGTCTTTATTGTGTCGTTTGCATGCATCTGCATATGAGTATACAACACCAGAACCTTTACAGTATGAGAAGTACCCCTTAATTGCTATTACTCCCGGGTTCATTCTGACCATTTATGGGTCCAACTGAACTATTTAATCATTTACTATCATTTACTATACTTAAAACCATTTAAGTGAGTGCAAACAAATTATTAATATTATTAACTGGGTGCAATCAAATGGTTAATATAAAATTAGATTGTAATACAGAACAAATAGAATTACTCATGTTAAATAACAATACTTGAAACCATTGAAATGTGGGAAAACAAATGAGATATGGCTCATTTATGAATTATACCACCCACAAATTATTCGCTTAAAAATCATATGTATGTGTGTGTGTGTATGTGTGTGTGTGTGTGTCAGCAAGTAGAACTATTAGTGTTTGCAATTCTAAAAACCATTTTACTGTGCGCAAACAAATTAAAGATAAAGTCTTCTACAAACAATTCGCTTATAAATCTTATATATATTTTGGGAATAGAAAAATAAAAAAAATTAAATTGAAAAGAATTATAAAGAATATGCTGAAACTCCCAGACGCCCCTATCAAGAAAAGAGGCGACGCTTGCACAAAGAAAAGGAACCGTCCCGACAAAAGAAAGAATCTCGTTCTCTTTCAACAGTGACCAGCGGAGTTACAACAATCTTTCTTGCTACTGGTGGAAGGCGCCACGCATCCGTCTCTTGACGATGCGTTGGCTAACCTTTCCACAAGTAGCAGCCGCCTCTTTTACTAACGACCCACGACTAAAAACACCGAATAATGAACTCGTCAGAATCACAATTAAGACACCATACAACGGACTTAATGACTACAACTGAAAATACCGGATTTAGACATATCTCCCAAAAGCGTCTAACACGTTGTTAACGCTTTAAATACCAAATTTGGACATATATAGCCAAGAATTACTAACACATTTTAACACCTTGACTGGAAGATTCAACCATTTCATCTGTATTTTGGAAGAATTTCTTCACCCACTGAATGGTTGTTGAACCCAGAAACAAAGGCAAAATATAAAAGATATCTTCGTCTCCTACCTTTTACTATCTTCTTTTACATAATTCCTTTACAGCCTTCTAATCCAAGAAGTTAAACCAGCAAGATAACGTGGGTTAAGAATAAAATAACCCAGAATGGGGTCAGATAGCAAACAACAACATAAATACACCTCGAAACCCCATATATGTATAACTGGATATGGCATTAAATAACAATTAAGGGTTGATATACCATTAAACCAAACCTAACTTAACCTTTCCGTCGTTTAGATTCCAGCTGCGAGATATCTTCTATGGCTATGTGGGCGCGTATGTCAAAACAATGAATATGATTTAAAGTTACTGATTGTTAGCAATATGGGTTATGTGTTGTATGGATTTTCGTATTCACGAGAAATATCGCTAATTTCCATAAGTAGCAGGACTTTTCTCACTATCCAGATAAACCAACTATATATATATATATATATATATATATATATATATATATTAGATCGTGGGATAATTCTAAGAAGGTCCATAGTTGGCTCTTATAATAGTCAGTTACTGAGAGTAGCCAACGAGAGTTATCAAGAATCCCCGAGACTAGCTACTAAAAGAGTCTTCAACAGTAGCTTAAATTAATTTGCTATGAAGGTACAATATTGCAACATGTCCATCACTGTAAACTCAAATAGGCTCTAATCCGTAGGATTTGTAATTATTGTTGTGGGTCCAATGAGAGGAAAGGAAATATTTTTAAATGAATAGGTCTGCAAATGATTTCAAATTTGATATCTAGGTTTTTTATTATTTCAAATACATTTTTCGAACTTTACATCTATTTCAGAAGATTTTAAATGGTTAACTTAAGTTCAAGCTGTTCTTTTTATAGTAAAGATTCTTTTGACAGGCTGTTGTAAGTTTTTTTTAATTCCTGGTTGTTTGGTTGGATGGTTGGTTGAGTTTTATGGCATATCAGCTTTTGTCAGTTATTTAACGCCAAATCCATTTTTATGTAAATTATCAGTTCTATTTAAAACAATCCAGTTTAGCATGAGTACACAGTTTAATTGTCAAAAACGTTTTTAATTCCTGATTTTGCATCTAAGAATGCCACATTGAAGTTAATTATCCGTGAAGACCTCCAGTCTGTGTAAATGTTTTTGCATATATATTAGCATGTATTCTGTTTGTGTGTGTGTGTGCATGTATACACGTACGTACACCCTTGTATATATACACTCGTATACACATATTTTCAAGGGGTTGATTGTATCTTTTCTTTCTTTCTTTTATCCTCTCTCTCTCTCTTTCTTTCTTTTATCTCTCTCTCTCTCTCTCTCTCTCTCTCGTATGCACACTTAAGTATGTATTTCCATATGTTTTTCAAGGGCATTGGGTGGTTTTAATGTGTATGAGGATAGATTTGACCCGATACATAGACGAAGTTTTAAGTTAGTATGTATGTATGTATGTATATTTGCGCGTATGAATAGGTATGTATGTGTGTGTGCGTGTGTATTGTTTGGCTCTGTTTAATGTTGGTTTAAATCTATCTTTTTTTCTTTTATGTAGAGTGATTAGGCATAGATAGATAGAGAAAGCGAGAGAGAGAAAGAGAGAGAGAAAGAGAGAGAGATACATAAATACATACATATGAACACTGACATAGATAGATAGATAGATAGATATGAAGAGACTAGCCGACTTCTGATCAAGCACTGTAGCTGTTATTTGAAACTGGTTTTCGTAAATCACACAGAACCCCCCCCCCACCCCCGTACAGCGATAGAATCAAGCTTCATTCTACTCCTGAACCTGAAATGAACGCCTGGCCAATATTCAGCCAGGTGTGCATGTCATTTAGCGGTTTGACAAGACACATGAAAGGACATCAGAATGCTGCGGCTTACTATAAACTCATAGGCGCCCTTCGAAAGCAAGAAGAGTGGGGAGAAAGCGTTTCTCATTGATTTACAACGCTACGTGACCTGTAAAATTTGTAATCGTGTGCTCATGTCAAAACCTGGCTTTGTAAATTGCACACGAGCCCGCAAATGTAGACAAACTCAAACTGCATACTGCAATGTGTTACTCCGTGGGACTAAATAGAACTGCATCAGGCCAATATACGGTAAGGTGTGCGAGTGGTTTTACAAAGCACATGAAAGGTCATCAGAATGTGCCACCTACTGCAACTTACAATTGGTCTATCAAATGTCATATATGTACATGAATCTGCTAACTGGAATATCTCCGCAGCAGAATGGCGAAAGTGCAGGACAGTGACGTAGTAGTAGCATTGGCTAAATCTCTAAGGCTAGAGCCTTGGGAAAGGAGGGAAGAATTTTATTTTGGATCCACTCCGACCAGGTTTGCCCAGTCGGCTTGGGCTGTAGAAAACAGCGACTGCACCTTTGCAGAGGGGTAAGACACTCCCAATGCGTGTCCTGGATATGACATTAAACAATCTGATGGTGAGGTTCCAGTAGTGTTGGAGCTTTGGAGTATGAAGAGCACTTCTTCATTGCTATCGCTCCCAGGTCCACTGTGGCCCGGAGTGGTAGCACCTGATAGGGCCATATCTATGGGTGAAATAGAACTAAACTCCGAACTTAAGCTAAACTGAATTTTTTAAATTAGAACTGTTTAACTAAACTGAATAGCTTGAAATAGAAATGTTTTTGACAATCAAACTGTGTATTTAAATTTAAATTGCGTTCTTATGCTAGACTGAATTGTTTGAATGGAACTGTTTTTAACATTGAAACTATATTTTTCGCTAAATTGACTTATTTAATATAGAACTGTTTTGACATTTAACTGTGTGTAAACAAAATCTATACTTATAGTAATCTGAATTGTTTGAATTAGAACTCTTTGACTCACCTGAATAGCTTGAAATAAAAATGTTTTTGACAATTAAACTGTACTCATGCTAAACTTCATTGTTTGAAATTGAACTGATTTTTTTGTATAAAAATGGATTCGGCATATCATATATCATATATATTTGGTTTTATGGAATATCAACCTTTGTTGGTATGCCATAAAACACAAACAATCAACAAACCACTCTGATCAGAAGTGGTAGTTCCTGTTGAGATGCCTTCTCTGGGTTAAATAAATCTGTTGAAAAATTATTTGTATTCGATAGGACCGTATCTAAAAAAAAAACATCTAAAATCTACACAAAATATATAAATATGATTATACAATGAACACAATTCTTTAACATCGAGACATAAAATAACGCCTGATGGTTTGATATGCCATTAAAACCAATAAATATATAATATAGAGAATTTTAGGTTTAATGGGAATTTTTTTTATATATATACATTTGAACTTTTGATTCTAATTAATTTTTATTCTTATTGCAAATTTGTCGGATTTTGATCTATTTATTTCATAGATAAGGATCATGTTCAAGCCCCCTATAAAGCTTGAATTAATGTCTTCTTCAAATCAGCTTCTTTTCCAGCTAAGGTGGAACTATTGCCTTTATAGAAGCCCAAAGGTCATAAGCTTGCACCATACTTCGTTTTTCAATATCTTTTGGCCATACTTTTATTGTTTTTTACACTCTCGTAGTGTTAAAAGTCTCTTCTGTTTATTTTTATTACTGTTTAAGCATTGTCAATCATCATTATTAATTCTAAAAGTGCGCATAGCGTAAATGTCATCATCGTAGAAAATGGAATCGCTGACCAGAGATCAAATATATATATATATTCACTCTCTGAGATAAAATTGTTCATTATATATATATATATATATATATAACCTGAAATAGATTGTTGCTCACTCATCTCTCTATGGCTGCCTTATAACTGTCAATTTTATGTAGTGGGGAGCGAGAAAAAGTAAAAATACAACTGTGAGATAAGATCAACGAATAAAAGAGACGTAGGAGGTGAATAAATTCTTACTGTTCCTCGTGAGAAGCAAAAAATGCCAGCAGTGTGGAAGAAACAATAGCAGTTTGGAGAGGATGAGAGGAGTAGGAATATATATATATATATATATATATATATATATATATATATATATATATATATATATATATATGATGCAATTAGAAGAAAACTCAAACCTGGATAAATTGTCATTATAAATTTATTTCGACGAAGAATATCATTACACTCTTTGTCTCATCAGTAGACTTCACACGTTTATTTTGAGATTGAAAAACAGCATATATGAATTACAGTTTATATATATAGATGTATTTTTAAAAAAAAACAATGTGAATTTAAATTCTCAAGAGAAAGTAAAAAGGAGTTAAAGCAATAAAGTATCAGAAAAATTAAGAAACCAAGTAAAAGGTTACTTATATATATATATATATATATATATATAGGCTTATGATATTTGAATAACCAATTTGTTTTAAAGATATTTTATCGGTAATAATCATATTCTCTTTATCAAATCACAATTTTCAAGGGTAGTAGATTGCTAATTTTGCGCATTTAAGTCACCAAAACAATGTTTATATATATATATATATATATATATATATATAATTCCCTCACTCACGCAGAGAATGACGATGGCTCTGGGATATCTGACTGACGTAAAGTCAGCTGGGTTTCGATCGCAACTTAAAACATATCGTGTGTCTAGCCACACTGAAGGCTTGTGATACAACCAAACTGTTTCTGGATGACTTGTAATATATATATATATATATATATATATATAATCAAGCCCAGACAGGCAACATATTCCCAGTCCTCAGTCGATTTTAATTCGTCCCAACTATGTATTTTAATCCAAAGACCAAGCTACTATATACAGGCTGTTCCCAAATATTTGATATCATTCGAGATGAATTGGGTGTTTCCTAAAAATTGATATAATTTGGTGATTTGATAACTTGATTAATTCTCGTTCAAATAATCTCAATGTTTAACAGCATGTGTAAAAACAAATAAGAATTCTGTGTTCAATATTTAAATGACACTTTGTATGTAAAAATGATAACTATAAAACAACAGACAGAATTCTCTGCTGTTTCTACACATGCTGTTAATATTCCAGACCATTTGAATAAGAATTGGACCAGGTTACAATTGATAGCAATTTTTCTCAAACACCCTGTACATCACTGTTGTTGCCTTGTTAGGGGCCAGAAATAAAGAAACAAGAAAGGAAATGAGTTAAATAAATATATTAACACAGAACAGTTGTACAAACATATACAAATGAAAGGGTTACCAAGCGAGATTGTTTTGGTCCGACTGTCAGGGCTGTCAGCTGGAATATTCATTTCTGCCTAAGAGCAGTACCTGCTACTATTTATAGCTGAGAGAGTTCATGCGTGCGTGAGTAAATCACCACCACAATCTCAAATGAAATTAGATTTTTAGAAACACTCTGTATCGACTAAATTGGATTTGTAGAATGACATCGACATTACCTAACATTATTTTTTTACCAATTTTGACCAAATTGAGGAACGTATTTAGAGAATCGAGTAAATTGTGACTTAGGCAGTATGAAAAAATATTCAATTAATTAATATATTGTGGCCCACGAAAGACTTACACATTTTAAAAAGTGTTGTATAGTGGCTCGTACCACGTGACTTCCGGTATCACGGAAACACATTGTGTTTCTAAATCACGGGTATTCTGCAAGATCTCAGACAGTAGTAAGACCAACTTCGGACGTAACAGGTACAGCGCGAGACTTATAATATTTTTGGACTGTCCCACTTGAATTAATAAATAATCAACTCTTTATTTCACTGTGTATCTCTTCCTTACCACGATACTACAAAAAGACACACTTTTTTGTTTTTAATTTGATTTTTTATATCATTAGTCAAATATTATTAGTAATATTAGGAAATAAAAATGTCAAATTACTGGATGAATGAATAAACTAAAAGGATTTAATTTTGATGTACATTTTCTTTTTTAAGTCGAGGAATTATATTGTAATTGAATTACCATGACCAGAATATCCGGCAAATACTTGCGCGCGACATGCCGAACCACTGGACAGCTGTTTCGACAATGGTAATTCAATTTACAATATAATTCCTCTAATTAAAAAAGAAAATGTTCATCTATTTCTTTGACCAAGAGGTTATAATAATTACGCTGATGCGTTTTTCCAATCCTCTCTGGAAGCCGTGGCCCTGGATGTGACCGTGTCCTCTGAAAAGAGTATGGATATAACTAACAAGACACATTCAGATTAATTGGCCGCGCAGTTGCCATGACTAGTTAATTTGGCATCGCTTGTGTGTGACATGGACTAGTACCTCAGTAGTAGAGTTTCGGCACAACATTCTGTCCACGCTGGTACAGTCTCGTTGGTACAGTCTCCAATGGAGGTGCCCGTGGTGTAATGGTAATCGTTGTAGAAGATGGACACGGCGACACGAGTTCCTGGACGAGACTGATTGCATTTCACATAGCACTAATACCCTTGGGAAATGTATGAATCCAATTATTCTCCCTCCAGCTAGGGTAAATAGTAGGGCACAATGGGTTCTTCAGCCTTGGTGAGACAACTAGTCTTGGAGAATGAAAACTCTGAATTCAAACCTGCTAAACTCCGCTTAAAAATTGACTTTGTGTCATATCCTGCCCAAACGAAGGGGTTGGTAAATATGGTACTGTCTCCAGTGGAAGAGATCACTGTATACACTACTGATAAGATTTAATAAGATCGAAACAGCTATCCAGTGCTTCCGTATGTCATGCGAAAGTGTTTACCAGATTTTCTGGTCAGGATAATTCTATTTACAATAGGTTTTGCAATTCAACTGAAAGATCTATAATTTCAACAAAAGAAAATACTGTGTCACTCATTTTGATAGGAAGAATCCACCACATTTTTTCATCATACAATGTGGGAAAGCACATGCGCTACCCTGTCCTCATTAAGGGTGATAACACAGTTTTGGTAGCTCAAGACGGTACTGCCACTCCTGGCTCTACCAAGCAGCTTTTGCCACCGGACAGGGTATTTAAAAGAATTATATATATATATATATATATATATATATACACCAAGCAGCTTTTGCCACCGGACAGGGTATTTAAATACTCTGTCCAGTGGCAAAAGCTGCTTGGTAGGGCCAGGAGTAGCAGAACCGCCTTGAGCTACCGAAACTGTTATCACCCTGGTTGGCGGCTGATGAGGACAGAGCATCGCGCGTGCTTTCACACGTTGTATGATGAATATATATATATATATATATATATATACGCCAGATCAACTAAATAAACATTATAAATACATTAGTGTAAGGATTTAAAACTCGTGGCACAATGACAGATCACTCACAAAGCGACCATTGTAAAAGTGTTAGCACAGTGAAATCTGTTTTTTTTTATGAGTCAGTTTTTATGCGCTATACTATATAGCATTTCATTCCTTCTGAGCTTCATGGTTTTAGGTTTCAAGTATTCTTATCTAATACTTAAAATTTTCAAAGAGGTTTATTTGACCCACAGACTAACATGTACTCCAAATCTGAATCAGAGTGAATGCAGGAGCAATGACAACGCAGAAATTGCTCCACACTCCTCAGATATCCGGAACTATATCCTGTGTCCCTACAGAGCTGTTGTAGATATGTCCAAGCTGGTCATCCAATACATGCACATTCGCGTGAAAGAATCCATAGGAGAAAGTCGCTTATGAGTTCGACCTTATTTCTCAAACAGTATCCGGCATATTTTGTTCGTCTCATTTGGATGGTTTTAGAGATGGGAGGTAGGTTACCGTACAGCTGCTCTTTTATGGGATGCTGCTTCCAGGATTTGTTCAAATATAGCTTGTAGCGTTCTTCTGTGATTCCCGTCTAGCTTTTTCTCTATAAGCCAAATTGACACGACCGTTGCTTGAATATATATATATATATATATATATATATATATATGACAACCAGATGCATTTAAATACCTTACTCAGGACACACGTAGCTTTACAAATGAAGTTACGTAAGACTTTCTAAATTGTGTTCATATCCGTCGCTTAAGCTATGAAATTAGACGGTTAGAAGATATCACTATTCATCGTCCATGATTAATTATGACTAAATGGTACATTATAATTAATGAATACTGAAGATAATTTTATATCAATCTAACCTAAGTCAAATTAAGCAGAATTTTGTTTTTTTATCATTAGTAATTTTGCTGGGAAAGTTTCATTTTATGTTAAAATATCTGGGTCGCTGATTAATTATTTGATAAGGAGAGATAGTCGCCAATTCTATTAATTGTCGACGTAGCTTGTTAGACTTATTAAGCAGCATGCGTTCCTCTTATAAATTAAAAATGTGATCAGACAAGTTCGTTTAGATTGTTCCTCATTCGTGGCACTCTTTTGTGCTCCTAGAATCATGGCTCTGAATTAAAATGTTCAGATTCTACAGGGAAAAATAAAGATACCTGTAGTTTTCTTAGCTAGTATGATTTTGTTTAGTTTATTTGTTTAATGGCATATCAAACTTTGTGGGTTATTCAAAGGCAAATTGATCCTTGTAAAACAGTAGTGGTATTATTAAATCCATAACTGGGAGGAAAGGAGGTCCGTACCTTTCTCAAGGGTATTAGTCCGAAAGTGAATGCAATGGCACTACTGGAGTTCGAACTCACTTACAACGATATCACAATTCAGCATGTTAGCCATTACACCCCCAATATATATATATATATATATATATATATATATATATATATATATATATATATATATATATATATATATATATATATATTCAAGCAGCGGTCGTGTCAATTTGGCATATAGAGAAAAGGCTTGACGGGAATCACACAAGAACGCTACAAGCTATATTTGAACAAATCCTGGAAGCAGTATCCCATAAAAGAGAAGCTGTACAGCAAACTACCTCCCATCTCTAAAACCATCCAAATGAGATGAACAAAATGTGCCGGATACTGTTTGAGAAATAAGGTCGAACTCATAAGCGACTTTCTCCTATGGATTCCTTCACATCAATGTGCATGTATTGGATGACCAACTTGGACATATCTACAACAACTCTGTAGGGACACGGTATGTAGTCAATTAAACCTGCCGAAAACGATGGATGATAGAGACAAATGGTGAGAGAGAGTCAGGGAAATCCGTGCTCGCAGCACGACATGATGATATATATGGCCCGGGAGACCAAGGATCAATCCAAGATCGAGTCGTACCGAAGATTGAAAAAATGGTATTTAATACCTCCTTGCTTAACACTCAGGAATGTAAGGTACGTATCAAGCGAAAAGTGGAGCAATCCAG
The DNA here is from genome assembly GCA_963585895.1 of Sepioteuthis lessoniana. NCBI lineage: Eukaryota > Metazoa > Mollusca > Cephalopoda > Myopsida > Loliginidae > Sepioteuthis > Sepioteuthis lessoniana. The sequence continues at coordinate 42,368,114 of OY757938.1, forward strand.
GGAAAGGAGAAGTCCCCCCCCCCAAACACCGCAGTGTAGATGCCATTGAAAAGGAAGCCTTCGGGTCGTCCTCGCCTTCGGTCGCCAACTTTACGCACTTATTTTATATATTGTGTTCTTAGGCAGCCAGTCATTATCATACATATATATATTATATATATATATATATATAAGCATTTCATTGTTAAGAGCTGTCCACTATTATACTAATGCCTATATTTAAGAAAGAGCGAAGGATTCTAATTAGCATTTGGTTTTATCTGCTTTCGTTGTTTAATGGCATATCAACCTTCCCTGGTTATTTAATGCCAAAACCATCCTTGTAAAAGAATAGAAGTGGTACTATTTAACTTATAGCTGAGAGATGGGTAAAAAGGTTCATGCCTTTTACAAGTGTATAAGTCCGAGGTGCCCGTGGTGTAATGGTTATCGTCGTAGGAAATGGACACGGCGACACGAGTTCAAATACTGGACGAGCCTGATTGCATTTCACACAGCACTAATACCTTTGGGTAAGGTATGAATCCAATTATTCTCCCTCCAGCTATAGGTAAATGGTAGGACAGACTGGGTTCTTCAGCCTTGGTAAGGCAACTAGTCTAGGAGAATGAAAACTCTGAATTCAAACCTGCTAAACTCCGCTTAAAAATTGACCTTGTGTCATATCCTGCCCGAGCGGAGGGGTTGGTAAATATGATAAGTCCGAAAGTGAACGTAAAAGCGCGACTGGGGTTCGAACTTGCTTTCAACGATTTCGCAGTCTATTTATTGTCTAGTTTGTTATCTTCCTAATTTTCTTATATGTATTTGTCACGATTTGAATGCCAAGCGCCTGAGTTTATTCTAATTTTTATCAATCGTGCTTTCAATTGAATTCGTTGACAAAATTAGATATCTTTTAAGTCTGGCTTCTACACATTCGTCGGTAGCAATATCTCATCTGCAGAAACTAATGTCAATATCCTCAAAGTAAAGCATGGACTGCTATTAGCAGATAATCATATTTACCAACCTCTCCGCTCGGGCAGGATATGACACAAGGTCAATTTTTAAGCGGAGTTTAGCAGGTTTGAATTCAGAGTTTTCCCACTCCAAGACTAGTTTCATCACCAAGGCTGAAGAACCCAGTCTTCCCTACTATTTACCCATAGCTAGAGGAAGAGTAATTGGATTCATACTTTTCCCAAGGCTATTAGTGCTATGTGAAATGCTATCAGTCCCGTCCAGGATTTGAACTCGTGTTGTTGTGTCCATTTCCTACAACAATAACCATTACACCACGGGCACCTCGGACTTATACTCTTGTAAAAGGCATGAACCTTTTTATCCATCTCTCAGCTATAAGTTAAATAGTACCACTTCTATTCTTTTACAAGGATTGTTTTGGCATTAAATAACCAGGGAAGGTTGAAATGCCATTAAACAACGAAAGCAGATAAAACCAAATGCTAATTAGAATCCTTCGCTCTTTCTTAAATATAGGCATTAGTATAATAGTGGACAGCTCTTAACAATGAAATGCTTATATATATATATATATATATATATATATATATGATAATGACTGGCTGCCTAAGAACACAATATATAAAATAAGTGCGTAAAGTTGGCGACCGAAGGCGAGGACGACCCGAAGGCTTCCTTTTCAATGGCATCTACACTGCGGTGTTTGGGGGAAGCACTTCTCCTTTCCCTGGATTGCTCCACTTTTCGCTTGATACGTACCTTATATTCCTGAGTGTTAAGCAAGGAGGTATTAAATACCATTTTTTCAATCTTCGGTACGACTCGATCTTGGATTGATCCTTGGTCTCCCGGGCCATATATATCATCATGTCGTGCTGCTAGCACGGATTTCCCTGACTCTCTCTCACCATTTGTCTCTATCATTCATCGTTTTCGGCAGGTTTAATTGACTACATACCGTGTCCCTACATACCGTGTCCTATCGTCGTAGGAAATTGACACCTATTACCAGATTAACGACCATACGGAAATCTGACCCATCTGATAAAATAAAAACGAAATTCTTCCATGCAGTAAAAGTGTCGGTAATTCTGTACGGATGCACCACACGGCTGCAAACAAAACGGTTGGAGAAAAGGCAAGATATAAACCACACAAGGCTTTTACGTGCTGTTTGAAATCAAACCCTGGAAGCATTATCCCAAAAAGGAACAGATATACGGCCATTCAAGTAAGATGAACAAGACATAACAGGGACTGTGAGAGAAGCAAGGACAAACTAATTAGCGATGTTCTTTCGTGGGTTCCGACACATGGATACACCAGGGTTGGCCAACCTATAAAATCTTACAAACATCAGCTTTGAGCGGACACTGGATGCCACGGAGATGACCTGCCGAGAGTGATGTCCGGTAGGAAGAGATGGCGCGAGAGTGCAAAGGGAATCCATGCCATCAACAAGATTTGATGATGAAGTTCAGCTTTACTAGAATTGTTTTTACCGATATATGTTTATTTTCCTTTTGTTAATGCATGTGTGTATTTAACTATCTCGTCGAGCTGGAAGTGATCCAAGGTCAATTTTTAAGCGGAGTTTAACAGATTTGAATTTAGAATTTCCTTTCTCCTTGACCGATGAAAGAGTCCAGTCTGTCCTAATATCTACCCATTGATTGAGGGAGAATAGTTGGATTCATACATTTCCCAAGGATATGAGCATAAGGTAAAATGCAAACAGCCCCATCCAGGGTTTAAATTCGGAACACTGTATCCATTTCCGACAACGAAAACCATTACACTATTAAACACACATACACACACACACACACACACACACATATATATATATATATATATATATGTATATATATATGTGTCCGCGCGATCTGATACTAAGTCTAACGTAAAGTTGGGCGGGTTTCGATCCCAGCTTCAAGCGTCCTAGGTGTCTAGCCACACTGTAGACTTATGATACAACGAAACTGTCTGTCTGTGGATGACTATATATATATATCATCAGTAGTCATGTACATATGCATTTATATATTATAAGTATGTCGCTTATATTTGACGTTTCAAATATATGAAATACATGAATTTTATATCCTAGCTAGCATCACATGATGATGATATATATATACGAGGATCATTGAATAAGTTTCCAGACTTTTTTCGTATTGGCACTTTTATTGATAGTACACACATGAAACTCTAGTCCCCTTCGAAGTAATCTCCTCCGGCTGCAATGCACTTGTACCGTTCTAACAACTTCTGGAAGACCCCATGGAAGTCCTCTTGTGTGAGTGTGTCAATGATCTTCGTTACAGCCAATTTCATCTCCTCAATTCTCTCATAACGACAGCCTCTGAGCTTAGAGAATAACCAAAAATCACAGGGAGCAAGGTCTGGACCATAGGGAGGCTAAGGATCTGTCTTGATGCCCATCTTGGTCAAATAGTCTGTGACAAGGACGGAGTTATGGACTGGTGCATTGTCCTGGTGGAAATGCCACTGACCCGATTAGAAGAGTGCTGGCCTCTTCCGACGGAATCTCTTCCTGAACTCCCTTAAAACCTCAACATAGTAACCCTAACCCTTTGGCCAATCAACTCTGGTGTATTGACTTCCTTACTCCTGCCACACCTCTCAGCATCCCTCACAGACTCCCTGCCTTCCTTGAATCTATTATGCCACTCAAAAATTGATGCTCGATTCATGCAAGATACTCGAAAAGCAGTCTGAAGCATTCCATAACTTTCTGTGGCATTTTTTTCCAAGTTTAAAACAGAATTTTATTGCATATCGTTCTTCTAAAGTGACAGATTACATTTTTGAAATTCACCAGCTGTGACAATCAGGCTTTAGTAAGGTGTATTCTAATTGCTGCTGTAGCTGTTCATTTGAACCTGAAATCATTGGTCAGTCATCTCATAAGATGTATAGCAATAACATACTGAATTTTCAAGAGTCTACGACAATTTTTAATGCCTATACAAAAAAGTCAGGAAACTTATTGTAGGTACCACGTACATACATACATACATACATACATACAAAAATGGACGGAAATTAACAGACAGACAGGCTGGGAGGTAAGCAGAGATAGATAGATAGATACATACATACATACATAGGAAGAGACATCCCCAAAAAGAACAGATATACGGCCATTCAAGTAAGATGAAAAATACATGACTGTGAGAGAAGCAATGACAAACTAATTAGCGATGTTCGTTCGTGGGTTCCTACACATAGATAGATAGATAGATAAGAGTGACAGAAAGATAATCTGAGGAAAAGAAACATACATACTGCCTAAAGAGATGGAGAATGGAATACAGACTGAAAACTTAAATGTTGCTCGGATAAGATAAATACATATATATGTGTGTGTGTGTGTGTGTGTTTGTGTGTGTGTGAAAGGAGAGAGAGACAGACGTGTATCGAACGCACGCACATGCATAGATATACATTCATTTATGCATGTGTATACATGTTCATAAGCATACACACATAATACTGTCATGTACATACGTAGATGCATACTGATTGCGTACATCGGGTGGTGTAATGGTTAGCAAGCTTGACTTGTAAACCTTTACGACAGAGTTCGAGTCTTATTGGGTGCTCCATTCATACAGTCCTGTGCCACATCTGGACAAAAAACTTAGTAAATTGCAACATACACACTGACTGAGATAAATAAACAAATATATAGATAGATACACTGAGACAATGTCAGAGTGAAGGAGAGATAATAAGTTGGATATATATGTGTGTGTGTGTGTGTGTGTGTGTTTCAATGTATTTATACGTAAATGGATTATAATAGATACATACATACATAAGTAAAGTTGGCGACCGTAGTCAGGGGGGGGCCGAAGACTCCTTTTTCAATTGCTACTACGCCGAGTTGTAGGGAAGGGCGTTACTCCTTTCCTTGTATTGCTCCACTGCCCTTGATCCATACCTTATAATGCAGAGTGTTAATCAAGGGGGCATCAAGTAGCATTTTTGGAGTCTTTGGTATGGCTCGGCCTGGAAGTGAACCTCGGTCTCCCGATCCTTTGGCAAATACTCTAACTGCTAAGCCAATAGACCGTTTACATACATACAGACAGACTTAGATAACTTGAATGTTGCTAAGGTAATACAAATATGTGTGCACATGACTTTGTGTGTGTATGACTGTGTGCGTAAGACTATATGTGTTTATACATAAATATGAGTGCATGTGTGAGTAATAGTGTGTGTGAGTGTGTGTGTGTGTGTGTGTAATAGTGTGTGAGTGCAAGAGAGAGAAAGAGAGAGAAAGAAGAGAGTGAGGGAAACGTTTATCGAATACCTGTGCGCAGAAATACATACACGCATCTATGTATGTGTATAGGTGATCATAAGCATACAAACATATAACGCACACACACACACACACACATGGACAGATATACACGTAAGAGAAAAATGAGAGCAAATGTGAATGTTGATTTCTTTTTTTAATCAAGAAAAAAAAAGGAGTAAAAAAAGTAATTTAAAAAAAGAAGCAATCCCGAATGTGAAACACGAAATTGTGTATGAAGCGATCAAAATCGTTGTTCTTCAAACACGATCTCGTGTTCTCCACTCAAAGAAAATGCCAGGCAAAAAAAATAAATAAATAGAAAATAGAAATGGGACACGTGAAAAAAAAACAATTTCATAGAAATTCGGTTCCTACATTCCGAATGGAAGGGAAATGATGCAACCATATCAGTTTGTCAATGAAGGATGTTTGAAAACAGTGTTAATAAGAGTTCATTAGTTTGAAAAGACAAGACTAAAATTATTATTCAATCTTTAAAAAATAATTATATATATATATATATATATATATAAAGATGAAATTTATTTCTTTGGTGTCATTATAAATTTATTTTAGATCTTTGATGGCCCTCATCAGATGTTAAACAAAATAAAATATTTGAGTGGGCTTATATTGCTTCCGGCGAGAATTGTATATTTTTTAATCAAGAAATCTTTTTGCAATGGAGAAATCAAATCTATTAAAATTTGATATAATATTTATACATTCCTTTAAAAAAAAATCGTTACTCCTAATTTAAATACTATTGAAAATTTAAAAAGAATAAATCCTGAAAAATTAAATAGTGGCTGGTGACTCATTTGAAATTGTAGATAAAATATGCATTCATACCTCCGTTGAAACTATTTAGTATTAAAAATATCAAATAATATAATTCGTGTTTTCCAAGGGGTAGGACAATCAAATAGTCCTACCCACTGGATTTTCTACAGAGATTATATATATATATATATATATATATATATATATATATATATATATATATATATATATATATATATTGGAATAAGTGTGTAAATCATTGAATGAAACACCGATCTACAAATTAGGTAGATTTGATTTCCTTAACTTGAATGAATTGTTTGTTGAAATTCAAAACTTCCGAAGTTCTTTCTTGTACGAAAAGAAAATATTAATGAGAACGTAAATAATCGCCAATATTTACATTGCAAGAAAAAAAAGTTCATTCATTCAATGTAGCTGTTTGCATTGTCTAAATCTAATTGAAGTGTGCGTAAAAGATCTGTGCCTGAGTGTGTCACTATGTGGGGAGAAAGTATATTTATGCGCTAATATGTAAGTGAATGCAGTTAAAAATATGTATAAGCAAGGGAAGATTGTAATCGTAGGATTAAAAAATCTATGTAAAAATATTTTCGTTCTATTTAAAATAATTAAACGAGTTTAAAATTAAACACATATTTGAAGGAACAGAATGTTAGATTTTCATTCTGAAGAAATAAATTCGTATGTTTTGCGTAGACTTACAAAATAAATCTATAAACCGACTGAAGATTTATCGCTTTAATTGCCTGTTCATAAGCTTGGGGTAGGCTCGAAATTAGATAAAAACGTTCATGATTCATCTAAGATTTTAATTGGCTAAACGAGCCATTGCTCTAAGGAGTAGAATGTTCGGGAGACCGGATTCAATCCCAGGTCGAGTCATACCAAAGACTCTAAAAATAGTACTTGATGCCGCCTTGCTTAATACTCAGCATTATAAGGTAAGGATCAAGGGTAAAATGGAGCAATCCAGGGAAAGGAGTGGCGCCCTCTCCTACACCTCGATTTAGTTGCTATTGAAAAGGGAGCCTTTGGGTCACTCTCGATTAAGGTCAGCAACTCTACTTACTTAATTGGCTAAAAATGTATTTTAAACAATCTAGGCAAGAAAAGATTTCATAAATTATTTTAGATTTTCATCCTTTAAATATTGTGCAGCAAGTCAAATATTGTCGTTTGCGAAATCTCAAAGAAATTTTGGAAAGAGCGTTAATTGGTCAACAAATACAAAAATAAAGATTTTAAAAAATGACAGCTTCTCGAGCTTATTTTTGCTTAAGAATTAACATTTATTTTAGTATAGAAATAAGTTCATTTTCCATATATATATATATATATATATATATATAATTGAGCACTCCAGTAGCCGATAACGTATATGTAAGAAGATATAAATAAAAATTCCTTCACGTACATTGAGAATGACGATTGCTCTAGGGTAAGATATCTGACTGACGTAGAGTCAGACAGGTTTCGATTTCAATTGAATGATAAGAAATTAACGCTTTCATCTTCATCGAGAAACTTTTTATTTTATTTTATTGTCTGCCGACATTCTTAACTTATTCTGCTATCTTTTTTATTCTAATATTCCCGTAGAACTCTGTAACTACATACATATACTTTAACTATGCGTAAATATACCCATACAGATAAGCTCATATACACATGAATATACATATATATATATATACGCTACACCTTGGTGTTTGTGGTGTCATAGTTACCGTCGTTAGAAATGGACACTATGGCCTGAGTTCGAATCTTGGACAAGGCTGTTAGTATTTCACATAGTGCTAATACCCATGGGAAAGGAATGAATCGAATTATTCTCCCTCCAGCTATGGGTAAATAGTAGGACAGACTGGATCTTTAACCTTGGTATGGCAATCGGTTTACGAGAAAAAAATGAATTCAAACCTTTTAAACTCTGATTAAAATTGACCTTGTGCCACATCCTGTTCGTGGCAAAGGATTTGAGTAAATAGAAATATTACCTATGTCCACACATACACATACACACACACAAACATACAGATATACTCGTATCAACATGTATGTACATAGATATACGCTACGCATCCTTACTCACAAAGATACGTTCACATCTACGTGCATATACATTGTTGCGCCTCGGTATGTGTACCTTAAGGCGGAGGGACATTATAATGTCACACACTGTGATAATCTTACAGATTTTATTGTAGCTTGAGATTGTACCTAACGGTGAGTGTACCAAGAAGAAAGAACCTGTACGGATGAACAAATTCATCATATTGACTAACATTGTAACTAATATGTAATTAATTCCAGCAATTATTTGCAGACTTTGTGACGACACCATTTGGCGTAAAATATGGACACTTGCGCGAGCGGAAGCACACAGACACCTGCAGACGCATATTGATAGGCAATCAACTTTAGATATATAGGGATGTGGCTGTACGTTTTAAGTTTATGAATTACATTTTCATTTTTTTTTCTCAAATAGAACCATAATTTCTGGTAGTGATTTGGTATCTATCGATCTACCTATTTGTCTACTTATTTCTTTTTATCTATCAGATTGTCTGTTTTTTTGTCTATCTATCTATCTATCTGTCTGTCGGTCTGTCTGTCCAGATATCTATCTATCTTTCTATCTATTTGTTTTAGTCTGTTCATATCTGTCTATCTATATGTCTACTTGTCACTCTATCTATCTATCTATCTTAATATGTTCATATCTTTCTGTCAACTAGTGTGGTATCTATCTATATGTCTACATATGTATCTTAATCTGTTCATATCTTTCTGTCAACCAGTGTGGTAGCTTCTGATAGGATCCTATCAACTAGTCGGATAGAACTGTTTGTCATTTAAACTGAGTGCAAATAAATAATTTATGCTAAATTGAATTGTTTTAAATAGAACTGTTTGATTATTTAACTGTGGGAAAATAATTGAATTGTTGGTAATGCATAGCAATACCTGGAACCATTCAAATTTGACTTATACAAAACTGAATTGTTAGAAATAGAACTGGTTGATCATTTAACCGTGTATAAACAAATGACTGGTGTTTAATTGAATAGTTAGTGATAAATAGCAATACTTGGAACTATTTAACTTTGTTGAATTATGTTTACAAATCATATATATATATATATATATATAAACTAGATTTGGCATTAAATAACCTACAATAGTTTGTATGCCATAAAGCCGAACGAAATCAAACAAATCACTTAGTTCATATCTATCTATCTATATTTTGGAGGTGCCCGTGGTGTAATGGTTATCGTCGCAGGAATTGGACACGGCGACACGAGTTCAGTTCCTGGACTGATTGCATTTCACATAGCACTAATATGAATCCAATTATTCTCCCTCCAGCTATGGGTAAAATAGTAGGGCAGACTAGGTTCTTCAGCCTTGGTGAGGCAACTAGTCTAGGAGAAGGAAAACTCTGAATTCAAACCTGTTAAACTCCGCATAAAAATTGACCTTGTGTCATATCCTGCCCGAGCGGAGGGGTTGGGTAAATATGATATCTATCTATCTATGTCTATCCATATTTACCAGTATATCTACTAATCAATCTCAGTCTACCAATGTCCATATCTATCTATCTATCTATCTATCACCTCAGTCTGCTTATATCTATGTATTTCCTTTGCTAGTTATATCTTAGTTTGTTTTTATCTCTCTGCCCCCTTTCTTAATCACTCACAATCTATCTATCTATCTATCTATCTATCTATCTAAGAGTATTGATTTCATATCTATCTATCTATCTTTCTATCAATATCTGTCCATATCTTTCTATCTGTTAACCTACCAATCAATCTCGGTCTGATCATACGAGACCTGCCTATATCCATATCTATCTATCTATCTATCTATCTATATATCTATCAAAGTCTATTCGTATCTATCTATCTATCTGTTTGTTGATCTATCTGTCAATCTGTCAGTCTATCTATCTATCTCCACTACAGCAACATTTCTCGCTTTTTTTGTTTGCCTTCATTACTGACTACTGAATATGCTTTTCTTTCTTATTTTTAAAATACTCAACATAAAGTCGTAATCTTATATATTCAAGATGTAAATCCAGCTTTTAAGCATAGATAATAGATAATTCCAAAAGAGAGGTAGTTTTGACCACATAATCTTGTGTAATATATGCCTTAACACACGCACACTTGGACAGACTGTAAGCTTTAATGATTTCGACAAATTTCTTGATAGTTTTAATATTGAAATCCTTAATAGATAGAGAAAAATATCACCACAACCAATGTAGTAAATTCAATTTGTATTTTTTTTTGTTCGATTTAGACTCAAGATCATTGTTTTCTTCTTTCTTCTTCTCCAAAATCCACGAATTCAATTACCTGTCTTCATTTTAAAAAAATCGACTTAAAGAAAAGTTTTCCCCCAACAGTTCATTATGGTTCCGAATTTCCTCAGATCTCTCAACTTGCCAACAAACTCCATACAATCTTCGAATCTCAACGTGATTTGAATATCCCAAGGCTTAACTTGTTCAGAGAAATGCCTAAATTAATCAAATATCTTTCTAACTGTCCACCAATTTACAGGGAACATGGATTTGTGCCTTTCATCTACTTTTCTAAGTGATATTAAAAGATTCTATCAGAATTTAAACTTGATAGCACGATTTTATTTGCAACCATTTTGTATCGTATCACAAGCATAAGCTCACACATACATATGCAACATAGCCATATATTAACACGGGAAATATATGAATATGTATAAACATCCACATGCATAAAATATTCACGTACATAGGAATCCCGTGAAACACCGATGACTCTCTTTGTTCAGGTACGAAACTTTTATTACCTTCTTGACTTTAAGGTTTTCAACACGAGAAGAGAGAGACACACACAATTTTTACTATACTGACTGTTCGTCAAGCGTCAGCTCTCAACTCACTGACCCAAACAATGCGCGCGCACCCCGCAGCAAAAAAATGGACTCGTCTAGGTCCAAATCTCAACTAACTGCTTTTTTTCAAAATACTCAAGAATCCCAGCCCATCGCTTCCGGGCATGACGTCATTCACATCCCCAGTCATATTTCCTATCCGGGGTTTTTATTATGACATCTGTGATTGTTACATCCTCCTCGCGCGAGCTTGAACACCTGCGCTCAACGTGTGCTCCTACCCATGCACTCAGCCGAAAAGTTCTAAGCCTAACTAAACCGAAAGATAAGATATAACCAACGAAAAATGATCATATAAAAAATCCTTCCGCAATTATATAACATACATATACACATACATGGATACATACATATACATGCATATATATATATATTCATATACATCCGCATACATACAAACATATATACATATATACATATATATTTGGTGGGTATCCTCGTGGTGTAATGGTTAAAGCGATGGACTGCGGAATCGTTGTAAACGAGTTCGTACGCCTACACATACGTGCACAAATATATGCATACATACATACACACACACACAAGCATAAATACATATATACTTACATATGCATAAACATATATGCATTAATACACACATATGCAAATACATACATACATGCATACATACGTACATACATACACACATACGCATATGCATTCGTATATACATATACACATACACGAATACACATACATAGATATATACTTACATACGCCCACACATACATAGATACATATATACACACATATGCACATGCATACATACATGAATACACACATTTGCACATACATACACACACATATATACGCATACGCATCATATACACATACGCAAACACATACATACATGTATACTTACATACGCATACACATACATAGATACATATATAAACACATATTCACATGCATACATACACATGCATACATATATACACACATACGCACACACATACATACATATAAACTGGCATATGCATATACATAGATACATATGTACACACATATATACATGAATACATCCATAGACACACATGCATACATATATACACACATAGTCATACACACACACACACATATATATATATATACTTACATACACACACAGAAACATAGATACATATATACACATATATACACATACATACATATATACATAGACATACATGAGTACATACACATATACTCATACACATACATACGTATATATCTACATACGCACGCAGGTACATAGATATGTTATGAAATAGCCGAGGGATTTCGGTTCATGCTTTTGAGTTTAGTTAGGCTGAGAACCTTTCGGCTCAGCACATGAGTTGGTTGGGTGTAAGATTGAAGCAGGTGTTAACGCGGGTGCGCGCGAGCGGATGGAGGTGTCACTCAGATGTCATAACAGTCCGAGACGATACTGGGTGACAAGGTGTGGGTGACGTCACGCACCGGAAGCACGTGGAAGTTTGTGTGAGAATTTGAAGAAAAGAAGAGTCGGGACCTAGACGCCAAACGAGAAGGATCGATTTTGGAGCTCGCAGGCGCGAGGCGAACGTGCGCCCGATGGGGGCCGCTCGAGTTGGGGGCCAAATGAATAAGACAGCGTAGAAGATTGTGTTTCCCCTCCTTACGTCGAAACCTTTAACTCAAAGTTAATAAAAAGGTTTCGTACCTGAACAAGAAGTCGTTACGTGTTTTTGAATTCCGAGGTTCCTATGTTCTTTATATAGTCTATAGTAATGAACATTACATGTCTATTTTGCACATGGCCATATTCATGTATATGGCTACGCAACAGATACATATATACACACATATGCACATGCATACACACAAAGACAGATATGCATACACACATTCACATATACGCACACACATACATATATATATATACTTACATATGCACTTACATACATACAGATATATACGCACATGAATTCATATATACACAAACACAGACGCATACACATACATACATATATACTTACCTATGCACATGCATACATACATGAATACATACATATGCACATACAAACACACACATATATACGCACATACATTCGTGTACCATAGGATTAATGTTCGGTGCTGTAAAGAAAGAAGTCCACAGAAAAAGAAATACTAAAACTCGAAGGTAAGGGGAAAAAATGTAGCAGTCGTTTTTATTAAGCTACGATCACTGCAACTCGAAAAGTTCCTTCTTCTCCCTTCTTCTCGGTGGTGACGGGGCGTGTGTGAGAGCTGGCTGTTTGACACACGCTTGTCACAGCAGATACGTCGTAGCAGACTGGGGTATGACGGGTCGGGGCCGCCGGAACCTTTAACGCACCTGTTTTGACAACTGCCTTCAACTCTGCCAAAATCTCATTACTTGTTTTCTTATATAGTGATTTTGGAGAACAAATCGAAGATCCGCGAATGTTCGATGTCACTAGTGAAACACGTGATATTACATCTGTGATTATTTTAAAATCGCGTCTAACTTTGCAGGTCATTTTGCCCGCACGCGCTAGTCTCGTGACACCTTCACTGACTGACGACAGCGCCCGTCCGTAATATTACATTCGTATATACATAAGCACATACGCATACACATGCATACATATATACACTCATATGCACATGTATACATACATAGATATACATGCATACATACATACACACATACTCATGTACATACATATATACTTACATACACACAGATACATAGATACATATATACACACATACGCACACACATACATACATATATACTTACATATTCATACACATGCATACATGAATACATACATACATACATACGTACGCACATGCATTCATATATACATAAACACATACGTATCCGCATACATACATATATACTTACATACTCACACACATAGATACATATATACACACATATGTACATACATACATACATGCATACGTATATGGATACACACATACACACATACACAAACAAACAAAGTTGGCCTAGGGGTAGAGCGTTCGCCAATGGTCCGGGAGACCGGGGTTCAATCCCAGGTCCCGTCATTCCAATGAGTTTTAAAATGGTACTTGATAGCTCCTTGCTAAACACTCAGCAATATAAGTTACGTATCAAGGGTAAAGTGGAGCAATCCAGGGAAGGAGTAGCGCCCTTCCCTATAGTGTAGTAGCTATTGAAAAGGGAGCCTTCTGGTCGCCCTCGACTACGGTCACCAACTTTACTTACTTATTATTATCGGAGGAAATGGAATCGGTGCTTTGAATTCAAAACCTTTACATTCCACTGCACGCTTATGTCATTGTAATGAAATAAATTTATCCCTGCCCCACAACTACTGGAAAACAATAGAACAGACTGGGTTCTTTAGCATTGGTAAGCCAACCAGTCTACAAGAAGGAAAACTCTGAATTAAAAACATCAAAGGAGTCTGATGGTGAGGCTTTAGTCTTGGAGACTTGGGAAATGTGAAGTAATTTACAAAGCTCTTTGCTTCGACGTGGCACAAGGCCGAATGAATCGGGTGCCCAATGAGACTCGAACTCACTCGTGTAGGTTTGCTACTCTAGCTTGCTAACCGTTACACCACCAGAGGTGCCCCAGGGAAATGTGAAGTACCCCTTCATTGTAATTACACTCAGGTTCACTCGGACTTGGCGTGGTACTTCTTGTCAGAGTCCCATCTATAGGTAAAAAAGAACTAGTCAATCATTTGCTATACTTGAAACCATTTAACTATGTGCAAATAGAACTATTCCATATTTACCAACCACTCCGCTCGGGCAAGATATGACACAAGGTCAATTTTTAAGTGGAGTTTAGCAGGTTTGAATTCAGAGTTTTCCCTCTCCTTGACTAGCTGCCTCACTTAGGCTGAAGAACCCAGTCTGTCCTACTATGTACTCATAGCTGAAGGTAGAATAATTGGATTCATACCTTTCCCAAGGGTATTAGTGCTATGTGAAATGCGATCAACCTCGTCTAGGATTTGAACTCGTATCATTGTGTCCATTTCCTACGACGATAACCATTACATCACGGGCACCTCCATAAGGTGCAAATAGAACTATTAGTGTTTGATGGCAATACTTGAAACCACTTAACTGGGTACAAAGAAATGAGGACTAACTCGTTAAAAATTGCCCAATCGGCTGAAGCTGTAGAAAACACCGACTGCTTCTCTGCTGAAGGGTAAAACCTCCCCAACGTGTGTCCTGGATATGACACTAAACAATCTGATGGTAAGATTCCAGTAATGCTCAAGCTTTGGGGAATGCGGAGTACACTTTCATTGCCATCACTCCCAGGTCCACTTTGTACTGGACTGGTAGCACCTGATAGGGTCCTATCTATGGGTCAAATATAACTAAACTGTGTACTTATGCTAAACTGGATTGTTTGAAATAGAACTGTTTTGACATTTAAGGTGCGTACTTTCCCGGAGTGGTAGCACCTGATAGGGTCCTATCTATGGGTAAAATAGAACTAAACTGCGTACTGATACTAAACTGAATTCCTTGAAAATGGACGGTTTTTACATTTAAACTGTGCACTTTTGCTAAACTGAACTGTTTTAAATAAAACTGTTTTTAAATAGAACTAAATTGTGAATTTATGCTAAACTGAATTGTTTGAAATAGAACTACTTTGACATACGACTGAATTGTAAACAAAAACTATACTTATATTAAATTGAATTGTTTGAAATCTAATTCGGCGTTAAATGACCCGAAAAGGGTTGATACGCCGTAAAAGAAACCAACCAACCTAATCCAGCTGTTAAGTATAGGTAATAAATAATCTCAAATGCGACAAGTCACTGACGTGAACTGTACTTATTTTAACGACATAATTTTACGTTATATACGCCTTCACATAAACACAAACAACAAGATAGCAAATTTTGTGGTTTGAGTAATACCAGACGTTCAAATACCTATATCAGAACAGCATACTGACTTCTGTTATTTTAAGTAAGAGAGGCCAACCCCACTTCAGTTATTTATCTTTTATTTTTCGTTTGTTACTCTAAGCACATTTATATAACATTTTCTATACTCACTTAACACTGGAATTCTTTCCACCTTTTTTTTTTTTTTTAGCTCCCGTCTCTCTTCTACTGTTTTCAACTTCCCCATCACCTCTTTTTTTTTTTTTCATTGAAATATATATTTTTCTCAGACGCGAAAACAAAAAACCTTTTTATAAGAAATTACAAAAAGATTTTTTTTTAAATTTCTTCCCCATTCAGCCGCCTAGTAGATTCGAAACCACGAAACTAAGATCTAATTTTTGGCGTACTATATATGTCTCTACACGAATTGCTTCGAATTTCCACGGTACATGCCTTGAGCATTATTGATCGGTTTATTTGCATTCACAATCTGTAACACTCATTCGTCTATCTGAAAGACCAGACGACATATACTTCAGCAGTTTTATTCGTGATCAAGGAATGAGTTAATTTTACCTGACATATAAGAATCGGTAAAACAAAAATAGTCACACACAAAAAGAAAAAAAGACATTGCGATTGTCATTGTCCATTCTTATCCTTTTTCGGATCTCGTCTCAAGACTTGACGTAAAGAACCCGTGTGCAACAATGAAGAGTTTGTTATTTATTTGTTTGTTTTGGTCTCTCGGTATATTCTGATATTTGAGTCATGTCTATTTGACCTAAGATTGTGAAATGACTCGAGCAGTTGACAAAAATCTTCTTTTTTTCTTTTCGTTTCTTTCAGAAAGAAATTAAAAAATAAAAAATAAAACATACATATACATACACGAAGTTTTCTAAACATTCATCCTAAAAATGGTCCAAACTATATTTATATCGTGTTTATTTTCGTGTCAGTCTCTCTGAAGATTATCTGGTGTTCTTAGCGCCTACTCTTAAATTATTTAAACACGCATGCGCAGTAAAAAAAAATCGAAAAAAGAAACTACACATGCGCACGAAGAACAAGAAAACAACAGTCACGAGTAAATGTTCTTTGCGTCTATTTTTCGATTAAGTACACATACTGTCTTCACAGGATCTGGTGTGTCTTCCATGCATATAAAAATAATTACTGAGCTAGTTTCGGAAGTAAGTTCAATCCTCGAAAGCTCCCGCAGTTGCACCAAACAATGTAGGGCAGAGGTCATAAGGGTCATTACGTCATGGGGAAGAGACACAGTGGGCCAAAAGTGAGAAGAGGATGGAGCGTGGTTTTATTTTGTGAATATCCGATGTCAACCTTCGTGGGTTATACAATTCAAAAGCCATCCTTCAAGTAGAACAACAGTGATACTATTTAACTCATAACAATGGAAATAAGAGGGTCATGCCTTTCCTGACTGCTGCATCGTAGTAAGCGAGTTCGAACTCCAATCGTTCACTTTCGGACAAATACTCTTGAGAAAGGTACAAACTCCATCATCTCCCTACCAATGAGTTAAATAGTATGATTAGAAGGATGGCTTTAACGTTGGTATGCCACTGAGTTGAGCAGACGTGGTAATTTGCTCCTCCGAGGTGAGCACATAGGGGCTCTCCTTGAACGCTTGTGACTCTTATATAGCCTAAAGAGGGAACTAAGTTCCCTACTCGTATTGTGTACAATTAAATGTCTTATTACATTAATTGACTTTCTCTGTTTCCTACCGAATATTCTGTGTTAGGCTAATCTCTTTGGGATAACCTAATGCGTTATAATTAAAACCTCATTAAATCTTATGTCATTAAAGAAAGGAACAAAACCAAGCAGATGTAGATTATATCAATGTTCTTATTAAGAATATTTTTAATATATATGGGAAAGGCATGTACCCCCTTATCTTCTCCGTTATACATTTAATAGTACTACTACTGTTTTATAAGAAAGGCTATCGCATTAAATGATCCAAGAGGGATGATATGCCGTTAAATGAAGAAACCAAACCAAACCAAATGTATATAGTAAAGTAAAGTTGGCGACCGTAGTCAAGGGCGACCAGAACGCTACTACACAACAGTATAGGGGAGGGCAATACTCCTTTCCCTTGATTGCTGCGCTTTACCCTTGACACCTACCTTATATTGCTGAGTGTTAAGCAAGGGGTATCAAGTAGCATTTTTAAAGCCTTTAGTTATGACGCAACCTGGGATTGAACCCAGGTCTCCTAGGCCGTTGGCAAACACTCTACCCATTAAGCCAATGAGATTATTTCAACTTTTTCGCTTTTGATTTAGAAGTGAATGCGACTTAACTATTCAACTCTTCTCCAAGGAGAAATATGAAACAGGGTTAAGGGACGAATTAACAAGTTTTATAAAATCTAAGTTTAGATGAGCTGGTTAATTAGCCTAAAGGTTAGATTGTTCGCCAATGGCCCAGGACACCAGGGTTCAATCTCAGGTCGAGTTATACCAAAGAATAAAAAAATGGTACTTGATGCCTACTTGTTTAACATTCAGCATTATAAGGTATGGCTCAAGGGTAAAGTGTAGTAATCCAGGAAAAGGAGTGGCACCCGTCCCTACACTCCGGTGTAATAGTTATTGAAAAGGGAGCATTCAGTTCACCCTCGACTATGGTTGCCAACTTTACTTCAGACTAGTTAAAGATTGTAGAAACGAGAGCAAAATTTTCGCAAAGTGTCAATTTGAAAAGTATTTCTAAAAACAATTAACTCAATTTTCATATTCTTATAATGTTGCGAACTATTCTTCGTTGCCACTTTTTGTAATGTTCAGTGAGGGGGGGGATAGTTTTGGCTCTGATACTTAAAATCGCTTCCCTCTCACATAATGTCGAATAGTAAGTCTGGAATGCTAAACAATATTAACTCGCAATGTTACATTTCACTTCTACTTTGCATGCATATTACCCTCAGACCTGGGAGGTGGTCGTGGTGTAATGGTTATCGTCGTAGAAAATGGACACGGCGACACGAGTTCAAATCCTAGACGAGACTGATTGCATTTCACATAGCACTAATATCCTTGGGAAAGGTATTATTCTCCCTCCAGCTATGGGTAAATAGTAGGGCAGACTAGGTTCTTCGGCCTTGGTGAGGCAACTAGTCTAGAAGGAAAACTCTGAATTCAAACCTGTTAAACTCCGCATAAAAATTAACCTTGTGTCATATCCTGCCCGAGCGGAGGGGTTGGTAAATAAGATTACCCTCAGACCTCTGTCTGACCCATTAATATATCCACCACTTCTAGTCATGTGACCCAATTAACACAATTAATTTTAGCAGTTGTGTTTGTGTGCTGGAGATCCGTGTTCAAATCATACGAGTCCATATCGACACATTCTTCTACATAACACATATTATCATTAGAAAAGTACCAGTTTATAAAATGAGCAGATTAATTAAGTATGGATCAATGTTTCTATTTTGGATCAGAGTATAATATTCCTGCACTTCATTCTAGGACCAAAATATCGTATCTGTACACTGCGCCTGGCGAACAGAGGATGGCTTCAGATTCCTTCAAAGATCCCAGATATCATCGAAAACCCTCGAAAAGTTGTTAATATTTCGAATAAATAAACATTTATTAATTATTATTTTCCAGACACGAAAGTGAAGAATTAATCTTTTTTCATAAATTGGGTTTTTAAACCTGTTTTTCATTTTGAGGCCGAGTGACCAGTTGGATGATGTGGTTTCGTTTGTATTTTACCGATGTGCCTTGTTCTTTGCTATTGAAACATTTTTCCTCTGAGTTCAAATCATTCACGTGCCAACAGAGGAAAAATGTTTCAATATTGGTCAGTATGTCTTTAAGTCCTATTAATTTAAAATGCTGAATTTTACAAAATGTTATGCTGTATTTTTGTTTGTAAAATAATGCTTAAACTGTGCGTTTTAAATGTAAAGACACGCTTACTATAAACCCAAATTGAATATATGACTCTGTCCAAATGTCAGCAAACACGGCAAAACGTTTTTGAATCTTTTCTAAAAGCTTAAAATTGTTAGAGGCCTAACAGTAGTTTAGAAGAAAAAGTAAAAGCCTAAAGCTGCCTAAGCTACCACAGCAACCCCCCACAAAAAAGAAAGAAAAAAAATGATGAAATTTGTAGCCCTCCCCACCCCCGTCTCGAACAGTAGACCGTCTCCAAACATACCTAAAATTCATTAGTAAATAAACGCTAAAAGGAAAATTATATATATATATGTATATATATATACATTAAACAAGTTGGTAGAATGTTCGCAATTCGCTCCTTTTTCCAAAAAATCAATGGGGTTGGATTTTGAATAACCTAACAAGGGTTGGCATGCCGTAAAACCAAACAGTCAATGGCCTGATAAACCGGGGTTCAATTCCAGGTCAAGTCATACCAAAAACTCAAAAAATGGTATTCGATGCCTACTTGTTTGCCACTCAGCATTATAAGGCATGTATCAAGAGTAAAGTGGAACAATCTAAGGAAAGGAGTAGCGCCCTCCCCTTACACCTTGGTGTAGAAAAGGGATCCTTCGGGTCGCCTTCGACTACTCTCACCAACTTTACTTTTACTTATACATATAGTAAACAGATGAGAATAAACAATCCTTAAATCAAAAAGTGCTCAAATACTGGTCAGCAGAGTCATATAAAAGCTAAAAATAACTAACGTGTTTTGAAGCTTTATTTCTCAGGAAAGTTTTGAATTTCGACACATTTATTATAGCCTTTCTGATTTTTGCCACGAATTCTTCAAGAAACGGCAATAATCTCAACTGTAAAATTTATTCCAAATTTATTATAAACAACTCTCAGTCAAAGGTGTTTTGAAACCTCATTTATCCGACAAAACTTCGATTTGCAACATTTTCATTATATCCTTCGTAATCTACGTCACGGAATCTACAAAAAATATTGTCCTCACGTTCTCATATTGATTTTCTCTATCCGTTGGTTTATTATTGTTGCTATCTTGCACAAAACTCATATCGTTTTTTTATATGGTACGTCTGTTTAGGAATCAGTGTAGATTTGAACAATAAAAACAGTAACATATGACGAGATTTTTACTTGAATCATATATATTAATGGAGGAGCTGGTGACTTCGTGGTTATCGTCGTGAGAAATTAACACGATTTAAATCCTGGACTAGCCTGTTTACGTTTTACCCGTAGATAAGGCATGAATCCATCTTTTCCCCATCCCCTGTAAATTGTAGGGGTTTGTAGGTAGGCAAGCCAGTTTAGGATAAAGAAAAACTTAATTCGAAAGCAGTTGACTTTAGACTAGCAACTAACCCAATCTAAACACACCTGCAACGAAAACTGCAATAATGAGATGTGGCTTCTCTTCTATACTCCACAATGCGCCTACAGTTTCATCAAGTATACTTGGGCGCCTGTCTTATATGAACGACGCCTTACCGGTTTGTCCACGTTGACCAACTAGTAAAGGAAGTTCGATTAAGATACATTTTTCTCATTACGCTTTTCCACGCTACATTGAGAATTCATCATCATCATCTTCTCGTGCCATCAGCACGGATATCCCTGACCCTCTCTCGCCACCCCTCCCTTTCGTTCATAGGTCCCCAGGACTACACCCCGTACCCTCACAGAGCTGCTTTTGCTCGGTCATGTGAAGAGGTCCATAGGAGTACATCACTTATGAGCTCGTCCCTACTTCTCTAGCAGTGTCCTGCATGTCTGGTTTGTATAACTTGGCTATTTTTTGTGATGGGAGGTAGGTGGCCGTACAGCTGCTGCTTTGTGGCGTGTTGCCTCCAGGACTTGTTCAAAATTGCTCGCAACATTCTTGTGTAGTTGCCGTCAAGCTTTTTCTCCAGTCGCTTAGTTAGGATCCATGTAGTGCATCCATATAGCAGTATCGACACGATCGCTGCTTGGAAGAAACTGTGTTTCATTTTAATGGTCAGGTCTGACTTCAATATGACCGATAGTCTATTGATAGCTGTCCATGTCTTTGTTAGTCGCGTGTCGATGTCTTTCTCGGTAGATGAGATACTGCTTCGTAGGTAGGTGAACTTGTCTACTAGTTTCAGAGAGCAACCGTTTAGAATAAGTAACACTTTATTAAGCCTAGATGAGAATACATCTCACCAACAATAGTCTACAAGCCTAGCTAGCAGACCAATACACCGTGTGAGATGCCTTATCAGTTCCTACACTCTGATCAGTTAGACTCAAAGCCAGGTGCACAGAGCACACAATGAGACACGAACTTACTAATAATATAGTCTGCAAGCCCAACTCGTTAATCTTTTCAACACCCAAATTATTAGCAGAATCATTAATATAGTTTTTCTTTCATCATATTTTTTATGGTTTTTGTTCCTTTTGATCACCATGTCCATCATGAAGGTCTTCAATGAATTAATGATATTGTACGCTACGGGCTGCTCTCTCTCTCTCTCTCTCTCTCTCTCTCTCTCTCTCTCTCTCTCTCTCTCTCTCTAACACCCCAGAGAATTCAAAGCAGAAAAGCAACTTGTCCAGTCAACCCCTACCATTAGATAAACAACTTTTTTTAAATAACTTTTCATTTTATTTTAAATGTATTTCAACCAATATTTTTGTAAAATTACAAGTTAAGAAGAAAGAAAACTAAATTCAAACCAGCTTTGCTCCGCTTAAAAATCAACCTTATGTTACTCGAAGATACAACTGTTTAAAAATGTTTATCATTATTACTCCTTTAGAGTTTTTCACATCCGCGCTGGTTGATGGTCTTTCACTGGAGTTTAATTAACAGCAAGTCTACTCAAGTCTCAAGGACTCTTTTCGGTATTCTGGCCGTTCTCAACAATGGTGTAGCTTGGATGGTCTCCAACTTCCAAGTCTTCCAGTCCCTTTAATCATATTTACCCAACCCCTCCGCTCGGGCAGGATATGACACAAGGTGAATTTTTAAGCGGGGTTAAACAGGTTTGAATTCAGAGTTTTCCTTCTCCTAGACTCGTTGCCTCACCAAGGCTGAATAACCTAGTCTGCCCTACTATTTACCCATAGCTGGAGGGAGAATAATTGGATTCATACCTTTCCCAAGGGTATTAGTGCTATGTGAAATGCAATCAGTCTCGTCCAGGATTTGAACTCGTGTCACCGTGTCCATTTCCTACGACGATAACCATTACATTACGGGCACCTTTAATAGTCCTTTAGTTACTGTACTGAATGCACCAATCACGATTGGTATAATTGTCACCTTCATGTTCCATAATTTTTTTTAAATCCCTAGCAAGGTCTCTGTATTTATTCTTCTTTTCACTTTTTTTCAGCTTTATTCTGTGGTAAGTCAGTACAGCAAAGTCGAAAATTTTGCAAATGCCCCCCCCTTTTTGTTGATTACTATCAGGTCTGGTTATTATTAAATAGTTACTGGAAACCATATAATCCCTGACAAAAAATCGAGTTTTAGCATTAAATACCCCAACAGGGTTTGACATGCCGTAAAGCGAACCAATCAATTAATCGTTGAATTTATATTGCTTCTGCTAAATGTACCTTAATCTGGCATACGGGGAGGCTTAACTTTGTAATAGAAATAGTGTGCTCAATACACTTGCTAACCACTACCCTACGATGAGCCACTCACGATTTATAAACTAGTGTGTGTATGTGATTAAGGTTTGTGAAGATACACAGAAGATGGAGTTGGAAGCATACGAATGTCACAACCCAAAAGATCAGCAACATCTGCCCAGCGTCCTCGGCTTAATCGTAGTCAAAAGGTAGCCGATCAATCCTTAAGGGTAGACAAATAGCTGTTGCTTATTCAAGACGTTTAAACATGCCGGTCCCTATTAATTTCTGCATTTCTTAAGGCCTTTGATATTGTCAGTGCCAAATTGGATGTCAGGGCACAGTTCCACGTATTGATTGCGCATTAAAGACGTTTATAACAAAGAGAGAGAGAGAGGGGGGGGGAGTGGAGAAAGCTAGCAGCGACGACAACGGAAGTAGGAGATAAATGATGACGTAATAAAGAAAAAGGAGAAAGATACAGATAAAAAAAAAGAACCTTTAATAAAAGAATTGGTAACACATAAAGAAAAGTAAAGACAGAAAAGTACAAGGATTGATTGATTGGTTTTAACGACATGCCCATCCGTCCAGTCTTATTTTATGCCTAGAAATTAAGGAATTGTGTTCATTGCCCATTTACTTTTGTGTGTGTGTGTGTGTGTGTGTGTGTGTGTGTGTGTGTGTGTGTGTGTGTGTGTGTGTGTGTGTGTGTGGAGTTCCCTTAATGTTTGCACACTGTAAAATTTCAAATCTTCTTAACAAATACAAATTATCTGCACACAATTGTATGGTTTCAAGTATTCCCATCTAATACAAATAATTTGTACACAGTTGTATGGTTTCAAGTATTCGAATGTAATACAATAATTTGTACACAGTTGTATGATTTCAAGTATTCCATTGTAATACAAATAATTTGCACACAGTGGTATGGTTTCAAGTATTCCTATCTAATTCAAATGACTATATACTTTCAAGTTATTTCTATTTTATAATAGTCCTTTGTTTACACATATTTGTGCGGTTTCAAGTATTCCTATCTAATACTAATAATTTATGCGCAATAACATGGTTTCAAGTATTCCTTTCAAATACTAATTATTTATGCGCAATTATATGGTTTCAAGAAAATATTTTGTTTCAAAAAATTGGTTTTTGTTTTCACAGTCATCAGGTTTCAAATAGCTAATACTAATCCTTTGTAAACAATTATAACTTCCAGTATCGATTCATAAAGTAAAAAAAAAGGATACAGTTATATATAAAGTATTCCAATGTAATACAAATAATTTGCACACAGATGTATAGTTTCAAGTATTCTTATCTAATGCAAATGATCAAATGGTTTTGAAGTAATTATTTCTGTTTCATAATAATCATTTGTTTTTACACAGTCGTAAGGTTTCAAGTAACTAATAAAAATCCTTAGTAAATAATTATAGCTTTAAGTAACTATTCTTGATAGAAACTATTGACAATTATATGGAATCAAGTATTCCTATCGAATACGGATAATTTTCAAACAGATCTATTTGATCCATGGATTGAGGACTGGTGTCTTTCCCCTCTGCCGAGAGGAAATACCCTCGTCCGACAGAGTGAGAGGACTTAAAAAAAGGAAATGTAATGTAATCCCCACCATCACTAAGGGACCTGGTGCCCGGCAGTGCGACCGACAACATATGACGATAGCTCTCTTTATAGTTTCGAAAAACGATCACCCATGAGAGACGGTGATTTTTAAGAGCCAGCCTCTTGGTTACCAGCAGAGCGACAAGTAACGACCAAAATTTCGGAATCAGTAAAACAACATTCCTTCCCACCACATTGGATTACGCTACAATTTTTCAAACAAATATTCTTTTCTCTTTCGACTCTAGAATTCCACTTTACGTGTTCCTGCTTTTAAGACCGGTTTAGAGGGAAGTTGCCATCACAATAATAAAGTGAGTCAGATTTTTTCTGTGTTCCCGTGTCAGACTTTTCCTTCCCTACTATTTGCTTGACTTCATCACTTCTTATCGGCTCTGTTTCGTGTAATTTTCTTCGAGGTCCCGCAATACAATGGAAGGAATATAAAAAGAAGTTCAATGAATGAAAGAAAAAAGATAATGAAATGTTCTAGAAAAAGGAAAAACGAAATATACTGAATGAATGAAATATCAAACATGAAAGAACGAAATATATCGATTGAATGAATAAAAAAAAATAAACGAGTTGAATAAATAGATAGACGAAACAAGAAAGGAAGGAAGGAAGGAAGGAAACACAAAATTGGTTTGAATTCAGAGTTTTCCTTCTCCTAGACTGTTTGCCTAGCGAAGAGCTAAAGAACCCCGCCTGCCTTATTATTTACCAGTAGTTTATTTCGTGCTTTTCTCAAGGGCAAAGTGAAAGACAAACAGCCTCGTCAAATTTCAACCGTTACGCTGAGTACATCACCCAATCATCATAAAACCGAATAGTGCTTGAAAACTGATATCTTCTTGAATATTGACAAGCACAAAAAACACTTTAAGAATGAAATAACGAGGAATAATTGACTTGTAAAAAAATTATCTCTATGTATATACAAGTTCAAGTTTTCAAGTTTGAATTCATAGATTTCCTTCTTCTAAATTGGTTGCCTAATCAAGGCAATGGGAAATCAACACGTTCATGAGTGGTGCAGTTTTAAATAAAAGATAAACCGGTAATGTCCCTACCTCAGCGCTATAAGGTCAAAATTTATGCGGAATTTAGTTAATTTAAGTAAAGTGTTTTTCTTCTCCTAGATTGGTTGCTAAACCTGGGGTAAAGAGCACTGCCTGCCCTACTATTTACTCGTAGCCTGAAGAAGAAGAGATAGATTCATATTTTATCCATGGTTATAAGCGGGAAGTGAAATAAAAGCTCCGTCCGCGATTTTAATTTGTTGTCGCCGATTTCATTTCATTCAACGATAACCGTAAAGTTGAATACGCCTCTTATATCTTCAAAAACTATGTAATGCATGAAAAAATGACTATTGAGATTTCAAGAATGAATCAACCCTAAAATAATAACAATTTCTATGTAGACATTAGCGAAGTGGAATGCAATCAGCCTCGTCAAGGATTTTGAACTCGAGTCATCAATACTAATTCCTACAATGATAACCGTCTCAATATGACCGCCACATTATTATTATTACTATTATGAAAATGTGTTGTCATATTTACAGCTCACTGATGATATGCAATCTCAAAATGATCCTCAATCATAGTATGTATTTATCCATTTTCTTTGCCTCACTAGGTGCCCCTATGAGTCTGGCCTTGTACCAATGATGGCTTAGTGTATATCTACTAATATAGATTGCCTTAATCTCACCAACTTTTTTAGCCGTCACTTGATGTTTCATGAATTTGGCCTTCGGTGCTCCAAGAATCTGGCCTTGTACCAATGATAGTTCAATGTATGTCTACTACTATAGAGTAAATTAATCTCACCAACCCTTTTTTATCATCACTTGGTGCTCCATGAATCTGGCCTTGTACCAATGATAATTCAGTGTATGTCTACTATTATAGAGTAAATAAATCTCACCACCCCTTTTTAGTCATCACCTGGTGCTCCTTGAACCTGGCCTTGTACCAATGATAGTTCAACGTATGTCTACTACTATAGAGTAAATTAATCTCACCACCCCTTTTTAGTCATCACTTGGTACTCCATGAATCTGGCCTTGTACCAATGATAATTCAGTGTATGTCTACTATTATAGAGTAAATTAATCCCACCTCCTCTTTTTAGTCATCACTTGGTGCTCCTTGAATCTGGCCTTGTACCAATGATAGTTCAACGTATGTCTAATAAAATCATCTCCCTATCTGATTTCAGTTATCATTAGTTGCTTCATAAATTTAGCTTTTTACCTATATTGGCTCAGTATTGGGCTCATTCCCTAAAGTAAATTCATCTCCTAATCTATGTTTTCAGTCATTATTGGTACTTCCGGAATGGAGCCTTTTACCAATATTGGCTCCGTGTAGAACTACTTCGAATCAGTAAACTCATCCCTCAACATGTTTTTGCCGGCATCATTAGTTACTCTTGTACCAATGTTGTCTCTGTGTAGGTCTACTACCATATCGTAAATTCATCTCCCAATCTTAGTTTTTCAGGCACCACAAGGTTCTTCACGAATCGGAATTTTAACTAACCAAAGCTAAAGAACTTAGTTTGCCTCACGGTTTTCCAATAGCTGGTCAGGCAAGTATAGATGGTTTCATGCCTCTTCCAAGGTCGTTAACATTGAATACATTTTGTATGTTTATAAATATCTCTACCTGTATTCAGTACCAACTTTAGGTGATTTATTTCCTTTCTGTGTGTTTATAATTTTTTGTTTTCCTCTTGAATCGTGTCAAGTAAAACTATTTGTAAGAAATTCATGCCTCCCTCAATATTCTTGAAAAACTTATTTTGGTACAATCACACTTGTGGGTTTTTTGTTGTTTTGTTTTTGTTTGGTTTTGTTTTGTTTTGTTGTTTTTGTTTTTTTTTGGCTGTTGGCTTTTGTTGATTTCTTTTTTCTTTTCGTTTTTTTTTTTTCTTTTGGGGGGGATTTTTGCGCAAGTCGAAATAAGAAGCAAACAATATTCACAATGCATGTAGTTGAGAATAACGTTTGGTAATGCTTCCCACTGAAATCTCTTTCCACTTACTAATGGCAAAAATCTTTGTTACTGCATGCGTAGACGAGGCCATAGAAGCAGACGAAAGCCTGTGCATGCGCGCTAACAACTAAATTGCCTTTAGTAATGACGAGAGAATCACTGTAAAGAAATAAAAAGGGTGAAGTGAAGAGAAAAACAAGAGGAATTACGTTTTCAGGTCAGTGAAGCAGGTTTAAGTGCAAGGATTATCCTGTCTCGAATCAGCAAGGTATTGCTTTAAGGATATCACTAAGTGCTTCGAGACTAATCCTGTTTTCCATTCAATCAGGAAAGTTGAGCAAACTTGATCATGGTCTTCAATTTAGGTGGAGTAGCTATTTGGCCGCAAATAAGTAGCAGAATTCAAGAAACATGATCGTTTTCAATTTATACGCTGTAGATGGCTGGTTGGTTGGTTGGTTGGTGGGTTGGTTGGTTAGGTTTACGGCCTGTCAACTCCTGTTGAATTATTTAATACCCAAGTCTGTGTATTTTTTTGTGATATGGGTTCAAATAACTAATGAAAATAATCCTTAGTAAACAATACCTTTGACTCTGCTTAATGCAAATTATTTGCTCGCAATTATATGGTTTTAAGTAACAAGTGATAATAATATTTAATAAACAATTATAGCTTCAAGTGACTATTCTTAATACAAATAATTTGCACTCAATTTTATGGCATCGGGTATTCCTATCGAATATAAATAATTCATGCACAATTGAATAAGTAACTATTCCTTTTTAATAATTTCTACTTAGTTATTTGACTGAAAGTAACTTATAAAAATCATAATCCTTAGTAAAAAAGAATCATAGCTTCAAATAACTATTTTTAATACTAATAATTTTCACTCACTTATAAGGTTTCAAGTATTCCTATCAAATTCAAATAATTTTCAAATGGATTTATTAGAACAATAGAATGATTGGTTTATTGGTTGGTTTTTACGGCATATCTCACCTTAAGTTATTTAAAATCAAAGTCTGTATTTTTGCACTCGCTTATAAGGTTTCAAGTATTCCTATCAAATACAGAAAATTCTCTAACAGATTTATTAGAACTATAGATGGTTGGTTCATTGGTTGGTTGGTTGGTTGGTTTTTACGGCGTATCTCTTCTTAAGTTATTTAAAGTCGAAGTCAATATTTTTTGCACTCACTGATAAGGTTTCAAGTATTCCAATCTAATACAAATAATTTTCAAACGAATTTATTAGAACTATAGATGGTTGGTTTATTGGTTGTTTGGTTGGTTGGTTAATTGGTTGGTTGATTTTTACAGGATATCTCACCTTACATTATTTAAAGTTAAAGTCTATATTTTTTGCACGCAAGTAAAAAATAATAATAATTATAATCTTTTATAAACAATTATTCCATCAATTTTTTTAATACAAATAAAAACTACATTTAAACACAGTAATATAGTTTCACGTATTTCTGTCTAATACAACTGATATTCAAATAGTTTTCTTTGCTTAATTTTATGGCATATCAACTCTGGTGGGTTATTTAATGTCAAATCCTGTTTTTACATATATAATCAATATAAGATTTGCAAACACATTTCTAGATACATACAGTTAAATGATCCAGTATTTCTATTTTTAACAATTCAATTTTGCATGAGTCAACGAAGTAAAATGGTTTTTAGTATTGTTATGTATCAATTCAATTAAACATCAGTCATTTGTTTACACACTGTTAAATGATCAAACAGTTCTATTTCAAACAATTGAACTTAGCATAAGTCATTTGTTTGCATCCAATTTAACTGTCAAACAGTTCTATTTGACCCATAGATAGGACCCTATCCATATTTACCAACCCCTCCGCTCGGGCAGGATATGACACAAGGTCAATTTTTAAGCGGAGTTTAACAGGTTTCAATTCAGAGTTTTCCTTCTCCTATACTAGTTGCCTTACCAAGGCTGAAGAATTCAGTCTGTCCAACTATTTACTCATAGCTGGAGGGAGAATAATCGGATTCATACCTTTCCCAAGGGTATTAGACCCTATCAGATACTGTCACTCCGGGCCTGAATGGAACTGGGAGTGAAGGCAATGAAGGGGTACTCCTCATTCCCCAAAGTTTCAGCATTACTGGAACCTCATCATCAGATTGTTTAATGTCTTATTCAGTACACTCGTTGGGTTGGTCTTACCCCTCTGCAGAGACGCATTCGGTGTATTCTACAGCCCCAGCCGACTGGGCTGTGATTTTCAAACTGATTTATTTTTATGCAAGTATTCTAAAATAATAGACATCTAAATGTGTTGATAAAATTGTCTTAAACATTTGACATTAACTTCGTTGCATTAAACTTTTGTCTGCTTTATTTGTTTAATGGCATATCAAGTCCTTATGGGATATATAATGTCGAAATTTGATTGATTTGTAAATATTCGATTACCAGAGCCTTTTTTTTAATTGTACATTTTTTAGTCTAAAATCTTCTTTTTTTTTTTTTTCATTTTTCCTATTTTATGATATCAAGTATTCCTAACACAAATAATTTCCACATAGTGTTTTGATAGCAAGTATTCCTATCTAATACTAATAATTTATACACAATTATATGGTTTCAAGTATTTCTATCAAATGCAAATAATCTATACACAATTATACGGTTTCAAGTAACTATTCTTATCAAATAATCATTTGTTTACACAGTTTAAGTAACTAAACTTTTTGTAATCAAGATTATGTGTCTGTCTGTAATAAGAACTATGTAACCACTAACGTCACAATTCCTACAGTTATTTACGTCATATTTCTGATTTTATTTTTATCTAAATGTCAATTATTAAGAAAATTGTTTTATACTATAAAATACCGTTGTTCCTATCTATGAATGAATAACGTATAAGTGTATTCATATATACAACTAAATAGCCATTTACAGTGTGAATTGGCAGGCTAATTTGAAAATTAAACTTGATTTTAATGATTATGTGCTTAGTATTATTGATTTCTAATTAATTTCTAATTAATTTCCTTTATATAAATATAAGCAAAATCTCGTCGAGGAAGATAATTGACTATAATTTTATTCTTTATCAATTTAGGTAAATAAGAAAAAATTAGTTATGAAAGCCGGGAGTAATGAGAAGAACAAGCGTCTTAGCTGTTCTATTCATCGACTCTACCCATCCACCCCCATCTTTTTCAAATACGTTTATCGAAATAATTTACTTTTTTTTAAATATTGAATAATTTTTTATTATATTAATTTCTTTTTGTTTTGTCCAATATTGATATTTTTAATATTCATTCCCTCATATAGAAATCCTATATATGATTTTTTAAATGATTTTTATAATAAAAAATGTATTGCAGATGACTTTAACCATGAAAATGCATAACAAGACATTTTTACCATAAAAATGCATTGTCAATGATTTTTACTATAAAAATGATTGTCAATGATTTTTACTATAAAAATGCACTAGATATGATTTTTACTTTGAAAATATATTGCAAATGACTTTTACCATGAAAATGCAGAGCAAAACGTTTTTACCATAAAAATGCATTGTCAATGATTTTTGCTATAAAAATGATTGTCAATGATTTTTACTATAAAAATGCACTAGATATGATTTTTACTTTGAAAATATATTGCAAATGACTTTTACCATGAAAATGCAGAGCAAAACGTTTTTACCATAAAAATGCATTGTCAATGATTTTTGCTATAAAAATGATTGTCAATGATTTTTACTATAAAAATGCACTAGATATGATTTTTACTTTGAAAATATATTGCAAATGACTTTTACCATGAAAATGCAGAGCAAAACGTTTTTACCATAAAAATGCATTGTCAATGATTTTTGCTATAAAAATGATTGTCAATGATTTTTACTATAAAAATGCACTAGATATGATTTTTACTTTGAAAATATATTGCAAATGACTTTTACCATGAAAATGCATAGCAAAACATTTTTACCATAAAAATGCATTGTCCATGATTTCTTCAATGAAAATGTATTACCGATTGTTTTTACTATAAAAATGCATTTTAACATTAAAAAAATGCATTTTAATAGTAAAAAAAATCATTGATAATATTATCAATGATTTTTTTACTGTTAAAATGCATTGGAAATAATTCTTACAATATAAATAGTAAAGTAAGTTTGCGACCATAGTCGAGGTTGACGCAAAGGCTCCCTTTTCGATAGCTACTACACCAAGGTGTAGAGAAGGGCTCTACTCCTTTTCCTGGATTGCTTCACCTTACCCTTGATCCTTACCTTTTAATTCTGAGAGTTAAGCAAGGAGGCATCAAGTACCATTTTTGAGTCTTTGGTATGACTCGACCTGGGATTGAACCCAGGTCTCCCGGGCCATTGGAAAACACTCTATTTACAATATAAATGCATTACAATATTTTTTACAATATAAATGCATTGTAAATAATTTTTACAATGAAAATGCATTGCGGAGCGGACGGAAGCTAACGTTCCTTCCGATGACACTAGACAGAGAGGAGGAGAGCAAATAAATGACATATGAGAAATTGGATTGTTTGAAATAGAACTGTTTGATTATTTAACTGTGAGTAAACAAATGACTGATTTTTAATGCAATCGTTAGTGATACATAACAATACTTAAAACCTTTTAACTGTGCGCAAATGAATGAGCTTAGGCTCGCTGAGTAGAGTGTTCGCCAATGGTCTGGGAGACCGGAGTTCAATCCCAGGTTGAGTCATACCAAAGACTCGAAAATTGGTACTTGATGCTGCTTTGCTTAGCACTCAGGTAAGGATCAAGGGTAAAGTGGAGTAATCCAAGGAATGGAATAGCGTTTTTTCCTACACCTCGGTGTAGTAGCTATTGAAAGGGAGCCTTCAGGGCCCACTCGACTACAGTCGCCAACTTAGTTAAATTTGTATAAAAAGGAGGGGAATTAAATAAATATATTTATCTCTGCCTCCCACCAGAGTTGACTTGACACAAGGTCAAACGACCCGAAGGTCGTATTATAGTGGGGTTAGTAGAGGGGAAGTTTGGGCCCGAGCCGAGGGTCGAGCCCTGCCAATCTATGCTTGGTCATCGGCTCACTTGGTACAATATGAGCCGATGAGCCCAGCTGGACATGGAACCAAACATGAATTCAGGCACGTCCTATTTCATCAGTCAATTTCCGCCCACGCGATTTCCTCTCATAACTGCCATTGGAATGTGTCACCTCCTTCCGGTGCATCACCTTGGATGGCATTTTGGGCCGGGTCGAAGGCCAAAATATAACATTTCGACATTCAAACTGCGTACTAATTCTAAACTGAATTGTTTCAAATAGAATTATTCACATGTATAAAAATGGACTCGGCATTGAATAATCTACAATGGTTGATATGCCGTAAAGCCACAACAATACTAATCCTAATCTTGTAAACCCCTCTTCATTCAACCGATTTTTCACCGTTCTATCATAAAAATTTATTCCTGTTTTGACCCATTTGATTTCCAATTGTTTTGCCGTACATTTTCTATTTTCAATGCATATTGCATTGAGATTTCTATCCTCACACTTAAATGTCTTTAGTGGTCTACCAGTATGTTTTCCTTTTTTAACCAACCAATTGCATTTATGTTTGCGCTACATTTTGTAATATAATGGCCGAGGGATTTCGTTTTATGCCTTTGGGTTTAGTTAGGCTGAGAACCTTTCGGCTCAGTGCATGGGTTACTTAGGTGCAACATTAACGCAGTTGTTCACGCGCTCGCGCGGAGCGGACGTGTCACTCAGAGATGTCACAATAGCCTGAGATGGGAAGTGCGAATGACGTCACGCATCGGAAGCGCGCGGAGGATTTGGAGAGATTTTGAAAAAGTCAGTCGAGTTGAGACCTGCTTCGGGAGAAGACGGTTGGCTTTCGCTTGCTCGCGGAGGCCTTGGGCAGGTGTCCCACGAGATGGGGGGGGGCAGATGAAAAAACCAGAATAGAAAGATTGTGCCTCTCTCTCTCCTTATGTCGAAGAACCTTTGAACCCAAAGGTAATAAAAAAAAGTTTCGTATCTGAACTAAGAAGTCGTAAGTGTTTTTCGTTTTTCGAGATCCTATGTTCTATCTTTATGGACATCCGATGTACCTTTCACACATAGCCATATCATGGCTACGGTACACATTTTACACACAACTAACTGGGAACAGCCAACGTTTTACGCAACATTCCACGATAGATTTCCTTCTTGGATGAGTTTTAAGGTCCTTTCCATTGTTTCAATTGAGAGTTTTCTTCTTTTGTTTTTGCTTTTGTTTTTTGTTGTCTTTTGTTTTGTTTTGTTTCATTTGTTTGGTTGCTGTTGTTTTTTGTTTGTTTGTTTGGGGGGTTTTTTTGGGTGGGGGGTTTGGCGGGGTCATGTTTCGCTTTAACTTGGTATACCCAACCCCTTGCTGAGATTTGCTAGAACTGACTTTTAACCGTTGAGCGATTCGTATATTTGGAATTCTGTCGTTATTTGTTTTAGTAATGAAAATTACAAGATCTTTTGAAAATGTTTTACCCCGCTCGAGTTCATCAAATTCATATTCCTTCAATCAGTCGATGACAATCTGACGACAAATCTAAAGTGCAGATCTTAAATCATTCTAAATTCGCAAGATAATTGCTTCTCATCTGTGCCTATTTCCACGGAAACGAAACTAATTGTTTTCTTCATAAAATCTGAGTATTTTCATAAATTTCACCGTAATTAACATCACAATTAAAGTGATCACGGCCTACTGACCATTTGTTTTCTTAAACGGCCACCTACCACCCATCACGAAAACTACCCATCACGAAAACTACCCAAGTTAGACAAACCAGACATGGGGTCACTGCTGGAGAAGTCAGGACGAACTCATAAGCGATGTACTCCTGTGGACCCCTTCACATAGACGAGCAAAACTAGGAAGACCAGCTAGAACCTATATACTACAGCTCTGTGCAGATATCGGATGTAGCTTGGAAAACCTGCCGGGAGTGATGGACGATAATGACGGGTAGCGAGAGAGGATCAGGGAAATCCGTGCTTGCAGCGCGACATGATGAGGATGATAACTTCTTAGAGGTGGGAAATGAGAAAAAAATGATTTGGCATTATTCTGGGATTGACACCTTTTCTATTTCACTTGTTTTATTTTTCAGGACGCTTATAAACATGCATACACATGCCTATATGCATTTATGTATGTCTGTGCATGCAAGATCGATACTCGTCTCCTTCTCTCTTAACACCCAGAGGCACACATGTCACTCTCACTCACGCACACACACACACTTAAATACTCTCCCATACATATTTAGTTGAACATTGTTTATCAATATGGATACCAATCTCCAGATCTCTGGGCAGTATGTGCGTACGTACCCCACTCTCTTTCTCTTTCTGTCTGTGTCTGTCTGTCTCTGTATATATATATATATATATATATATATTAGTTTTTATATATATTTAATAGCTTGGATTTATTCATCATTATCATATATTATCTATCACAGATACTGAGCACTCTCCAAATCATACTGCATTTGGTCTGCCACAAACCCACCAAGTGAGAAAATGACAACCAACACTGTTATATATATATATATATACCAGTCCATTGCTGTATGTATATATCTATTATGATATGATATTATTTGAGATTTCAAAGTTTATTTTTCGTAAGCGAATTATTGGGAAAACGATTAATATAAACCTGAACTTTTCTATAAGGTAATCTAGATGTGCCCAGCGATGAAAGTGAAATTGATTTCGACTTGATTCGGCAACCGGAAGTTTAGTCATGCCTGTAAGTAAGTGGAACATTAATGCTACATTGCTAAAATGATGAAAAACCCGGTGAAAGGGAACAGAAAGAATTGAATAACATTTTTTTTTTGTCTTGGTTTTGGTGGGGTCCTTTAGGGGTTTTTTTTTCAGTATTTATGAATTTGCAAAAAAAAAAAGAACAAAAAGAAGAAAAAGAAATGACCATAAAGTATTGAGGGGTCAATATGGACTTCTTTTAAAATACTTGCCTTAAACACTGGGATATCTCAAGTCATCGAGTTGCCCAAATATTTCACACATTTCTTTCAGTACATACAGCCGAATAAAAACTGGTCATTATTTTCTAGTCAGACGGTGTTTTTTAGCAAAATCTTTTCTATGATAAGCTAACACTAGATTTGCATAGTGATAAAAGTGAAATTCTCTAAGTGTATCAGTAAATGATAAGGAGGTGCCCGTGGTGTAATGGTAATCGTCACAGGATATGGACACGGTGATACGAGTTTAATTCCTGGACAAGACTGATAGCATTTCACATAGCACTAATACCCTTGGGAAAGGTATGAATCCACTTATTCCCCCTCCAGCTATGGGTAAATAGTAGGGCAGACTAGATTCTTCAGCCTTGGTGAGGCAACTAATCTAGGAGAAGGAAAACTCTGAATTCAAACCTGCTAAACTCCGCTTAAAAAATTGACCTTGTGTCATATCCTGCCCGAGCGGAGGGGTTGGGTAAATAGGATCAGTAAATGATAATTTCTAATCTCGGATATTCAAACAATAATGGTTATATTCTTAAATCTATTAAAGTACAAGGTTTGGTAGAAATACCTCCCACATTTTTAAATCGTCGCCTCTATAATGCAAGTAAACATAGATAAGTGGCAATTCAAACATTTTTTTTTTTTAGATACGATCATTTGCCATCATGCCTTGGATCGGTGCATACGATGTATTTGCTGTTGACAATTTTTTAGACAGACTAATCTGTAATTGCTATATAAACAGCTTTTCGTGCTCATTTCATGTTACATCGTTATGATGCTATACCAGATAGAAAAACGATAAAGCTATGTGATAGTTTTATGGCATATCAACCTTTCTAGGTTACTTAATGCCCAATCTATTTTTATACAAATAACAAGTTCTTTTTCAAACAATTCAGTTTATCGTAAGTACACAGTTTAATTGACAAAAATATTTTTTATTTCAAGCTATTCAGTTTTGTCTAACATTTCTATTTCTAACAATTCAGTTTCGTATAAGTATAGTTTATATTTACACGCAGTTAAATATCAAAACAGTTCTATTTCAAACAGTTCAGTTTAGCATAAGTACGTAGTTTATATGTCAAAACAATCTATTTCGAGCAATTCAGTTTAACATAAGCTCACAGTTTAGTTCTATTTGACCCATAGATAGGACCCTATCAGGTGCTACCACTCCGGGCCACAGTGGACCTTGGAGCAATGGCGATGAAGGGGTACTCCGCATTTCCTAAAGCTCCAGAATTATTGGAACCTCACCATCAGATTGTCTAGTGTCATATCCAGGACACTCTTTGGGTGTGGTCTTCTCTGCAGAGGGGTAAAACTCACCCAGCGCTTATCCTGGATATGACACAAAACAATCTGATGGTGAGGTTACAGTAATGCTGGAGCTTTGGGGGATTCAGAATACCCCTTCATTGCCATCGCTCCCAGATCCACTCTAGCCCGGAGTGGTAGCACTTGATAGGGTCCTATCTATGCTTCAAATAGAACTAAACTGTGTACTTATACTAAACTGAATTGTTTGAAATAGAACTGTTTTTGTATGCTAACCTGAATTGTTTGAAACAGAACTGTTTATATGTATAAAAATGGATTCAGCATTAATAACCTACAATGGTTGATATGCCATAAAAACAAACCTAATTAAATCAAACCAAACCAAATCTAGTATAAGCCATACATACTAAATAGGGCTTATACATTTCTATGCATGACAGAAGCAAAAGCATGTGCCTCTTCGACAATGCTGTCGTTTGTGATCTTGTCTATAAAAGCTTCAATTGATATTTATTAGTAAAAGTCAAATCAGAACTTTTAAAGTCGTCCTCTGTGCTATTCTTGATCTCTCAGACGCCATATTGTTTAATCAATTTTTTCCTTTGTTTTTTGTTTTTGTTTTTTTTGTTTTTTTTCGTATTAATAAAGTATTTTATTTAGTTTTAGTTTTAAATTAAACTCCTTCAACCATTAATTTTGACTGGCATTTTTCATCGAAATTTTTGCTGCTTTTAAAATTTTTTAGCTGCTTAAAAAAACATTGCAACTCACTCAGAGATTGACGGGCCTAATGAGTTACCATAAAAAAACATAAAAACAACAACAACAACAACAACAACAACAAAAATGGTTGAAGTAAAAAAAAATTAGTCAAAATTAATGTTTGATAGGGCTTAAAAAATAAAGAAAAGAAAAATGAATTTTGTTAGATTATTTGGCTTAATGTTTCAAATAAATTAAAATCCGAAATTCATTATTTTAGAAATATTTTTCCAAATTCTTCTCGATATTTGAGTATTTTGTATTGATTTCACTAGCATGAACTTTTAGTGAAACTGACATCCATTAAGAAAAAAATAATTATATCACAAAAAAAAATTGAACCAACTTTCATTAAATTCATATCATTAACAAGTAGAATTAAAAGGATATGATATATAAAATATTTTCTTACATTTGATAAAAGTTTAATTATTTGAATTATTCTCATTTTTACCGCTCTGTCGATAGGGTTTAGTAAGAATCCACCCAAAAGGAGTATAACATTGAACTAAATTTGATAGAAAGGTTCCGGTTCTAGAGATCTGAAAAGTATGGAGTACTCCTTCATTGCCATTAACCCCAAATTCAAGGCGCCTCTGGTGGTGTAATGGTTAGCAAGCTCGACTAGCAAACCTACACGAGTGAGTTCGAGTCTCATTGGGTGCCCCTTTCATATGGCCTAGTGCCACATCTAAACAAAAAGCTTAGTAAATTTCCATTACCCCCAAGTTCAAACTTGTAGTGTTAGTACCATTTTAGGTCTAATAGAGCAGGTTAAAGATTATTAGCATTCGATAGGACTGAAGGTAAAAAGAAGAAACCATTTTCAAAAAAATGTTTGATTTGGTTTCTTTGCTTAATGGAAGATCAACCTTTGTAGGTTATTTAATACCAAAGCCATTCTCCTAGAAGAACAGTAGTGGTACTATTTAACCCACAGCTAGGAGGATAATAGGGTTCATACCTTTCCTAAGGGTATTTACCCGAAAGTGAACGTAATAGCGCGACTGGAGTACGAACTCTCTTACTACGATTCCGCAGTCGATCGCGTTAACCATTTCACCACCAAGACACCCCCTAAAAATATAAATTTGAGTGTGGAATGAATGCGATTCTCTAAGTTCTATAGTCCAGAATTTGGTCCCTGTGACTTTTGGCTATTCCCTAAGCTCAGAAGTGGTCTTTATGAGACATTTGAGGAGATGAAAGAGACTGTGACGAAGGTCATTGACACGCTCACACAAGAGGACTTCCATGAGGCCTTTCAGAAGTTGTTGGAACGGTACAAGTGCATTGCAGCCGGATGAGATTACTTCGAAGGGGACTAGGGTTTAATGTATGTCCTATCAATAAAAGTGCCCATACGAAAAAAGTCTGGAAACTTATCGTATGCACCTCGTATATGATATGCAAGATGTTTGATTTTGTTTTATGGTATATCAACCTTTGTTGTTTATTTAATGCCAAATCTTCTATACATACATATATTAGATATATGATTTGCAAACACATTTTCTTGATAACATTTTTAAACGAGCCCAAACTCATTTTACTTCACATAGTAAAATGGTCTTAAGTATTCCAATATAACAGTAACAATTTAATATCAATTTGCACACATAGTTTTTTGGTATTTTCATTTTTAAAGGAGTAGAAGTAATTTGTTCGAACACTTGTATTATTATTGTTTCTATATAGTTAAATGGTTTCAATTATTGCTGTCTAACTTTTATAATTCTATTCAATACTAATCCTTTGTTTGTACATAGTGAAGTGGTTACAAGTATTGCTATTTAACACTAATTATTTTATTCAACATTACACATTCATTTGCACACGGTTAAATATTTCCAAGTATTGTTTTATATCACTAAAAAATTAATCAAACATCAGTCATTTGTTTAATGATCATACACATCTATTTCAAACAATTCACTTTAGTATAAGTCATTTGTTTACACTCAGTTTTAATTTCAAACAGTTTTATTTGACCTATAAATAGGATTCTATCAGGTGCTACCACTCTGGGCCAGAGTGGACCTGGCAGTAATGGCAATGAAGGGGTACTCTGCATTCCCCGAAGCACCCGCATTACTAGATCCTCACCATCAGATTGTTTAGTGTCATATCAGGACACTCGTTGTGGGGGAGGGCTTACCCCACGGCAGAGATCCAATTGTGCTTCTTTAAGCGTTTTTGCATCGGTACCAGAGATTATAGATAAAAGAGATGTATTCAAATTAAAACAGGCAGCATTTTTCAAAACAAAAAAGAATCAACAATGAATGAAACATTATTCTTTTTTCAAGATGGCCCTCTTATTCCTGCAAGATTTCGAATAATCGAAATAACCCCGGAGATTCCTCGTTTGACATTAAGGGAAGCAGTGCCGTTATATGTACTTTAAAGTCTTCCTTCCCGCAAATTCTACTCTTGAGATGAAATTTCAATTCAACTCTAACTCATAAACCTACAATTGGTACTACACAAGCTAATCATTATACATAATCAGTGAAAAAAACTATATTTTCCCATTTTCCTCGCCTCTCACGGCGCGGTTTTGCCCATGGCAATAAACGGAGCCAAGGGAGATCACTCAAATATAGTAATTTACGAAGCTCTTTGTTTCGATGTTGCACAAGGCCGATTGAATTGGGCACCCAATGAGACTCGAACTCACTCTTGCAAGTCAAGCTTGCTAACCATTACACTACCTGTGTAGTATTTTGACCTTCGACCCGGCCCAAAAATGCTATTCCAAGGTGATGCACCGGAAGGAAGTGACACATTCCAATGGCCAGTAATCGAAAGAGATCGCGTGGCCGGATTAAGGCTGATAATATGGGACAAGGTGAAGGTCCCACTGTGCCACTACAGAGTGATGCACCGGAAGAGAGTGACCTCTGAACAGCATGACAGTTATTTCCGCTTGATGACGATTAAACATTCGATTTCAAAGATCGAGTGGGCGTCAAACGATTATATAACTCAGTTGAGTTCGACGAGCCAGTTGAGTTCCAGACGGTTGGAGAAAATAATGTGATAGGGAAAGCCACACCCGGCTGAAGGGGCCCTCGGGAAGCCCTGATGAATTGGGGTCCAGAGAAGATGCTGATAAGATGCAGTAAAGAAAGCCAGCACCCAGCAGAGTGGACCCCAGGGCTCCGGTTGAGCATCAGAAGAACAAGAAAGACACAACGTGACGGCCATAAGTTTGGGGTCAAAATATTTCAGTTATGTTCGGTCTACAGCACCCTCTCACAGTAAAACCCCACACAACCTTTCAAACCCTTGCAATAAAGTGAGAGGTAAATATTTTTATAAAGAAGTCTTCCTGCATCGTTTATTACTGTGTCTGATCAATTTATTGCGTCAGTAGGTATCCTGCATGAACATGTATATGTGTATATAAGCATATTTATTATGTGAGTATATAACACCTGTGGTGACCAAGAGATCACTCAAATATATGCGGTATATAAACGGTATCAAGCGATATATGAATTCTGTACGGCAACGGAACGAAACAGAACATGATATTAAGATATCGTGCGTAGGTGTTCGGCAGATTTTCTGGTCGTGATAATTCAATACATAATAATATTAATTCCTCTACTTATAAAAAAAAACAAAAAAAACATGTACATGATATTAAGAGTTATGTAAAAAGAAAAAAGTTGCAAGGAACGAGGTGTGGTGAAAAGGAAACCTGCTGCACTTGTACTATCAAAATGCACCAAGACTGGTGATCGAAAAGTATCAAGAACTGATCAATCTGCTTGAAATGATAACTTTGAGCTACATTAATATATTTGCTCTTAAAAAATCTTGCCCAGTCAACTGGAGCTGTAGAATACACCGACTGCTTCTCTGCAGAGGGGTAAGACCCCCACCACGAACGAGTGTCCTGTATATGACACTAAACAATCTGATAGAGAGGTTCCAGTAATGCTGAAGCTTTGGGGAATGCAGAGTACCTCTTCATTGCCATCGCTCCCAGGTCCACTCTGGCCCAGAGTGGTAGCACTTGATAGGGCCCTATCTATGGGTTAAATAGAACTAACAGTATACTTATGCTAAAATGTATTCTTTGAGTAAACTGAATAGCTTGAAGTAGAAATGTTTTTGACAAACCGTACGTACATTTAAACTGCGTACTTATGCTAAACTGAATTATTTGAAATAAAACTGTTTTTCGACATTAAAACTGTATTTACACTTAACTTAATTGTTACATATAACTGCTTGAATAGTTTGAAATAGAAATGTTTTTTGACAATTGAACAGTGTACTTTTAATAAACTGAATTGTTTGAAATAGAGCAGATTATTGACATAAAAATGGATTTGGCATTAAATAACCTACAAAGGTTGATATGCCATAAAACACAACAAACCAACCAACCAACTTAACACATCTATATCATAAATAAATATTAGGAGTTTACTTGTTTAAAACGATTTTGAATTATATTTATTGGATTGGAAAATAATAATATTAGATTGATTAATTAAATGAGTAATTGATTGATTGATTGGTTGGGGTTATTTTATGACAAGAATTTAGGAAATAACTTATATATTTGCATTTTTGTGGAGATGTTTAAGATTGTATTTATTTATTTATTTATTCGCTTATTTGTTTGTTTATCTAACGTTTCTTTTTAACGATATCTCAGAAACCTTTCGGATACTTTTTACAAATACAATTTCTTACTGATCCTGTTTATGCTTATAATTTTTGGGTATAATTTTATTTTTCCCAAGAAGAACAAAATGTCAATTTCTAATAGGTTTTTCATATTGTTTGTGTTGAAAAAACGTTGTCTAATGAGAACCAAATCTCCGCATTCTATAAGAAAATGTTAAACAATGTAGGGTGTTTGACATGCTATCATCATTATCATCATATCGCGCTGGTAGCACGGATATCCCTGACCCTCTCTCGCCACTTTTCCCTATCGTTCATCGCCCTAGGTAGGTCTTGAGGACAACATCCCGTATCCTCACATAGCTGCTGAATGTATGTTCGTGCTGGTCGTCCTGCTTTTGCACGGCCATGTGTGGGGGTCCATAAGAATACATCACTTATGAGTTCGTCCCTGCTTCTCCAGCAGTGTCCTGCATGTCTGGCTCGTCTAACTTGAATAGTTTTCGTGATAGGTGGTAGGTGGCCGTACAGTTGGTGTCTTGTGGGGTGTTGCCGCCGTTCCTCTTATTTGAATATAAAAGTGCGTGTAAGTTTTGTGTAACCAATGCACAATCGAGATTTAGTAACTTCTTCCTTTTGGGATTTTCGGAAAGCTGCTTTCTATTCTCCTTGCCTGAGTTATCTAAGGAAGAATTTAATCCATATGTTGTTAATCCAATATTTTACCATTTGTATTAGATAAGAATACTTGACACCATGTAACTGTGCTTACATTATGTTTATTAAGAATAGGTTCTTAATGTTTAAAAATGAATTGGTTTTGGTTTGTTTATTTAATGGCTTATCAAACTTCTTGGTTTATTAAATGCCAAACCCATCTTTCTTGGGGGATAGCAGAGGTATATTTCAACTCATACCTGGAAGGATGAGGAGATTCATACCTATCCCAAGGCTATTTGCCCTAAAGTGAACGTAATAGTATGGCTGGAGTTCGAACTTGCTTACTACGATTCTGCTGTCCAGTACTT
Organism: Sepioteuthis lessoniana; assembly: GCA_963585895.1. NCBI lineage: Eukaryota > Metazoa > Mollusca > Cephalopoda > Myopsida > Loliginidae > Sepioteuthis > Sepioteuthis lessoniana. Next base: position 42,412,085 of record OY757938.1, read on the forward strand.
TAAACACTATACCACGAGGTTTTGCTCGGTTGGGTTTATGACATATTAACTATTGTAGTTTATTCAATGCTAAGTCCTCTTTGTACATATATAATAAATATACATGATTTGATTTAGTTTGGTTTTATGGCATATCAACGATTGTAGGTTAATGCCAAATCCTCTTTATACATAAAACATACGAGGTGCATTCGATAAGTTTCCAGACTTCTTCGTTTTAGCACTTTTGTTGATAGGACACACATGAAACGCTAGTCCCCTTCGAAGTAATCTCTTCCGGTTGCAATGCACTTGTTGTGCCGTTCCAACAACTTCTGAAAGGCCTCATGGAAGTCCTCTTGTGTGAGCGTGTCAATGACCTTCGTCACAGTCTCTTTCATCTCCTCAATTGTCTCAAAACGATCGCCTCTGAGCTTAGGGAATAACCAAAAGTTACAGGGAGCAACGTCTGTACTATAGGGAGGGTGAGAAACTGTCTTGATGCCCATCTTGCTCAAATAGTCTGTGACAAGGATGGAGTTGTGGACTGGTGCATTGTCCTAGTGGAAATGCCACTGAGCCGATTTGAAGAGTGCTGGCCTCTTCCCTCGGAATCTCTACCTGAACTCCCTTAAAACCTCGACAGAGTAACCCTAACCCTAACCCTTTAGCCAATCAACTCGGGTGTATTGACTTCTTACTCCTCCCACACCTCTCATCATCCCTTACAGACTCCCTGCCTTCCTTGAATCTCTTATGCCACTCAAAAACTAATGCTCGATTCATGCAAGAGGGTCAAAAAGCAGTCTGAAACATTCCATACGTTTCTGTGGCATTTTTCCAAGTTTAAAACAGAATTTTATTGCATATCGTTCTTCTAAAGTGTCAGATTGTATTTTTGAAATTCACCAGCTGTGACAATTAGGCTTTAGTAGAGTATATTTCAATTACTTCTGTAACTGTTGATTTGAAGCTGAAATCATAAAAATTGGCCAGTCATCTCATAAGATGTATAGCAATAAGATACTGAATCTTCAAGAGTCTACGACAATTTTAAATGCCCATACGAAAAAAGTTTGGAAACTTATCGTATGCACCTCGTATATATGATTTGTAAATACATTTTGTTTATAACATTCTTAAACGAGATTGATCTTCTTTTTTGGGGGGGGGCACATAGGTAAATGGTTTCGAGTATTGCTATATGTAAGTCACAATTTAACATCAGTCATTTGTTTGAATATAGTTTGTTCTGTTTCAGCCTATCAGGTGCCACCACTTCAGATCAGAGTGGAACTGGAAGCAATGAAAATTAAGGGGTACTCTGCATTCCCCAAATCTCCAAGGATGGAACTTCACCATCAGATTGTTTAATGGTAGGGGTCTTGCCCCTCTACAGAGATGCACTCGGTGTATTCGACTGGGCTTGTTTAAAAGTGATTTATAATTAGTTAATTGAAACTATGTAATTGCTTAAAATACTTGAATAGTTATGTCTATATTATTTGTCCTGTATAGGAATACTTGAAACTCTATAACTGTGAAAATTATTTGTATTAAGAATCATAGTGTATAAGGAGTCAAAAATGCCATAACGTTCTGCGGGAGAAGTGAAGTGGGATAAAAGTGAGATGAATGGAGTGAAATTTCCTCTGATTATAATGTTAATATACCTATGGGTGAGTAGTAGGGCAGACTGAGTTCTTCAGCCTTGGTAAGGCACCTCGTCTAGGAGAAGGAAGACTCTGAATTCAAACCTGTTAAACTCCACTTAAAAATTGACCTTGTGTCATATCCTGCCCGAGCGGTGGGGTTTGTAAATATGGTAATGTTAATCAGCTATATATCTGATAGGATGTGGTTTATTTTTAATCAAAATGAAAATGCATAAAATAGTTATAAGGAACTAGCACAAAATGGGGGACATATTTTCCGTTTCAAATGTTTTTAAATTCCATTTTTACATCTGTCTGTCTGTCTGTCTGTCCGTCTCTCTCTCTCTCTCTCTCTCTCTCTCTCTCTCTCTCTCTCTCTCTCTCTCTCTCTCTCTCTCTCTCTCTCTCTCTCTCTCTCTCTTGATAAAGTCTGTGGAGGTTCAGGTTTTTTGTATTTCAGCTTTGGTTTGGTTTGTAGGGCTTTATGGCATATCAACCTTTGTAGGTTATTTAACGCCAAATCCATTTTCACGCGACTAATCAGTTCTACTTCAAACAATTCAGTTTAGCATCAGTACACAGTTTGTCAAAAATATTTCTACTTCAAACAATTCAGTTTATTCAAACTGTTATATAACAATTCAGGTTAGTATGAGTACAGTTTCAATGTTAAAAACAGTTCAATTTCAAATAATTCAGTTTACCATAAACACGCAGTTTAATTTGTATTTCATTAGTAACTTTTAATAAGTTATACTATAGATATAATTATAATAGAGAAAGCAACAACAAAATTCTAAGTTTTATCACATTTAAAGAAATAGCAGATAATTGTGTGTATTGTCTGTTTTCTCGGGTACACCTTCTCTTTGACAATATTAAATGATAAATGTATTTCTTCTTACGTCACGAAACAAAATAAATATCCTCATGTTTTGTTGTGTTGTCTAGAAGCCTGTCATGTCAAGTACATACTCCATGTCATTACGAAGTGTTGGATCGAACCTTGCTCACATTATATAATACAATAAAAAAATCCTCTTGTTCTCTTGTAGGTGTTATTTCTATATAATCTCAGTCACTTCTTCTCTACAATAGATCTAGAAAACAAGCTGATGTATATTTCCCTGACGTCATTAATAAAAATCTTTTTAAATGTAAATAAAATTGAATTTATTCTACTTTTCAGCTTTTGATCCTTTAGTGAAAGTGACTGAATTATTACTTATATCTATGGGTACGGGTTATTCGGTTTGTTTGTTTTTTTTCGTTTTGTTTCGTTTGGTTGGTAGTAAGCGGTTTTGGGTTTTGAGTATCTGACTCCATTTGTTATTCTTCTTCTTATCCCCATTCAATTCGTCGGTGTCTTCTTGTCTGTGAAGGCTGAAAATGAATAATTGAAGGAAGGAAAGAAAGAGACTAAGATACCCTTTAAATCACAACTTTATTTTTGGGTTTCATACGATTATTCTGTAGCGAGGAGATGTCTTCCTGGACTATTTAGAGAACAGTCGCGTCTCCCAAAAAAAGGTGTTGAAATGCAGTAGTCATTTTCAGTGCATGATACGTCCGAATTCAATGTGGTCATATCCAGTGGGTTTTTTTTATAATGTTTGCTTCGGCGGTGTTGGCTCGCTAGAAGCAGACATGGCAAGGTATCTGGCTAAAAAAATCTAATCAGCACATTTGTTCGTTGCTAGCGGCTGGGTAACAAAGGGTTCGTTCAGTGCAACGGTGGAGACTGAAGTGTGGTAGAATTTTTCTTTTGCTCAGAGACGGCCCTTTCTCCGGGAATAAACCGCCTGTACCTTCTATCAGGGGTTTCTGGGGATTTCAACACTTTTCGAATTTATTTTATTTTATTTTTATTTCTTCTAATCTCCACATATTCTTCCCTTCTCGGGGGAGAAACATAGTCAGAGCAAGGGAAAAGTTTTAGGATAATGTTTGTCACGATATTAAAATTAGAAATGAAATTTCAAATTAGAAAAATAGTTTACGTGCTGGGTAAATCCCTGGTTTAACCGTTATCTTCTTAGGAAATTTAATCGATATTTATTTGTTTAAAATGATTGTGAAGACAAAGCATTGTGCCGTACAAAATTAGAGACAATGATTGTTAAACTGGCGGCAACACCCCACAAAGCACCAACTATACGGCCACCTGCCTCCCATCTCAAAAACTATCCAAGTTAGACGAACCAGACACGCAAGACGCTGCTGGAGAAGCAGGGACAAGCTAATCAGTGATGTACTCCTATGGACTCTAACATATGGCCGAGCAAAAGTAGGACGACCAGCTAGAACATACCTACAGCAGCTATGTGAGGATACAGGATGTAGCCCTGAAGACCTGCCAGAGGCGATGAACGATAGGGAGAAGTGGCGAGAGAGGGTCAGGGATATCTCTGCTAGCGGCACGACATGATGATGATGATGATGATTGTTAAACTGGCTTTAGTATAGAATAACCGAAAAAGTTTGATATACCGTAAAACCAACATTTTTTCTTTAAATTTTAAATTTAACTTTTTTACCTTTGGTCTTGATACTTGTAAAATGATATCCTTAAAAAATGTGAGATTAGGTTAGCAATTTGGTTTAATGCCATATCAACCCTTGCTGTTTATTTAATGCCAAATCCTGTTTAAACATGTATATGATATCTAAACGAATAATTTGTTGGTAACTTATTTTTAAACGACTTAAAGCTCATTTATTTACTGGCCTTGTCGGCTGGGGCTGCTGAATACACCGACTGCATCTCTACAGAGGGGTAAGATTCCCCCAACGAGTGTCCTGTGACCCAGTCGGCCGGGGCTCCTGAATACACCGACTACATCTCTGCAAAGAAATAAGACTCCTCCAACGTGCGTCCTGTATGACACTAAAAAATCTGATGGTGAGGTTGCAGTAATGCTGCAGTTTTGGGAAATGCAGAGTACCCCTTCTTTGCCATCGCTCCCAGGTTCACTCTAGCCCGGAATGCTAGCACCTGATAGGGTCTTATCTATGAATCAAATAGAACTAAACTGTATACTTATGCTAAACTGAATTGTTTGAAATAGAACTGTTTATATTAAAAAATGACTTGGCACTAAATGACCTACAATATTTGATATGCCAAACAAAACCAATCATTTGTTTTCACAGTTAAATGATTTCAAGTGATACTATCTAACACTAATAATTGTCTTTAATGTTAATTATTTGTTTGCACACTGTTAAATGGTTTCCAGTAGAGTAAATGATTAATTATATCTATTTAACCTATCGATGGGGCCCTAACAGGTATAGGTACTAAAACACCGGGAGAGAATGGACTTGGCAGTAATAGTAAAGAAGGAGTACTCCACATTTTTCAAAGCTCCAGGATTGGAGCCTCAGCATCAGATGGTTTAGTGTCATAACCAGGACGCTCGTTTGGGGTTTTACTCCTTTGCAGAGATGCAGTAGTCATATTCTACAGTGCATCCTCCCCTGCAACTGACAGAATAGTTAAAAGGAGTTCAAGAATTTTGAATGATTACCATAATTTTATGACGATGATGATACATGCAACTACCAAGATAAAAATCAAAAATGAAAAGCTACGAAAATATTTTACAGGTTTAAGAAAATTCCAAATGATTGAGTAGGGAAAATTGAAGTAAGTCAAGTCTAAAAAATTTTGTTATTCTAACATTGGTGATTTGATGAATGAGCTATCATTTTCTTTTAAGTATTTTTGAAACTGAAGGCTGAAACTCGTTGCTCCCTCCTTTTTGTTATTATATATGATGCACACAGAAAAGTGAAGCTGTTTTGTTTTCTGATTGTTTTCCTATTAAGCAACGACACTGTCAGTCAACTATTCTCCTGAGTTGGAGCCTAGACTACCTATACTCTCAGCAAAGGCTTAAGACCCACCAACCCAAAAAGTGTGTCCCATGTACGATGCTAAACTGAATCTGATGGCGAGGTTCAAGATTTGAACATTTTAGGAGTCTGTATACCTCTTCATTGTAATTACTCCCAGGTCCACTCAAACCTGCAGTTTTAGTACCTGTTAGTGTCACATTTATGGTTCAAATAGATCTGTAAAAATATCATTTGTATTCGCGCCGACAGCAGATAAAAGAAAAACTCTCAACACAAAAAATACTAACTTAAACGTAAAATGAACGCGATTCAATAACCTTTACACTGTTGTTCGAAACAAGTTGATATGTCGTTAAAAACCAATCAATGAGTCTACCAAATTTTTCAATCTTAGCAAATGCGAAAATAAGATTGAAATTGAAGAAGTATTTTGTTTGTTTGTTTGTTTGTTTGTTTGCTTAATGGCATACCAACCTTCGTAGGATCATTTAATGCCAGAGCCATCCTTTTAGAAGGACAGTAGTAGTACTATTTAACCCATAGCTGGGAGTATAAGGGGTTCATACCTTTCTCAAGGGTATTTATCCGAAAGGGAACGTAATAGAGCGACTGGAGTTCGAACTCGTATATAACGATTCTGCCGTCCATTGCTTTAACCATTACGCCACGAGGACACACCCCCCCAAGAATAAGTGTGTATGTGGGTGTGTGTGTGTGTGTGTGTGTGTGTTTTGGGTTTATTTTTTTGCTGTTGTTTTTGGTTTTGTTTTTAATTTTCGGTTTTTAGCTAACCGAATAGAGACGAAGACCTGTAAATTTTGTCAGGGATTAGCGTCAGTTTTTTAATCATACACTGAGGCTGGTTGTTTGTTTGTTTGGTTGGTTGGTTGGTTGGTTGGTTCTAGTGTTTTATGGTATATCCACCTTTGTGGATTATTCAAAGTCAAATCCTGTTTATGCATCCATGTGGGACACATAATTTGTTAATGAATATTTTATAGATAATAATTTTTAAACGAACCAGAGCTCATTAGTTGGCAAAATTTAAATAGTTTCAAGTATTGCAAACAATTATTGTTCTATTTGGCTTCAAGTACTATTATCAAAGACGTGGATGGATAGGGGAAATGCATTGATGATACCAAATGCAAAAAAAAAAACACTCAAGGAGTAAAGTACAGCTGAAATATGAAGAATCACTGTCCACTGTCACTTTACTACACTCTCTCTTTCTCTTTCTATCTCTCTCCCTATCTCTCTTTCGTTCTCTCGTTCTCTCTTTCTCCCTCTCTTTCTCTCTCTTTCTATTTCTCCCTCTCTCTTCCTCTCTCTCACTTTCTCTCTTCCTCTCTCTCTCTTTCTCCCTCTCACTCTTTCTCTCTTTCTCTTTTTCCCTCTCTCTCTTTCTCTCTCTCTCTCTTTCTCTCTCTCCCTCTTTCTCTCTGTCTCTCACTCTCTCTCTGTCTCTCTCTCTCTCTCTGTCTCTCTCTGGTACAAGATTGGCACTTTTGTGTCACTTACATTTGCATTTGCATATATATTCATATATATTTGAAATTATCATATACAACATTGGCATATACATCATCATCATCGTCATGTCACACTATCAGCATGGATATCCCTGACCCAATCTCGCCAATTCTCCTTATCGTCCATTGCTTCCGGTTGGTCTTCAGGGCTACATCCCGTATCAGCAGAGAGCTGCTGTGTGTAGGTTCGAGCTGGTCGTCCTGCATTTGCTCGTCCATGTGAAGGGGTCCACAAGAGTACATCACTTATGAGCTCGTCCCTACTTCTCCAGCAGTGTCCCGCATGTCTGGTTCGTCTAATTTTGATGGTTTTCGTGATGAGTGGTAGGTGGCCATACAGTTGCTGCTTTTTGCCGCCAGGACTTCTTCAATATTGCTCGCAGTATTCTTGTGTAGTTGACATCAAGCTTTTTCTCCATACGTTTAGTTAGCGTCCATGTAGTGCATCCATATAGCAGTATCGACACGACTGCTGCTTGGAAGAAACTAACATTTGCAAATATTATATGTTACATTTATATATATATTTATAATTATCATTTACATATGTATATAAATATATACATATATGTAAGCAATAAAAAATAGAAATAGACGAGGACGGATTTAGGCTTTGTGACTTTTTGCACATTATATAAATCCGTTTTCGTCTATTCTTTTCAGGGGGTGTCCTCGTGGTGTAATGGTTAAAGCGATGGACTGCGGAATCATAGTACGCGAGTTCGTACTCCAGTCGCGCTATTACGTTCACTTTCGGGCAAATACCCTTGGGAAAGGTAAGAACGCCCTTATCCTCCCAGCTATGGGTTAAATAGCACCACTACTGTTCTTATAGGAGAATGGCTTTGGCATTAAATAACCTAAAAAGAGTTGATATGCCATTAAACAAAGAAACCAAACCAAACCTATTCTTTCCTGAACTATCTGACTATATAACATAACATTTTTTCGAAACTAGGTACTCTATGAGTCTAAACTTGTATTAATGTTGGTTCACAAATGTACCCAACACCTCCGCAACGAATCAGATGCAGCAAAAGATCAATTTTAAAGCAGAAGAGATATGGTTTAAAATCAGAGTTTTCCTTCTCCTAGAGTGGTTGTCTTCCCTTACTATTTACCAATAGCTGTAGGGAAAAAAATGAATTTATTCCTTTCCTCTTTGCACGAAGGGAAACACAAACAGCCTCGTCCAGGGTTTAAACTCATATGGTCGATTCTATGACGATAACCGTTACGCTAAGCACCTATTTCGGCCAACTACGAGAACACAAGTTCCTCTAAAAAGCTGTAATAATTTCAATCCTCACTTGTTACCTTTATCATATTTACCAACCCCTCCGCTCGGGCAGGATATGACACAAGGTAAATTTTTAAGCGGAGTTTAACAGGTTTGAATTCAGACTTTTCCTTCTCCTAGACTAGTTGCCTCACCAAGGCTAAAGAACCTAATCTGTCCTACTATTTACCCATAGCTGGAGGGAGAATAATTGGATTCATATCTTTCCCAAGGGTATTAGTGCTATGTGAAATGCAATCAGTCTCGTCCAGGACTTGAACTCGTATCGTCGTGTTCAATTCCTACGACGATAACCATTACACCACGGGCACTTGTTACCTTTATGATTTGTCCTTAAGTTGGCTCCGAGTAATCAGACTACCATAGAGCCATGATTACAATCATTATTAGGTGCCCAATTAATCAAGTCTTATACAAACGTCACTTCCCACTTGGACAACTAGCACAGAGCTAGCTCGTCTAACAAGCTATGATTACAATCATTATTAGGTGCCCTATAAATCTAGCCTTGTAGCAACGTTGTTTCCCTACAGGCCAGCGACTATAGAGCTACCTTGTCCAACCAACAATGATTCCAATCATTATTAGTTGTCCTATTAATCTAGCCTTGTACCAACGTTGTTTTCTTATAGGCCAACTACCATAGAGTTAGCTCGTCCAACAAACCATGATTCCAATCATTATTCAGTCCTCTAAATCCAGCCTTGCTCTAAATTTAGCTCAGCTGAACAAATAACTCACGTTAAACATTTTTAGGATCAAAATTAAGGCTGGCATATTTTAAATAATTGCTCATCGATACTCCAATCGCCTTAAATCGACAGAATCCCTAAACGCAAATCGAATAAACACGATGCAGTTTGCTAACGAACACCTCAAAAAGGCAGTGGTTTGTTTTAAATTTATGATTTTTATTTTGTTTAAATTTATGATTTTATTTTGAACCCATTAGTCCTACTTCAGTCATTTGAAAATAAATTGGACTGGAATCATGCAGAGAGCGCTATTACTAATTCATCGGCAACTGAGTAGAATTTCTAAAATTGGATGAAAATTTAATCGCCTATTTCACGAAGACAACTCCTTCGTGGCATTTTTACTATGCGGCAATCGTGAGATGATTAAGCATATTACGCCAACAGAATGAATGATTACAGCCCATGGGTTATAACATGGTACTAAATAGAGAGAGGTCCAAACTAAATTCTCCTTACTTTTAAACAGTTATGTTTTTTTTTATGATACTGCTAGCACGGTTCCTGTTACTTTTGACTAAGATCCGAGTGTAGTATCTGATCACTGTATAAGATCCAACTCATGGTCCCTGGCACAATTGGCTAAACTCAGAGTTTATTATAAGAGTGCGCTGCGAAAAATCAAAGTGTCATTCCTTGGTAAATCTTCCCTTATGAAGATGAATAACTGTTCATATCTTCATTTACATACCCTTTTATTCGGTAAGTATTTGAAATGATTGCCTTATTGAAAGCTTTTATAATTATAATATTAATAATATATAGACCTTGCTAGAGGACTGTGGTATAAGGCTAGAGTGAGACGCTAACGTTTGAACACTGGTCGCTAGTATACGAAAATGGCAAACCTCTAGATAATATAAATAAAAATAGCGGTAGGATATCAGTAGTTGGACCTCTTTGAGAGACGGACTTCTATGAGAGGAATACTTCAATAATAGCTTGACCAGTACACTTTTTGTCTAAAAGCAATTCTGTTACTGTTCCAGGCAAGTCTGTATAGTTAAAAATTGACCTTGTGTCATATCCTACCCGAGCGGAGGGGATGGTAAATATGGTTACAGATAGTAACTATCTTTCATTTCTCTTATTTTCTGTTAGAGTATTAATTTCGGTTGGAATGAAATACCCACGCTTTTGTTAATTTGTCTGTCAATTATTTATTCTTTTTATGCACATGTGAGCGTTATAAAAAAAACTAAAAGAAATTATCGAAAATGATGGTGGATACAACTTGTAATTAGTGCACTTGGAACAATCCCAAAAGGACTGGTAAAGGGATTAGAGGACTTGGAAATAAGAGGATAAGTAGAGACCATCCAAACGATCATCATTAAGATCGGCCAGAATACTGAGAAGTGTCCTGGAGTTTTGAAGAGACTTGCTGTCACTTAAACTCCAGTGAAAAACCATCGTCTAACATTGGTGTGAAAAACTATCAAAGGAGTAAAGTAACCATAATAATTATAATAAAGTGGACTTTGCCGTTCTGGCAAGACCACAGAGTAAAATTCTAGGACGGTAAAAAGAGGGATAATATCTAAACCTTGCTTGAGAGATGAAGAAGCTATGGAATATGAAGGTGACGGTGATACATATAGTAGTTGTGCACTTGAAACGATCCCCAAAGGATTGATAAAGGAATTGCAGGACTTGGAAATCAGAGGACAAGTAGAGACCATCCAGATTACAGTATTGCTAAGATCGGCCAGAATACTAAGAAGAGTTATGGAGACTTGAGGAGACTTACTGTCACTCAAACTCCAGTAAAACACCATAAGGACCAATCATATTAAAGCAAAAATTGATAATATGCAACAGAACAGCAAGTGTAACGAAAGAAAAAATTAAAAAAGAGAATCTCAGGAGAACCAGAAAGCTACTGGAAACAAAACTATATCCTAGTAACCTAATTAAAGCGATAAATACCAAGGCTGTCCTCCTGGTAAGATACCCGGGACCATTCATGAAGTGGACCAGAGAAGAACATAAACAAATGCAACAAAAGGGTCATCTCACCCCGGCCAGAAGATTAAACTTACAGTTAATTAATAAGAATAAAAGAACTTGCCATCAAGTGGATTTTGCCGTCCCACTGGACTACGGAGTGAAAATAAAAGAAAGCGAAATAATAGACAAATACATGGACCTTGCCAGAGAACTAAAAAACCCTGAGATTGACGGTAATACCAACTATGGATTATTTAATGACAAATTCTGTTTATATATATATAAAATTAGCGTATAGTTTGTTGGAAACTTTATTTTAAAACGAGTTAGTCCTGTTTTGTTATCACACAGTTAAATTCACTCAAGTATTCCAATCTAATACAACCAATTCTATTTAATATTAATTATTCGCTGGCACACAGTTTAAATGGCTTCAAGAATTGGTATCCCGATGCAACTGACGATGAGCCACAGCCTTCTAGCACCTTTAAGAAAACAAGGTTAGGTACTTCTTGATTACAAGAGCGGTTTGAAGAATATGATTGGGAGAGTCCTGTAGGCGCTCGACATTACCAGCCGATTAATCGGATCGAACCAATTCGATAGCCCATCAAACCCAGTAAGGGCCAAAGGGGAATGTCGCAGGTCACATATCTACTTCGGTTGCCGGTTCATAGACTATTCTGCCACGAGGATCCTTTTCCCAAATATTACGAATTGCCATCCATAGTCAACAGGGGGTCTCATTGTGGGGTCGGAGGAGGAATTACTTCTCTGCAGAGATGCAGTCAGCGTATTTTACAGCCCCAGCTGACAGAGAAAAATATAAATCATTCATATATTTGAAAGAAAGAAAGAAAGAAAGAAAGAGAAAAAAAAGATGAATCAATAGTATGCAAGAAAGAAAGAATGAAAGAAAGTATTATATACGGATACTTGAAACCAAGTAATTGTCCGCAAATTATTAATATTAAGAAAGTTAATAATGTTTTCAAAAGATCATAAATTACTCGAAACAATATGGTTGTGTGCAAATTATTTGTAATAGACTGGAATATTTTTGCCCAATCTGATGGTGAGGTCCCAGTAATGCTGGAGCTTTGGGGAATGCAGAGTACCTCTTTATTGCCATCGCTCCCAGGTTCACATTGGCCCGGAGTGGTAGCACCTGATAAGGAGGACCCTTATCAGGTGCTACCACTCCGGGCCAATGTGAACCTGGGAGCGATGGCAATAAAGAGGTACTCTGCATTCCCCAAAGCTCCAGCATTACTGGGACCTCACCATCAGATTGGGCAAAAATATTCCAGTCTATTACAAATAATTATATCGGTTAAATAGAACTAAACCATGGTTTGAATTTACTGTTTTTTGTATTTAAACGGCGTATTTATCCTAAACTGAATTGTTTAAAATAGAACTGTTTTGACATCTAAACTGTGTATTTATACTAAACTGAATTATCTGAAATAAAACTGTTTTTATATTAACTCTGTGTATTGCCCGATCGGCTGGGGCTGTAGAACACACCGACTGCACGTCTGCAGAGGAGTGAGACCCCACCAACGAGTGTCTTGCTTATGACACTAAACAATCTGATGGTCAGGTTCCAGTGATGCAGGAGCTTTGGGAAATGTGGAGCATCCCTTCATTGCCATCGCTCCCTGGTCCACTCTGGCCCGGAATGGTAGTACCTGATAGGGCCCTACCTATGGGTTAAATAGAATTTACTGCATACTTACGCTAAACTGAATTGTTTGAATTAGAACTGTTTAATTAAACTGAATGGCTTGAAATAGAAATGTTTTTGACTGTTAGACTATAATTAAACTTTAAACAGCATGCTTATGCTAAACTGAATTGTTTGAAATGGAACTGTTTTTGACATTGAAACTCTATTTACACTAAACTGAATTGTTTAATATAGAACTGTTTTGACATTTAACTGTGTGTAAACAAAATCTGTACTCATGCTAAACTGAATTAGCTCTGTTTGACTAAACTGAATAGCTTGAAATAGAGATGTTTTTGTCAATTAAACTGTGCACCCATTCTAAACTGATTTATTTGAAATAGAACTATTTGCATAAAAATGGATTTGGTTTGGTTAATATGCCATAAAAACCAACAACCAACCAACCTGAATATTTGAAACCATGGAACATAGCTGAAATAACTCTGTATTTTATCAGCAAATTTTGCTCTATACATAGTGAGAAATGTATAAAATATTTCTAGGCTATTTTTGCAGACAGTGAAAGTCACTTTTGGGCAGCTATAGTAGTAATCGTCTGCCACACAAATCCGCGAAACAATACTTAACAAAAAAGGAAATATTTAGCAAATATGGAGAAATAACTTTTTTAAAGCAAATAACCAAAGAAAAATGTTTGTTTTGTTTTTTGTTGGTTTTTTTTTTTTAATTTCTTTAAAAACATTATGAAATGTCTGCATCTGCATTTCCGTATAAAACTTTTTTCTGCATGAAACAACACAACAGTTTCCGAGAGTTGCCTATCAGACACAACACAATTCATTAAGAAAGCAAAAAAAGGAAACAAAATGGCCTCACACCTCGCCAACGAGCAGACGACAAACAAAAAAACCGGAATCACGAAAAGAAGTCGAATACTAACAAATAGCGTTATTAACAAATGAAATTTTAAATAATTACCTTCTTTGTAATGTTATTAGTTGACTCAGCATCTAATTTCTTAGTTGACTCGTGGCATAAAAAACAACGAAGAAGAAGAAGAAGAAGAAGAAGAAGAAGAAGAAGAAGAAGAAGAAGAAGAAAACATTTGTCATGTCTATTTTAGTTTTTGTCGCAAGATTATTTGTGTTAATGACAAGTTGGGGGCCAAAAAATAATCCAAAATAACCTTTTCTCTAACAGTTCACAAAATTGTAGACTCCTGTTGTTCCAGGTCTCTGTATTACGTAACAAGTCATTATGATATATATATATATATATATATATATATATATATATATATATATATATATTTAACGGTTGGTATAAAAAATGTTCGTTGTTATTGTACTAGTGTAGGTATAAAACTTGAAATATAAAACTATGATCCGGACTTACATCTTCCTTTACTCTGAGTTCCACGTTCTGCCGCAATCATCAAACGGAAAATCAATATCTGTGGCTGTGTCAGTTCTACTGTATGAATGCACCCCGAAGACTCTTACGAAACGTTTGGAGAAAAAGCAAGGTAAGAACTGCAAAAGGATGCTGCGCACTGTTTTGAACTAATCCAGGTAGTAACACTCTACAAAACAGCAGTTGTATGGCTACTTACCTTCCATCTCACAAACGGAAAGTAAGACGATCAAGATATGTTGGGAACTGATGGCGAAGTAAGGCCGTTTTCTTACCGATTCCTTTACATGGACGAGCCGGTATTGATCGGCCAGCAAAGATTTATATACATCAACTTTGTGTGGACATTGGATGCATTCTAGAGGATCTACCAGGAGCGATGAAAAATACGGAAGGATGGCGAGAGAGAGAGAGAGAGAGAGACAGAGACAGAGAGAGAGAGAATAAGGGAACTTCGACTTGATGACGATATATATATATATATATATACATATATATATATAGAGAGAGAGAATACATATATAGAGAATACACCCAATATATACAATACATATATATAGAAAACACACAATAATCATCGATAAAAACCTAAAAAAACACGCCTCAAAGATCTACATACAACCCTACACCAGAGAGGATATCTAGCAACACTAATAAATAAAGGGTTGGAATAAGCAGAAAAATACCTCTAAGAGAATTAAGGAACCCGAAAAAACACAACGAAAAACCCCTAGCATACGTCGCAACCTACAACAAAATTAATCCAGAAATATTTACAGAAATAATGAAAAATCTGGAAGAAATTGAAAACAAAGACAAAATCAAAAAAATACTCAACACAACAAAAATCATTAAAAGCCAGAGACAACCCAAAAATCTTAAAAGAATACTCATCTCTTCTACATTCGGAAAAAAAAACACAACATGAGGAGTTACTAAATGCAAAACTGAACGAAGCAAAATATGTGATATAATTATATAAGGTAAATCCTACACTTTTAAAAACCCTGAAACCAAATTCAAAATAAATACAAAACTTCAGCTGCATCTAAAAAAAACGTAGTATACATAATTAAATGTAACGAATGCAAAGAAATATACATAGGGTCTACACAGGCACTTAATACAAGGACATCACTTCACAAGAGTAATAAGAAAATAGAAGAAAACATAAAATTTAATGTTTCGAAACACCTATATCGGTGTAGCAGAGGAAAATTTAATATTATGCCAATCTTCCAAAACAACGACAACACGTTACTACAAATAAAGGAAAGAACCTTTAGAGATAAATTCAAACCTAAGTTAAATAAAACATGAACCATTCACACACAAAAACGGAAATAAACATACATACATATGTATATGGGCGTGTATATGTGTATATGTATGTATGAGTGTAGATGTATATATGTAAATATGTATTTATATGTAGGTGTATGTATATATATATGTGTGTGTGTATGTATATATATGCACACAAAAACAAGCAATTAAAAACCATTCAAACTATAAACACTAGTGAATTAAAGTCTTATTCAATACCCATTAACTAAACCTATGCCAAACATGTTCACAGACGGAAAAAAAGGGAGAAAGAACTACCAGTAAATTTAAAACCCACAAAACGCCCCATGATACAAAAAAAAGCGGTTTGTGAAACACCAAAACCACTCCAACTCCAACACACACACACACATACACACAACTATAAACATATCAAATATCAAAGAATGGTAAAGCAGACCAAAGTAAACACACTCAAGGAAAGAGGACCAAGGACCCTATATAAACAAGTCTGACCAGACAAGAGTCATTTATACTGGAAACAAGAGTGAGTTCAAGTCTCATTGAGTACCCATTTAAAAGGCCTTGTGCCACACACGTTCTCTGACGAAAGCAACAAGCTGGAAACATACATATATATAACACGTCTCTCTATATATATAAGCAACAAGCTGGAAACATACATATATATAACACGTATATATATATATAAGCAACAAGGTGGAAACATACATATATATAACACGTATATATATATATATATATATACATATATATATATATATATATATATATTAAAATAGGAAGGTCCACGAAGAGATGTGTATTTTTTTAATTCATTTATTTTGTTCTTAGAACAAAATAAATGAATTCAAAATATATATCATATATATTTAATATATATTTAATATATATCATCATCATCATCATCATGTGGAGGTGCCCCTGATGTAATTGTTATCGTCGTAGGAAGTGAACACGGTGACACGAGTTCAAATCCTGGACGAGACTGATTGCATTTCACATAGCACTAATACCCTTGGGAAAGGTATAAATCCAATTATTCTCCCTCCAGCTATGGGTAAATAGTAGGACAGACTAGGTTCTTCAGCTTTGGTTAGGCAACAAGTCTAGGAGAAGGAAAACTCTGAATTAAAACCTGTTAAACTCCGCTTAAAAATTGACCTTGTGTCATATCCTGCCCGAGCGGAGGGGTTGGTAAATAGGATCATCATCATCATGTCGTGCTGGTAGCACCGATATCCCTGACCCTCTCTCGCCACTTTTCCCTATCGTTCATCACCTCAGGCAGGTCTTCCGGACAACATCCCGTATCCTCACATAGTTGCTGAATGTATGTTCGTGCTGGCCGCCCTGCTTTTGCCCGGCCATGTGTAAGGGTCCACAAGAGTACATCACTTATGAGTTCGTCCCAGCTTCTCCAGCAGTGTCCTGCATGTCTGGTTTGTCTAACTTGAATAGTTTTCGTGATAGGAGGCAGGTGGCCGTACAGTTGTTCAAGATTGCTCGCAGCATTCTTGTGTAATTGCCGTCTAGCTTCTTCTCCAGCCGTTTTATATATATATATATATATATATATATGTGTGTGTGTGTGTGTGTGTGTTGTCATCAACAGACAGACTGTTTCGGTGTATCACAACTCTTCACGGTGGCTAGACACGTAGGACGCTTAAAGCTGGGATCGAAACCCGCCCAAATATATCTTCAGTTATAAAATTTTAAAAAACACAATATATAAAATCAGTTTTTCATTAAAAGATATTTTTTGTTTCAATTATATATATATATATATATAATTAGAAAAAAAACTTTTTTGGTGAAAAATTGATTTTATATTCTATCTTATCTGTGTATATACATATAGTGTTTGAAAAAAAAAGCAAAATAATGACTCATGACTCCGAGTTTCAAGTCAGGTGAGATGGTAATTCATGCATCAATGTATTCAATGACGTATACTTTTTGACTCTTTTGTAGTCACGTGACTATAATGTGCATGCTATAATAAGTCACGCGATTAAATTTGGCGCCAACTGGAAAGCAAATCCTCCAATCATGGGGACATCTGAACACGTGCTCCAGCCTTATTTTTAGTCGTTTATTTAAGTTTGAAAAGCTAATGATGTAATATTTCTACTCCAGGCTCAACCTAAAATTCCTTGAACCCTCAATACAGGTAGATGCTCTTTTAAGGATCGACCATTCAACTTCTGGTTCTTCGCCATTAATTCTTTTGCAATCTTAGATATATTTCGAAAGTTTAGTGCTATTCTCGTATCTCTCATTTCTAAAGGAACCATTGTGTTTATTATAAATCTACTTCCAAGGTCTTTATACATACACACAACACACACACACACACACACACACACATATATATATATATATATATATATATGATTTTTTAAATTGCTTGATAAAAGGATATCAAAAATGCTCAATGCCATTGTACCAGATCAAATTTAAAATTATCATACCACATCAAACAGAATTTAGTGTGTTGCCGAAATCTTCTGTCATAAGATTTTATTCTGTGTTTTTATTTTTATACTATTTTATAATTGAAAATTGTTATATTGCCTGTATTGTTATGCACTGTAAGGATTTTACTGATTAAAAACAGTTTTAGAGGTAAATTTTAATCATATATATATATATATATATATTGTCATCCACAGACAGACTGTTTCATTCGATCAGAAGTCTTCAGTGTGGATAGACACGCAGGACGCTCGAAGCCGGGATCGAAACCCGTCCAACTTTACGTTAGACTAAATTACAGACCTCTCGGCCACCAAGCGGACCACGTTGGCTAAAGGATTTTTTAAGGTATTTATTTTAGCAACAGCAGCCGTTTGTTTACATTTTTATACCCTATAGGCTACCAGAGTGCTCAATTCTTTCGGAGAGCTTTGCATTACGCTAGCGGCGGCCGGCAATTCCTTCGCCAGAGTGCTCAACTCCCATTGGGGAGCGTATATATTGTCATCCAGAGACAGACTGTTTCGTTCAATCAGAACTCTTCAGTGTGGCTAGACACGCAGGACGCTCGAAGCCGGGATCGAAACCCGTCCAACTTTACGTTAGACTAAGTTTCAGACCTCTGTTCAAAGACGATGTGTCCGAAATATTTCATATATAGAATTCGAAGTTTCATATAATTTTAACCGAGTTCGCGATGTAGGACTATTAATACATAAGAATATACAAAGAAACTCTCTTACAGAGCAATCATATCTGTAACATCAACGGATAGATACTATGCCATTACAGATTTATTTCGACAAGTATCCAACAGCGCCCTGCCTCATAAGATGGATAATAAAGAATGCTATAAAATATATTAGCCATCTGATGCAGAGAGACTGTTGGCGTATCGTCGAAACAAATTTATAATGGCATAGTATCTTTCTATTAAGTGTTCTTTCTTTTATATATATATATATCGTCCCACAACAAAAATATCGGATGTAAGTGAAGATATCCTGAAAGATATCTGGTTTCATTTAGTTGGAAGTTTGTTTGGGTTTTATGGCATATCAACCTTTGTAGGTTATTCAATGTCAAATCCATTTTACACAAATAACAGTTCTATTTCCAACAATTCAATTTAGCATTAAGTTCACAGCTTAATAATCAAAAACATTTCTATTTCAAGATATTCAGTTTAGTATGAGTATAGTTTTTGTTTACACACAGTTAAATGTAAAAAAACAGTCCTATTTCAAGCAATTCAGTTCAGCATACAAAAAAATGTTCCATTTCAAACAACTCAGTTTAGCATGAGCACGTTGTTTAAATGTCAAAACAATTCTATTTCAAGCAATTCAGTTTAGCATAATAGCGCAGTTTAGTTCTATTTAACCCATAGATAGAGCCCGATCAAGTGCTACCACTCTCGGCCGGAGTGGACCTGGAAGTGATGGCAATAAAGGGATAATCTGCATTCGTCAAATCTCTAGCATCACTGGAACTTCGCCATCAGATTGTTTAGTGACACATCCAGGACACTCGTTGTGGGGGTCTTCCGCCCCTTCAGAGGTGCAGTCGGTGTATTCTACAGACCCAACCGACTTGGCAAGTCTAGTTTCAGTTTCGGTCTCTTTGTTTAATGGCATATTAACCTTCGTGGGTTATTTAATATATCCCAAAGCTACCCTTGTACGAATAAAGTAGTGGCACTATTTAACTAGCTGGGAATAAAGGGATTCATATCTTTCCAAGGGTATTTGTCAGAAAGTGAACGTAAGAGCATGACTGGGGTTCGAACTCGTTTACTACGATGTCACAGTCTATCACGTTAACCACTACACCTCCTTTAATGGATATTGTCCTATAGACAATATTATATAAAACGCTACAATATAAAAAAGATTCTAACCATAATTCCAGTTTTGCAAGCAGAAAATATTCTCGCAATACCACATTATCGAGCTGTGTATTGGAAGTGAAAGACGAAACTAGTAAATCTCCATTAATTGAATGGGTAATTATCTTTTTTTTAATCTAATATATTGGATTGGTAAAAACAATTTCAGCGGTGTCTTGAAGAAAAACTTTTGACATTAGAACAACCGTAAAATAAACAAATTGATGAATAAGTAAACTGTGAAGATTGTTGGATAAATTTCTTTTGCGTCATCTTTAGCTTCTGATTAAGCACAAAGCGTGGAAAAAATATAATTCTTAAATTAATCATTATTTATTTGGTTAAAAGAACGAAACTTCGTTTTTTTTCTCTCAGTCGAGTGTGTACACATTAGGTCACGTGGTAGATCAAACATTAAGAAATGAATGAAATATCGGCATTAAATAATCCTCTCATTTACCGTTAAACAAATAGACCAAACCAATTGGGCCCCTCAGGTGATGTAATGGTTAACGAGCTAGACAACCAAACTTGAGTTCGAGTTTTATTAGGTGCCCAATTCATACGGCCTTGTGTCACATCTAAGCAAAAAGCTTAGTAAATTATGGGCACCTCGGTTGGTGTAATTGTTTGCAAACTAACTTAGCAAACCTTCAAGAATGAGTTTGAGTCTCACTGGGTGCACCATTAATAATGCCTTGTGCCACATCTGGGAAAAAAACGCTAAATAAATTACAATAAACCAAACCAATTGGGCACCTCGGGTGGTGTAATGTTTAGCAAGCATACCTTCACGAGTGAGTTCGAGTCTCACTGGGTGCCCCATTAATAATGCCTTGTGCCGCATCTGAGCATAAACGTTTGGTAAATTACAATAAACCATACCAAAGCACTGTTAACGTACTGGCCTGAGGCATTGTAGTAAACGAGTTCTCTAGAAAGTGAAGTACCTCTTTATTAACATTACTCCCAGGTCCACTGTTATTTGGAATGCAAGTGCCTGTTAGGACGCCATCTATGAGTCAAATAGAAGTATTTAACAATTTTTTGTACTCGATAGGACAATTTGCCAAAAAATGTTTGAGTTTCCAACTTAAGAAATTAGAATCTTATCTTCACCAGATATAATTACAGATGCAATTTTATCTTCACCAGATGTAATTTCAGTAAAAAACGTATACTTAGCTGAGCAAAAATAATTTCTTTGAATAATTTTTTTCTTTGTTACTATATCCTACCCAACGGCTAAGGGTGATAAGCATACTTCACTCTAATTCCTGACCGAACTCCGAAGAAAATTGATTCTGTGCAAGTCTCTGTTGTTCTATAAACAACAAATCAATAACATTCCAGCCCAGTCGGCAGAAGTTGTTGAATAAACTGACTGCCTCTTTGCAGAGGGGTAAGATCCGACACTCAACGAGTGTCCTGGATACAACATTAAACAAACTGATAGTGAGGCTCCACCCGAAATTTGAGGAATGTCGAGTACCTCTTCATTGCCATTCTTCCCAGGACAACTCTGACCCGGAGTGGTAGCACCTGATAAGGTCATATTTATAGGTCAAATAGAACTTTTTGACATTCAAACTGAGTGCAAACAAATGACTTATGTTAAATCGAATTGTTAGCAATAGAACTGTTTGATCATTTAACTGTGTGCAAATAAATAACTGATGTTTAAAGAATTGTTAGTAATACATTGCGATACTTTGAAATATTTAACTCAGTGATAACTAATGGGTAATGTTAAATAGAATTATTAGTGTTGATTAGCAATACTTGAAACTCTGTAACTGTGTGCTTAAATTTGATTGTTAGTGTTATATAGCAATTCTTGAAACGACTTAAGTGTTCGCTAATAAAATTGTTTGTTTGAAACCGTGTAACTGATTAAAAATAATAGCAGAAGTTGTGTACAACAAGTTAGTTCAAACTAAAGTTAGTTTCTTTAGAAATTCAATTACTCAAAAATCAGATTCAAATGTGAGTAAAAAATGACTGATGTTGAATTGTTAGTATTACATCGCAATACTAGAAACCATTTATCTGTGTGTTAAAAATGCACTCAAGCTCGTTTAAAAATCTAATCTACAAAATGTTTACAGATCATGTTTATCCCAGTCGGCTGGGGCTGTAGAATACACCGTCTACATCGCGACGAGTGTCCTGGATATGACACAAAACAATCTGATGGAGCTTTGGGGAATGCAAAATACCCTTTCATTGCCATCATTCCCTGGCCCACTCTGACCCGAAGAGGTAGCGATTGAAAGACTCCTATTTATGGGTCAAATAACACTTTTTGACATTTAAACTGAGTGCACAGAAATGACTTATGCTTAATTTAATCAATTTAATTGTATAAAAAAGAACTGTTTGATCATTCAACTATTTATGAATAAATGACAAATGTTTAATTGAATTGTTAGGGATACATAGAAATACTTGGAACCATTTAACTTTATTGAAGTATGCTAAATTGAATTGTTTGAAATAAAACTTTTTGATCATTTAAATGTGTGTATACAAATTTAATTGTATTGTTTGTGAACTTGAAACTATTTAACTTTGTTGACACGTTTACAAATCATATATATCTAATATATATAAATAAATGGCATTTGGAATTAAATCACCTTCAATGGTTGATATGCCATAAAACTCAACAAATCAACCACTAACATTCAGTATAATATAGGTTGTAGTCGTTTGTCTATCTTACGATTCCTTCCCTGAACATATGGAGCCACTGCTTCCAAGAAGGAACCCCAAAAATTCTTACCTTAACCTCCTAAAATTAAAGTACTTTAGAAAATGATACTCTTATCTATTGACCTCCTACCGTACAAACGCCGAAAATTTCTGCTAATGAAAGACATGAAAAACTTTCATTCTCACTGATAAACGCTCCTCCTCCTCCTATTTCATTACCAATTAAAATCTGCTTAACTTCCTCCCTTCTTCTCGCAATTCTCTTCAATGTTATTACTATACATCCACATACATGTATGGATTCACCAACCCCCACCCCGCACGGGTAGGATGCGACTCAAGGTCAATTTTTATGCGGAGTTTGACAGGTTTGAATTCAAAGTTTTCCTTCTCCTAGACTGGTTGCAAAACCATGGCTAAAGAACCCAGTCTGCCCTAATATTTACCCAAGGCTAAAAGGAGAATAATAGGATTCATTTCTCTTCCAAGGGTTTTAGCGCTATGTGAAATGCAAGCTCTCTCGTCGAAGATTTGAACTCGTCTCGCCGTGTCCATTTCCCACGACGATAACCGTTACGCCACAGCACATTCACATCAATATACATACATGCATATTCGCTACCTGTGCCCACACACAACCGTACATATACGCTTACCCCAACAGAGACCTACACTCATATGCATACGTGCTACGCCTCTACACATACATACTCGTACAGATGGAAAGTCCTCGAGGCTAAAAGTGCTAGACTACGGAATCGTGATAAGCGAGTTCGAACTCTAGTCGAGCTATTTCGTTCACTTTCAGGCTAATACCCTTGAAAAAGGTATGAAACCCCTTATCTCCGAAGTTATCAGTTAAATAGTAACATTACTCTTCTTCTACAAGGATGGCTTTGGCATTAAATAACCCACAAAGGTTGATATGCAATAAAAAGAAGAAACCTTAAGTCGTACCGTATCATTACTCTTCCACAAGGATAGCTTTGGCATTAAATAACCCACAAAGGTTGAGTCAATAAAAAAGAAACCTTAAGTAGTACCACTACTCTTCTACAAGGATAACTTAAATAACACACAAAGGTTGATAAATAACCCACAAAGGTTGATATATCATATAAACCAAGAAACTAAAGCCATTCTCATATAGACATGCTTGCACCTTCATATTGCACTGATGGGCAACAAGTTACAGAAGAGCTTATAGCGTCACACAACCGAAGCTACTTTTAACCAAGGGAGTGGGTTGATGCTTGAATTTTAAACAAGGCATTATTCTCTTTAGTCTAAAAAATAAAACTGGGCAGAATATAAACAAGGCAATGTTGTTCTATAAACTGCTAAGCATTTCCATTTTATATAACGTGTATGGTTACAAAATGTCGATGCCGCAGAGTTTGGCAGTAAATATTACCTAATAATATCCGTTTAGATTGTTCAGTGTTGCAATATTTTGGTTTGCGCAAGTTTACAGCGAGTATACTACGTGGCTGAAGCTGTTCAAGCCGTGAGAGATATCTAATGTGGTAAGTAGTATCGTGACTTCTGGTGCGCTGGCACATGGTTCATTGCTTTTCATTGCTTCACTCCACATGTGATTTGAAAGCCACACCACTGAACATGCATCTCCCATTTTATGTGATCGAACTGGGCTCTGATGCCGCGGAAACAACTTAAAAACATTTCTTATGTAGAAGATGAAGCCCCAATTGATCACAGAACAAGAAACGAAAGTTCAAGAAATTACACTCGGGTTGCAAGAACCAACATGATCAGTCAAAATCAGGTAGGCCTAAAACAGTGGATTCCAAGACCGTGCTCTTGGTCACAGATGCAAATCCGACGAGTAACATTCAGAGAGTATCAGGCGAGCTCGGCATCTCACAGTCTAGCGGTTCGTCACCTTTACGACCCCAGCAAAAGCATCCGGAGCATACCTCATGCTACCAAAATATTGCAAAACTATTGACTCACTCAAAGTATTTTATCCTACACCATCCAATAACGTAAAATATCATGGAAAATAATCGTTAAATTCGAAGATTTAGCCTTTTCAGTCTCTCCCACCAGCTCATAGATCAAAATGCAACGTTGTCTTTTTTTTTTTTCTTGACAGATTGCCCACCAAGGCAAGAAAGACCACTCTGCGTTAATATTTTAACCAAAACAGTGCGTAAAACTAAATCTTGATACTTGAATTTAAAACGTTATATTACTCTCTTTGGTATTAAAAGTAATACTGTTCACAAAACAAACAAGGTAATGTTATTCCATAAACTACAAATCAATAACATTCAATACAATATGATTCAATGACTTATTAGAATAGTGTACAGAACAGCTTAATACGTTATACAAGTGATTGAAGACCAATACTGACACGCTGTCGATAATATATATTTTATCTATAAGCCTCGCTTTTTCTTCTTTTCCTTCCTTCCTTCCTTCCTTCCTTCCGATCTTTTCCTCGCTTTCCTTCGTTTTTCAAGTGAGATCTTGGAAGGAAGTGGCAAACAAGCAATCTATGGCCGACATCTTTAAAGTAGATAGGAAAATGGCGGACGGCCAATAATGAATGACTATTGGTATTTGAAAGACAGGGGAAAGAAAAAAAAACGAATCAGAAAGTGGAAGGGGGTCTGAGGGTCGGGGAGAATGAGGAGCTTGTATGATGAGAGAAGAAAGCGGAAGAGTAAAAAGAATCTATTTGGGTGTCAGATTGTCATTGCACTCGTCGTTGTGTCTCTAGTTTGATTTGGTCTTTTCTCGTTTATTCCTAACGTTTCTGTCTCTGTTTATTTATTTGTCCATTTATAAGTTGGTTCGTTTTTCGGTGAATGCTTGGATATGAATAAATGAAGGGCGATCAATAGATTTATATTAAGAGGACTGTAGTAGATAGATAGATAGATACATAGATAGATAGATATGAACAGACAAAAATAATCTGTTCATTTCTATCTATCCATCTATCTAAGATAGATAGATAGATAGATAGATAGATATAAACAGACAAAGATAATCTGTTTATATCTATCTATCTATCTTAGTCTGCTCATATCTATCTATCCATCTATCTAAGATTGATAGATCTGAACAAAGATAATCTGTTTATATCTATCTATCTATCTATCTTAGTCTGCTCATATCTATCTATCCATCTATATAAGATAGATAGATAGATAGATAGATAGATAGATAGATTCATTCGAATAAACAATATAGGTACTAATAAATTGTTAAAGCCGGAGAGATATTTATTTTGGCTAATAAGAAGTATCTTTTGAGCATTAGCAAATTAACCGAGCAGTTGTTATCCACATTATCTAAATATTGTAAATTGGTCCTTTCAAAAATTAAAGACGTAGAATCTTTTTGTGATATTTCAGGATAATAATATGGAATTAAAGGACGTTGTATTTGTTTTTGTAGTTTATTTACTTCGGGTTTCTGACTTGTTTGCGGAAAATTGTTTTGGGTTCGTTTGAAGATCTCAGATGCCCTCGAAAAGCCTTAAAAATGTGTTGGTATTATAAATAAATATTTCATTTTATTATTTTCTACTCTTGGAGGGATAGTGTTGATTTTTTTAAAAATGGTTGTCTAAGTCATTGCTTCTCAAGTCTGAAACCCTCCCCACCGGGGGTCAAAGTCTTCTATGGGGACTCAGCCTGCTTGGTGTCTCCGGAAACTTGATATATTTCCTATGAAATTATGAAAATTGACATGTAGTAAAGTGAGGGCCCCGTATCATAGATTTCGAGGGGGCATCTCATCTAATCAGGGAGGAGCTTGGGACACGAGCACTGGCCCTGCTTCCAACCAAGTTTAATTTCCATTCACCCCAAATGAATTAATGGAATATCAAATTGTGAAATACAACTCATTTACTTGTTTGGTTTGGTTTGGTTTGGTTTGGTTTGGTTTTATGGCACATCAACCATTGTAGATTATTTAATGCCAAATTCTCTTCATGCATATATATTAAATATATATGATTTGGTTTGGTTGGTTTTTATGGCATATTAACCTTTGTTATTTAATGCCAAATCCTCTCTCTATATATATAGGTAGGTTATTTAATGCCAAATCCTATATATATATATATATATATATATATATGATACCTTCAAGAATAACCAAACTTCGGTCACTTAAGAATTATAAATTTATTTCCAACCTGCTAAGAGCATTGATATGAATTAATAACTCCAAAAAAATTAACAGGACTTCTTGAGATCCAACATGGAGTTAATGAATACAGCCAGAATGTGGGTGGTCACAGGAGGTAAGTGGAGTGAGGGGGTTTCCTTCCATCTAAGATTACTTCCGGTCTTATTTCGTTTCTAGTTGAGACCATAAAATAACTAGACGTAAGTAATATTTAAATATTCGAAGTTTGAATAATTCAATTGTCCGGACGGAATTGTTCCCTACTCCGGAATTACTGGACTGAAGAATACGTATATATATACATATATATATCTTTCTAATGTGACCGGTTTGTGTTTTTCTTAAAGAAATTATTGCTCCGTGGTATCAGTTACATTGAGCTCTTTACCAGGAAAATTTAAATGTTCTTAGTTGAATGATTTTTTGTCCTAACGGAATTATTCCCAACTCCGGTTTAACTGGACCGAATAATGCACACACACATATATACACACACACACATATATAGATATATACTCCCCTACCCCCGTAGGGTTGAGTTCTTTAGCGAATGAAGTAATCGCGTTGCCATTAGCGTTTATTGCAGGGCTCTTTATATATATATGAATTGAATATATATGATTCGGTTCAGTATTATATATATATATATGATTTATAGGCATGTTTTGTTGATCACATTTTTAAACGTGCCTGAGCTCATTTACTTTTACACACAGTAAAGTGGTTACAAGCCAAGCTTTCTAAAATAAATAATTCTATTTATCATTAATGTTTTGTGGGTTTTTTTTTTTTGTTTAATGGCATATCAACCTTTGCAGGTTATTTAACGCCAAAGCCATTCTCCTAGAAGAACAGTAGTGGTGCTATTTAAACCATAGTCGGGAAGATAAGGGGATTCATACCTTTCCCAAGCGTATTTGTCCGAAAGTGAACGTAATAGCGCGACTGGAGTTCGAACTCGCTTTCTACGATTCCGCAGTCCAGCGCTTTAACAATTACACCACGAGGACACTCCCTTATCGTTAATTATTTGTTTGCACATTGGTAAGTAGTTTCAAGTATTTCTATGAAACAGTAACAATTTAACATCATTTGTTTGCACAAATTTAAATAGATATGCATGAGAGATTAGTTTGTCGGTAATTTCATTTTTAAACGGATTAGAACTAGCTTTTTGCACACTAAAAGGATTAAAACTAATTTTTTACAATTTCTTCAAGAGTTAAATGTTTTCAAGTATTACTATCTAATACACATAATTCAATTTGATATTAATCACTTCTTGGCACACAGTGAAGAGGTTACAATTATTGTTATTCAATACTAATTATCCTATTCATCATCACTCAATTTTTTGCACACAGTTAAATGGTTTCAAGTATTACTATGTATCACTAACAATTCAATTAATACCGGTCTTTCTTTACAAACAGTTAAATGATCAAACAATTCGATTTCAAACAATTCAATTTAACATAAATCATTTGTTTGCTCACACTTGAAATTTTAAACAGTTCTATTTGACCCATAGATAGGACCCTTTCCGGTGTTACCACTCCAGGCCAGAGTGGACCTGGAAGCGATTGTAATGAAGGACACACTGCATTCCCCAAAGGTCCATGATTACAAGAGCCTCACCATCAGATTGTATGATATCATAACCAAGACATTCATTTGTGGGAGGTGTCTTACGTCTCAGCAGAAACGCAGTCGGTGTATTCTACAGCCCCAGCCAACTGGACTGACATTTATGTGTGTTTAATACAATTTACATGAGAAAAGAACCAATAAACTCTACATGCCAATGCGCCTTTAATAATTATTTTTAATGAGAACGATGGTTTCGGGAACATAGAGGAGATCACGAAATTTAGATTTGGTTTTGTTGTTTGGGTTTTATGGCATATCAACCTTTATAGGTTATTTAATGCCAAATCCATTTTTATACAACTAAACAGTTCTATTTCAAGCAATTCAGTTTAGCATGAGTACACAGTTCAATTGTCAAAAACTTTTCTATGTAAAGGTTTTCAGTTTACTCAAACAGTTCTTTTTTTAAAATATTCATTTGAGCATAAGTATAGTTTTTGTTTACACTCAGTTAAATGTCAAAACTGTTCCATTTCAAACAATTCAATTTAGCATTGGTACGGAGTTTGAATGTCAAAACATTTCTATTTCAAGCAATTCATTAAAGCGTAAGTACAGTTTCACTGTCAAAACAGTTCTATTTTAAACAATACAGTCTTTATACAAATAAACAGTTCTATTAAAAAAATTCAGTTTAGCATAAGTACACAGTTTAATTGTCAAAAACATTTCTATTTCAAGCAATTCCTTTTAGTCAAACAGTTCTAAATCAAACAATTTAGTTTAGTATAAGTGCATTTTTTTACACACAGTTAAATGTCAAAACATTTCTATTTCGAAGAATTCAGTTTAATGTAGCACTGTTTCAATGTCAAAAACAGTTCTATATCAAACTATTCATTTCAGCATAAGTACGCATTTTAATTCTATTTGACCCATAAATAGGGCCATTTCAGGCGCTACCACTCTGGACCTGTGTATCTGGGAGCGATGGCAATGAAGGTGTACTCCGCATCCTCCAAAGCCCCAGCATCACTGGAACCTTACCATCATATTGTTTAGTGTCATACCGGGACACTCGTTGGTGGGGGTCTTACCCCTCAGTTGAGATGCAGTCGGTGTATTCTACAGTCTCGACCGACTGGTCAAACGAATATTAGGTTGTAGGTTTGCAAGTTTGAACCGCTTATCTTCACGGTCTAGGTCCAAATAGTTCTCTGTTTGCTTAGTGAATAATTCACATAGCTAAACCCAGATTGCATTATATACAAACTTAGAAAAGCTAGTACTATTTACTCAACAGTTTTGTGCAACTTGAGATATTTTACTCATCTTTTTTTCATTCATCCAGTAATATCCTATTCCTTTATACGTGTGGAGAAACTCTGATTCAAGATCAAAATGCAATTCGATAATTTTGTTCTTTAAAAAAGTGTTTAAATCAACAGTAAATTTGCACTAAAGTGCTGGAATGAGATATCGTGATGAGCGAGTTCAAACCCCAGCCGTGCTATTACGTTCACTTTCGAGTTAATATCCTTGAGAAAGATATGAACCCCCTCCTCTAGCGATGGGTTAAATTGTGCCACAAGCATTAAATAACCCACGAAGGTTGATACGCTGTTAGACATATGTAGTCAACTACTCTAGGTCTTGACAAGCAACGAGGAACACGTATATATAAAAAGGTAATCTTATATTCTAATTCTTCGACGGTTACGCTTGTGTGGAGTAAGAAAGCAATCGGAGAGAGTTTGGGCACACAAAGGAGCAGTCAGGAGTCGGATAAACCTGTGGGAACTGATTTCAGCCAAAATTCTAGATCTTATAAGTAAAAAAGTAAGTAAAGTTAGCGACCATAGTCGAGGGTAACCCGAAGGCTCCCTTTTCGATAGCTACTACACAAATGTGTAGGGGAGGGCGCTACTCCTTCCCTGGATTGCTCTACTTTACCCTTGAACCGTACCTTATAATGCTGAGTGTTAAGCAAGGAGGCATCAAGTACCATTTTTTGAGTCTTTGGTATGACTCGACCTGGGATTGAACCCAGGTCTCCCTGGCCATTGGCGAACACTCCCACGTGACCCACATGCAATGCCTTTTTTTCATTGATCACGGCTTACACCCACGCAATGCTTGTTCTTCATTGGTCACAGCTTACATCCACGCATTGCTTATTTTCCGCTAATCACTTTGTTGATTTTATCTAAAGCAGAATCTATTTGTCAATAACATCCACCGAGTTCATTTCAGGTCAAAGTGATATATTACACAAATAAACCGAGCCAAGACCTATTTTTTATTATCATTATGTATCTGAAAGACTCTAGTGACCATAGTATTCTGTCAGGCATTCTATAAAGTGTGCAATATCTGACAACGAGTCTACGTGATTCAGCGATTTTTTTTCTCATCTTATGAAAGGATTTACTAATGCAAATTCAGTCTCTGTGGACTCCTATGTTTTTACTCCCCCTGTCAACATTTTATAAACCACTTGGGGTTTACATAGACCAGTTTAAGAAGCCCTGGTCTAAGTGCAGACAGACTGACAGACAGACATCTGCTTCTAGTGTTGTGTTTTGACCTTCGACCCGGTCCCCAAAAAATGCTATTCCAAGGTGATGCACCGGAAGGAAGTGACACATTCCAATGACCAGTAATCGAAAGAGATCACGTGGGCGGATTAAGGCTTATAATATGAGACAAGGTGAAGGTCCCACTGTGCCAAACAGACTGATGCACCGGAAGAGAGTGACCTCTGAACTGCATGACAGTTATTTCCGCTTGATGACGATTAAACATTCGATTTCAAAGACCCAGTGGGCGATCGTGTGGGCGTTGAATTATTATTTAACTCAGTTGAGTTCGAGTCCAAGAGCAGTTGCTAGTAGAATTCCAGACAGCTAGAGACCAGATGTGGTAGGGAAAGCCGCACCCGACCGAGGCGGGCGTCGGAAACCCCGATGGAGTTTATATTCGATCTCCATCTCCCTCTCACACAACCTCTCACACAACCTCTCCTCTCCCTCTCACACAACCCTCTTGAACAACCCTTTCGAACCCTTGCAATAGAGTGAGAGGTAAAATATATTTGTAAAGAAGTCTTCTTGCGTCTTCCTTCCTTCCTTCCTTCATGCGTCTTAATTATGGTGTCGTTGTGATGCTGCATGAACATGTATATGAGTATACAACACTAGCAAAGATTTCTATGAGAGTGAGTAAGCGCTTAAACAGGCACTTTTTTTTACAATAGAGAGTACATTAAGACATAGAGAGTGAGAATCCAATATAATGTAAAAAACAGAGGGAGTCGGTTCTTTCTGTTGTATTTAAAACTTTCAACACGCATAATTTTAATATTTTCTGAAAGTTTAACTGAAAACAAGCTAAAATTGATGGAGTTTTAGCTGTACGGACGGACGGAAATCCAGTGACTAACAATAGATTTTATATCATTATTAATATCAACAAGGAAATTCACATGTACGGAATTATGATTACGTAAACGTAAGTGCGCATGCGTATAGGCATCCGTCTCCTCAGTATATACACACATTGCTTTCTTTTTTTTCCAGAAAATACTTTCATATTTCAAACGACGAATTTTATCTCTTTGTGAACACATTGATCTACCGTTTAATCAGTCCCCTAGGGTATTCAAGGAAAAAAATCACCTAAAGGAAAAAAATAAAATCTCAACTGAAGAAACCTCCTCAACACAGAAAAAATATTCTCGGTGAAAATTTAAAAAAATTAACAAACGGTATTCTTTATTGCAATTAAAAAAAAAAAGCATTTAACATACTACAATTTAAGTTTATAAGCAAAACCCTGAAAAAAGTTTAAAAGAAAAGAATCTTCAAAACTGTCAACAATGTGACTTCCTTTTGACCAACAAACATATATTTTCACAGAGGTTTAAAATGAGTCTCTTCGGCTTTCATTTAACCAAACAACAAATATTATCACATATTCAAATATAGCTTTAAAATGAATCGCTCGTTTGGGTGTTTAACCAATGAACAAATACTGTTACACATGTAAATTTCGCATTCAAAAGAATCTCTGCGGATTGAATTTAACCGATGAACAAATATTGTCGTATATGCAAATTTAGCATTAAAATTTCATGTGTCGTGCCGATATTTGTCGCTGTCTCCCACCAGACACGACTTGACACAAGGTCAAAAGCCCGAAGGCCGATTAAAGTGGGGATAAAGGGGAGGGGAGAGCGGGAACGAGCCGAGACTCGAACCCTGCTGGTCAATGCTGCTCATCGGCTCACTTAGTGCAATGTGAGCCTGATGAGGCAAGCAGTTTCACGAACCCAAATGTGGGTCCGGGCACGTATGCCAATTTACGGCTTAAACTAGACGCTTGGTCTAGTGCCGTACAAGGGGGACAAAGGAGACAAAAATGCAGCTCGCCCACCCGAAGGTAGCCTAGTCGAAACTAGGTGCCTAATTAAAGGCCCCAAGTCTGCCATTGTTCCTTTTGCAGAGCCACGCTCCGGACCGAAGTCCAGAACTGGCTCCGGGGCTTCGCAAAAAGCTAAAAGCCGAGTGCGCGCCTTTCATGTGTCGTGCTGCCAGCACGGATATCCCTGACCCTCTCTCGCCACTTCTCCCTATCATTCATCGCCTCCGGCAGGTCTTCAGAGTTACATCCTGTGTCCTCACATAGTTGCTGTATGTAAGTTCGTGCTGGTCGTCCTGCTTTTGCACATCCATATGTGGGGGTCCACAGGAGTACATCGCTTATAAGCTCGTCCTTGCTTCTCCAGCAGTGTCCCGCGTGTCTGGTTCGTCTAACTTGTATAGTTTTCGTGATGGGGGGCAAGTGTCCGTATAGTTGGTGTCTCGTGGGGTGTAGTCGCCAGGACTTGTTCAATACTGCTCTCAACATTCTTGTGTAATTTCCGTCTGTTTTTTTCTCCAGCCGTTTAGTTAGCGTTCATGTAGTGCATCCATATAGCAGTATCGACACAACCGCTGCCTGGAAGAAACTGCGTTTCAAGTATATATAAATGTAGCTTTGAAATGAATCTCTACGGTTTTTATTGAATCAACGAGTATATGTTGTCCTAACAGCAAATTAAACTTTAAAATGAATATTAGAGCTTCTTTTTGTTGTTTACTAAGTTAGATAAGTGGTGACACAAGGCCTGATATAAAGGACACCCGATAAGGAACAATTTGTTAATCCAGCTTATGAACTATTTTACCGTGTGAGGTACCACTTTTAGGCTTCTTATTACCCAACAAACAATTGTTGCCACCTTTGTAAATTGAGATTCTAATTAATTTTAGTTTTTCTAGTGCTCTGCTACTCAACATTTGAGCACTTTTGATGGATCATACTTTTTAAACAACCTTTTATACTCATCTGTTTACTTTATACGAGAATCATTCAATAGATAAAGGGAATTTTTTAAACAATGTTTTTTTAGAATTTTTGTCAAGAAATGTAAATTCAGCATTGTTTGGAATTGGTTATAGACCAAAATGCCTTGAAAAAGATGCAGCGGTAAACAGTACTTATCATTGTCAAATCCGGAAGCAAAATTCACCTAATTTACTGAATGTCCGCAAATATATATATATATATATATATATATATATATATATATATATATATATATATATATATATAAGGGTACGGAGTAGCGCCCTCCCCTGCAACTCGGTGTAGTAGCTATTCAAAAAGGAGCCTTCGGGGCACCCTCAACTTCGGTTGGCCAACTGGCTATATATATATATATATATATATATATATATATATATATATATATATGGTAGTGTCTGTGTTCGTTTACCAGTAATATCAATGATGGATCTTTCAATCTCACTCAATTCGTGTGAATATACAATGTATTTGAGTCAAGACCTTGTGATCACCTGCCTGTGACCATACCCCCTCCCCGACACATCAACTTCTTCGAACCATTTCACTTTACGGCCGGTGATCAACTAGTGGTCCCAGTAGGGGCATCGCACATTTCTTTACGGCTACAAGAAAATACAATCAAGGAAGTGGGAGAAAAAGAACAAACGAACAATATGCTGAACAAGCTGAATTAGAACAGTTTGAATAAACTGAATAGCTTGAAATAGAAATGTTTTTGACAATTAAACTGTGTACTCATACTAAACTGAATTGTTTGAAATAGAGCTGATTATTTGTATAAAAATGAATTTGGCATCAAATAACATACAGAGGTTGATATGCCATAAAACACAAACAACCAAACCACCCTTATAAAGGAGATTATTGCCCATGAATCAATACACAAAATACTTTAATGTAAAAAGTGGATTTTCTTCTAATCCAAAGATACCGAGATTTTATCATTTCTCTTGAAATATTATTTAATCAAAACGAATATTATCAAACTATTCAGCATGTAAAACGTTGTACAGTGAAAACTGATATTAAGTATTATTTATTATTTCTGCTGCATGAATATATATAGTACAGATTTTGATTAATTTAGAGTCAGATATAACCACTAGCATAATTGCTAGAGTGTTTACCACTGGGCTGGGAGACCGATGTTCAATCCCCGATCAAGTAATACCAAAGACTCAAAAAATCATACTTGACCCCTCCTTGCTTAAAAGAGCATTATAATCTATGCGTCAATTGTAAAGTGGATAAATCCAGGGAACGGAGTTGCGCCCTGCCGTACACTTTGGTGTCATAACTAAAGAAAATAGCACCTTCGGCTCGCCCTCGACTATGGTCGCCAATTTTACTTTTAGGGGTAATATAGTGGTTGTTTTTTTAAGGTGATTTTCTAAACGTTCAATACATTTATCAATAGGTATGTTAGTGTATAGAGATTTGATGTCAGTACTAGCTAAGGATTTGTTTTTCATGTTAACATAAATTATTTTGTTTAGGCGAGAGCCATTATTATTGATATGTGTATCGCTGATAGTACCTAACAATAAAGATAATGTTTTAGCGAAAGGTTTTGTGATGTTATGGGGGGTGCATATCTTATACCTGAGATGATTAGTCTTAAGGATATATCAAGTTTATAGGTAGACCATAAATTTTAAAGATGATCAGGTGGTAATTAATAAACGAAGACCATAATTTGTCTTCTTAAGACCAATCATCTCTGATTAAAATGTCAATTAAAATCTGTATCTTATACACATCAAATTATTATTTCCATTACAACATAAATATATATGTTACTGCATTGTCCAGTCGGCTGGGACTGTAGAATACACCGACTGCACCTCTGCAGAGGAGGAAGACCCCCCCCAACAAGTGTCCTGTATATGACACTAAACAATCTGATGGGGAAGTTCCAGTAATGCTGGAGCTTTGGGGAATGCGGAGTACACCTTCATTGCCATCGCTCCCAGGTGCACTCGCGCCTGGAGTAATAGCACATGATAGGCTTCTATCTACGGGTCAAATAGAACTAAAATGCGTACTTATGCAAAACTGAATTGTTTGAAATAGAACAGTTTTTTGTTCTTGAAACTGTACTTAAGCAAAACTGAATTTTTTAAATAGAACTATTTGACTAAATTGAATAGCTTAAAATAGAAATGTTTGTGACAATTAAACTGCGCATCAATGCTAAACTAAATTGTTTGAAATAAAACTGATTATGGGTATAAAAATGGATTTGGTGTTAAATAACTTATAAATGTTGATTTGCCATAAAACATAAACAAACTACCAATGTAAATGATCAGCTGCATATTCATATTTCTAGTTACAGAACTTCAATTCTGAAGAGTTTAATAATAAATAATAACAAATAATATTGGTATAATGTTCTACTTGAAATAATAAAATTCTGTTATCTTTAGTTCAGCTAGTATATAGGAATATTTACAGCCAAGAATTCTATGCTATTGTACATGATATGGTAACGACTGTCTTCACCCCTCGAAGAATGTAAGTCGAAAGAGACTGTTAATAATTCATTTTGTTGCGTTGAATGAATGTTATAGGTACGATTAAGAAGTAAGATATGACTGACTTTTGATAAAGGTCAAATTATTATGGTCAGATTTCTAGGTCAGAAGATTTTCCGAAACCGCTCGGCTTGTAAGGCGTTTGCGTTCATTTGTCGTGTGCACCTATTGGCAGTGATGCACAGAAGAAATCAATCAACGTCGACAAGGCATTATCAGTACTAGCCAACAGAAAGGCTACTATGGCAGAAATTGCAGAGAGTTTTAATCAAAATGAAAGAACGGGTGTATTACAGCATAGATTACAATGGCCCATTTGGCGTAATGGGGCGGCGTAACAACAGTATCGTCCATAAATAAGAACATCCCAAGCATTATTAGAATATAAAAAGTTAATTTTCTTTGAAAACAAAGATAAATAAAAAGTGAAGTTGTCTCCCGTTAGTCGACGGTGACCGGAAGGCTCCCTTTTTAATAGCTACTACACCGAGGCGTAGGGGAGGGCGCTACTCTCTACCCTGGATTGCTCCAATTTACTCTAGATCCTTACCTTATAATGCAAGGTGGCATCAAGTACTGTTTTTACGTCTTTGGTATGACTTGACCAGGGATTGAACCCCGGTCTTCCAAATCAGTGGAGAACACTCTACTCATTAAGCCAATGGCCCGGTAAAAAATAGACAAAGATAGTAGGATCTTATCATTTCAAGTGAAACATTATACAATCAAAACCAATTGGTAAATATAGATTATCGATCTCTATAGGACGTGAAACATTATGTTATGAAAACAGATATTAGTAGGTATCATTTATTGCCAAAGTCTTCAGCATTGAAACTCAGTAACCAAATGTATGGTTTCAAGTAATTATTTCTGTTTAATAATAGTCATTTGTTTGTGCATAGTTATATGGTTTCAAACGATTCATAATAATCCTTAATAAATCTAAATAAACAATTATATTTTGAAGTATCTATTCTTAATATAAATAATCTACAAATAATCTGGTATCAAGTATTCCTACCGAATATAAATAATTTTTAAAGCAGATAATACGACTCCGAATTGAAATAATTGCAATGAAGAATACCCGACTCTCTCAAAATCTTCAGAACTGGAGAACCTCATCATAAAATGCAGTTTAGTGTATCAGTGCAACAATTTTGGGGAAGGAGAGGTCTTACCCCTCTGCAGAGGATAGTATCAGCTTATTCTACTCCTCGCCGACAGCACGTTTATAAATAGAAAGTGAATTGATATCGATTGAGGTGATCATTAAACGAATATAAGTAATCGGAAGGAAATAAATAAATGATTGAATAATTCGTTTATTTCTAGTAAAATGTATTCTCTTAGAACCGCAAAGAATTGGCCACTTTCTTCAGCTCTGAAAATGAAAAGTGGATATAAAGGCTAAAACAAATCAATCGTTTCTTGACATAGCTTCCATTTAGAATCGATATCCCATGAATGTTAATATTGATCTGTTGCTAAACATTTGAATGAATTCAATTTGTTGGGATAGGAAAAGAAAATTTTTCGAATGAATTTTATTTTCTGCCAAAATGTAAGGATTTTTTTTCAGTAGAGCGTTCGGTTGAATTGCAATTCGTATATTTTCAACCGCGTCGCATGTTATAAAAAGTTCTAATGATTTGAACGCTACTTAAAATCAATCAATTAATAAGCACTTTACGATTTTAATTTTATTCATCATATTTTTTCTTATTTTATTTATTACATTTTCCTCTTTTTATGGCTAACAAAAACTGATTAAAATTGATGGCGAAAAAATCAAATTATTATTTTATATTGAACATTGAGGAAAATCGAATTACATTCCCTGCTCCAATCGATTTTGGCCCAGTAATTGATAATTACAATATGTAACTCATTCATTGATTCAATCAATCAGTAATTCATTGATCTTTCTGAGGCAAATACTTCGACTGAGTAGAAAGAATTAAATTTAAAATTTTCAGCATGGCTAATAATAATAATAATAATAATAAGAAGAAGAAGAAGAAGAAGAAGAAGAAGAAGAAGAAGAAGAAGAAGAAGAAGAAGAAGAGTCACGTTGGTAATGGTAAACTAGAGAGTGGAACTAGCAGCAGGCGTACAAACCCAAGCCGAGTTAGAAATCCAAAAGAAACATCTTTCAAAGAACAAGCACATTGATGAGAATCCACCAAAGCCTTACACCCGAGAGTTGATATAAGCGGGCTCTATGCGTCAAGAAAGGAAGGAGAAAGAAAACTCTTAAGCATTGTAGATTGCGTAGATGCAACAATTCAGGCTCGAATACTATACAGCAAATAGCTAAGAAATACTTAACTCAACAGACAAATGACAGACAGAGAAATGACTTAAGGACAAACAATAAAACAAAACCTAGAAAACAAAAATGGAGAGATAAAACAACTGCATATATACTTTAGACGACAAACTAAAAAAAATTACCTTCGAGTTGACCAGGATGAAACTAAGAAGGGGAAACCTCGAAAAAGAAAGTGAATCTCTTTTGATAGCAGTTCAAAATAATGTCATAACTACCATTTATGGAAAAAGAAAAATAGATAATACCCCTCTCAACGAGTGTCCTAGATATGACACTAAACAATCACATGGTGAAATTCCATGGATGCTGGAGCTTTGGGGAATGTGGAATATCCCTTCATTGCCATTGTTCCCAGGTCCACTGTGGCCCAGAGTGGTAGCTCCTGGTGGGGTCCTATCTATGGGTTAAATAGAACTAAACTGCATACTTATGCTAAACTGAATTACATGAAATGAATCTGCTTTGACATGTTAACAGCGTACTAAACTGAATTGTTTTAAATAGAACTGCTTTGACATTTGACTGTGTGCAAACAAAAACTCTACTTATACTACACAGAATTTCTTGAATAAGAATTGTTCGACTTAACTAAATCGCTTGAAATAGAAATGTTTTTGACAATTGAACTGTGTACTTACGCATAACGGAATTGTCTGAAATAGAACTGTTTATTTGTATAAAAATGGATTTGACATTAAATAACCAACAAAGGTTGATATGCCATAAAACCCAAACAATCAACCAACCAACAACCTCATATAGGTGAATGATATTTAGATATTTACCAAGAACGGAAAAAGAACTAAAAAAAAACCTTAAACAAAATATTAGAATTTACACCCTAGGTACACGAAGGGGAGGGGGTTCTGGTCTAATGGATACCGTCGTAGGGAGTGGACACGGCGACACTAGTTCAAAATCTTGGACGATACTGTTTATATTCCACATAGCGCTAATACTCACGGAAAAAATTTGTTGTGTTTGTTTGTTTGTTTGTTTTTTGCAGGGATACCTAGGTTAGATAACCATGAACTTACCAACGACATTCAATGCTGAAATCTGATACAAATGATTTGCACAGTTATATAGTTTAAAGTACTCTTATCTATTTCTAATAATTCTTAAAGAAGTCAATTAGATTTATA
Organism: Sepioteuthis lessoniana; assembly: GCA_963585895.1. Classification (NCBI taxonomy): domain Eukaryota; kingdom Metazoa; phylum Mollusca; class Cephalopoda; order Myopsida; family Loliginidae; genus Sepioteuthis; species Sepioteuthis lessoniana. The sequence goes on from OY757938.1 coordinate 42,451,810, forward strand.
GATCAGACCCTAAAATGCACAAAGACGCTGGTTCAGAGTCGGTCTTGGAGTAATGACAATAGGCAGGTACTTCACATTCACCAGGTACTTCACATTCACCAGAACTCCAAAACTGGAGCTTCACCATCAGATGAAGCTTTCAGGAACTTGTCAGTGTATTCTAATCCTCGCTGACAAGGTAAGCCATCAAGATTTTGAATGAATGAGAATACTTTTTAAAAGATCTATAAATGTGACTCTAACAAGTACTATCACTTTCAAGGAGTAATCGCAATGGACAGGTACTCCATACAACCCAGGGGGTGTCCTCGTGGTGTAATGGTTAAAACGATGGACAGCAGAATCGTAGTAAGCGAGTTCGAACTCCAGTCGCGCTATTACGTTCACTTTCGGGCAAATACCTTTGGGAAAGGTATGAACCCTCTTATCCTCCCAGCTATGGGTTAAATAGTACCACTACTGTTCTTCTAGGAGAATGGCTTTGGCATTAAATAACCTACAGATGTTGATATGCCATTAAACAAAGAAACCAAACCATCCATACAACCCAGAATTCCAGGACGTGGGGAAATAAAAAATGTTCAAACATTTTACTTATGATCATTGCTTAATCTATGAAATTAAAAGATTTAAAGATATCGAATATCATTAAGGATAAGATATAAATAAATGGTACATTATAATTGATAATCATTGGAAATAAATTTATTCTCATTTAACCTACGTCAAATCAGGTGGAATTTTGTTTTGTTTTTTGTTTGTTTTGTTTTTGATTTGTTTTGTTTTTGATTTGACCTAGTGTAGATAAATATGCCAACTCATCTCGAATATTGGGTTGGTTTATTTCTTGAATGGCATATCGTCCTTTGTGGTTATCTTATACCAAAGTCACCCTTATAGAACAGTTGTGGTACAATTTAACACATAGCTGTGCTTCCACATTTAATAACATAACCTGATACAAATAATTTGCTAAATTACATGATTGGAAGTATTCCTTCCTAATAATAATGATCATTTCTAAACAGATCTATTTGACCCCTTGAACCCTTACAAGAACAACCATTCCTGCGTGTAATGACAGTAAAGTGCTATTCCAAATTCCCTAGATCTCCAAAAGTGGATTAGTCCAGTCGGCTGAGGCTGTAAAATACTCCGACTGCATTTCTACAGAAGGGTAGGATCCCCACCTCCAACGATTGTCCTAGATATATGACATTAAACAATTGAGGCTCCAATAATGATGGTGCTTTGAGGAGTGTGGAGTACACCTTCATTACCATTGCTCCCATGTCCACTCTGGCCCGGTGTGATAGCACCTGATTGGGTCTAATTTATTGAACAAATAGAACTGTGCAAACAAATTAAGTATTTGATCATTTAACAATTTTTAAACAAATGACTGATGTTTTCAATTGTTAGTGATATATAACATTACTTGGAACCATTTAACTTTGGTGACTTATGCTAAATTTAATTTTTAGAAATAGATCTGTTTGATCATTTAACTGTATGTATCTACAAAATGTGTTTACAAATCATATCGTTAATATGTGTGTAAAAACAGGATTTCGTATTAAATAACCAACAATAGTTGAAATGCCAGAAAACCAAACCAAACCAAACCAAAACTGAAACTTCACAATCACATGCAGTTTAGTGTCATAGCAAGGGCAACCCTTTCAGAAGGGGTTCCATCCCTCAGCAGGAGGTATTGTCAGTGTATTCTAAGCACCCTCCTCGCTACTGGACAAATTATTGAGTATTCCGATCGAATAAGAATAATTTTCAAATCGATGCATTTGACCCTTAGTTATGACCCTAACAGATACTACCGCTCATGGTCAGAGTGAACCTGAGAGTTGTAACAATGAAGAGGTGACTTCAACTTCCCCAGATCTCAAGAATTGAAGCCTCACCATCAAATGTAATTTAGTATCATAGCCGAGACAGGTTAAATTTGATTTTTCACGCCATATTTCTTTCATCGTATCCGATTTTTTTCCAAAAGAGAACTCTTTTTGTCTTTCTGTGGCCCGAGGCACAGGTGCCCCATAATTCAACATAAGACATTATTTCCTAACTATGATTAATATATTTTCTTTGATCAGCATCTTAATTAGATCAACAGACGGAGGCGGCACTCTGACGCTGAAAAAGAGAAGAAAAAAAAACAGATAGGAAAAAATAATTAAATTCTTCGTGAATGAGTGACTAAATTCGAGATATTGGGGGAGGAGCGCGTCTCGATAATGTAGAGAGAGAGAAAGAGACTGAAAGAGAGCGGAAAACTGAAAGAGAGACTGAGACTATGTTTCGAGGAAGTCTGGAGACGTTTTTGTAACGAATTGTGCTTACAGAAGATAAATGTTCGAAGATATATCGCCCATCCTTTTTTGGTCGACTTGTCGTTCCTCTGGGATGCAGCTCTTGGCTACATTTGTTTGTTTCACGTATAGATAATCGCTTTAATTAATGAGGGTGATTAGTCGAAGGACTTTGAAGATGAATTATTGTCTTTTGGGCGTGTGCATTACTCTCCTTCATATTTTGTTCATTAAGTATCAATGTGTATGTGTAGAGGGGAATCGGGACGGTGAGTGTGTGTATGCGTGTGTG